>JAMPIV010018554.1:315000-862519 GCA_024509875.1 Oreohelix idahoensis | reverse complement strand
TAGCAGAGTGTGGTGAAGTGGGATGTTATAAATATTTATAGGGGACTTAGTGTACTGACTGAGATCAGCTGTGAAGGTATCTATATCTATTAAGAGTAGTGTATTATAGATAACCTTACTTGCTACCACATATCTATATATCTCAGTCAGAATTATTCTGGAATAGTGTGATGACTACGTTATGTGTCTAGGGTATGTGTATGATGAAGTGTAAGTCACAACAACAGACAGATAAACAATTTAATTTAATCCACTACTCTTGACAACACTGTGACACTCACATACATATAACACTCTATGAGAATATCTTAAGGAGTCACTGATAACTTTTCAAATAACAATATGTATTCATTGTTATCATGAATGAATATGTGTCCTGATTCAAATACAAAGGAACCAGGAATCACAATCAATTTTAATTACAAGTATATGTACAGAATTTATCAATATGAATATTGTAGTGACATATATTATTAAAATATCCTATGTGTGTCAGTTGTGTAGTAGTAATATGAGGTAATACTGGTTTTGTTTTGTTCAAGCTCTGTTGGTATTTGTCATCATGACTTCAATAGTTTGTCTTTTGGGACTAGTATTGGAGATGTTCTCAGTTCCTGATATTAAGACAATTAAATTCCCCTCTGAATGTTATTTTTACAAAGTCATTTCAAGATGAGGGGACATAATGTTGAGCTCAGCTGGCCAAATCAGCTTATCTTGCGTGATGGCGGCAGGAAAGGACTCCTCTGCTCGAATTCTCCCTGGGCTCTGGAGACACCTCACTGATAGCTAAAAAGACCAAGGAGTATGCTGTCCGACTCTGGATTCAGCAAAGCTCTGACCAGGTGCTGCTCAGTACCATCAAGACCACGGTCCCTGAAATCAAGAAGGATGTACCTTCTACTTCATAACTAATTGATACTCTAGTTCTACACTGATCACAATACATCACAAACATTGCGTTCAGAGCGTTAGGCCAACTGTCAGCTTCATTTGAAATACTTTATTCCAGTATTACCCTTCTTAATGGTTACTACGCCTCTGCACTTCCAGCATTATTTCTTTCTAGTCAATCATCCAGGTGTCAGTGTACTATTTGGCCATTCCATGCCGTTTTACTTTCCTCCGACACCCTCTGTTCAGGCTGGAGCATTATAGGCTTTATCTCATGTTTGCCACTGAACTACACATATATATACAGGCATAAATTAACAATTCACATTCAATTTTCATTAAAAGATACTGAATGGTTCAAGCTTACCACAATTCATAGAATAAACACAGATACGTTGATTAGCAATGAATTCTGGCACATTTACTGGCACAAATTCCCATCTGCTTATGTTCCAGGCTTTTATTTAGCAAAATATGAGCTGGCTTCAACGCACTGTTGCTTTATCAAGCTTATTTAAACAAGTGGTTTCGAACTAACGCTCCTAAGTGAGTATATCAGCGAGTCTAGCCAATGAGGCCACGTTTCGACAAGTGTTTGAAAAAATGTTACCTTTTCCCGTCTCCCTAACAACCAAGATAGTATTTATAGCCCGACCAATCGTGGTTAGTCTTTCATTTGTTGCGCTCCAATCAATTTGGAGTTTACATGGTAGGCTATTTCTGTAACGTAAGGTTTTTTCAAACACGTTATAAAAAAATTTTATGAGCAGAAATGATTTTATGTGTCAGGCATCCCCACTATTTTATTTTGGTTATAATTTATTAATTCCTGGACTATTTGCGTAACGTTTTACATATTCTTTGTCAGCAAGCCCTAAGGAACCCAAATATCCAAATTTAAAAGAGCTACGTGGCTGCGTTCAAAATATGCAATTTCTTCTACCTCCTGTTTCGAAGATGTGCTGTCTGGGTACTGTTATGTTTTCAAACGTAAACCCATCTATTGTTATCTTTCCTAATAAGCGTTTTTTATGATTTTAAAACCTAACTCTGGGAAGGGTAGTGTATTTTATCACTGTTCGTCCAAAAAAATTAGTGCATGTAGTCTTACACGCGTGATGGCAGCATTTGTGTATCGCGCGACGCGTGTTTAGTGTTCGGCTTTCTGCCTCTCCCTTCTCGCTATCCTTTAGTCCATCTGTTCGTTCGTTTTGGTAACGTAATATAATTAATGTTAGGATTAATTTAGGTCATTACGCAGGGTGCCTCTTAATGTTTTTCCAAGAAATGCAGCACACGTTTCATTGAAGAAAGCGGGTATAATACAGTAAGCTTTTACTATCAACGTGAAAGCGTTACAATTTGCAGACGAAGCAGAAAACAAGGGGGATTTCGAGTACATTCTTTGTGACAGCACTGTTATTTTACCATTGCTCTTTTCTTTATTAATTTTATTTGTTAGGCTTCATATTTACCTAATAATTTATATATGTGGATTAGAATATTCCACGACACCTCCCCTCTTAAAACAGACATTATATGTCAGTCCTTTATTCTATATACACATAGAGAAATTTATTATTATTTCTGGGGTTTACGGTGATTCTCATCACACGGATGGCGGCTTAAAAAATCCGCTCCCAAATTGGTTTTTCCAGATATATACTCAATGCTAAAATTATATGGAGCCAAAAGTAAAGACCATCGGAGTAACCTAGAGTTCTCATGCCTAGCCTGTGCTAGAAACGATAAGGGTTTGTGGTCTGTTTGCAACTTAAATGCCTTCCCATATAGATAAATATTGAATTTCTTTATCGCCCATATTACTGCAAGACATTCTTTTTCGCTAGTTGAGTAGTTGATTTCAGCTTTATTCAACTTTCTGCTAGCATATGCCACTGGGCTTAATTCCCCATCCAATGCATCTGATTTCTGTAGTAGAGTTGCACCTAACCCAATATTACTTGCATCCGTCCTTACTATGAATTCTTGACTTAAGTCAGGTAATTTCAAAATGGGTTTACTTGTGAGCTTTTCCTTCAATTCTTGGTAAGTCATTTCACATTGTGGTGTCCATGTAATGCGATCTGGATGTCCTTTACGTGTCAATTCAGTTAACGGTGCACATATGGAATTAAAGTTTTTGATATACTTCTGGTAGAAACCACATAATGAGACAAAGGATCTCACGTCCTTCTTGGTTTGTGGTCTCGGGGCTTTCTGTAGTTTCTCTAAATTCTTTGGGTCAGGGGTCATGTTTCCCTGATAAACTGTGTGTCCCAAAAATTCCAATTCTTTACATCCAACGCAACATTTGGTTGGTCGGGCTGTTAAATTTGCCTCCCTAAGTCGATCAAACAGCATGTTCAGAGAGTCAATGTGTTCCTCAAATGTTTCTGTTGCTATAAGGATATCATCCATAAAATTTGTTATACAGGGATTATTCAGAGGATCCAATAATTTTCTCATCATTCTAGAGAAGACACTAGGCGCATTCTTCAATCCAAATGGCAATCTATTAAACTCATAGTGTCCTTCTGAGGTACTAAAAGCTAGGTATGGTCTAACCTCAGGCTTTACTGGAATCTGATAGTATCCTTTACTCAGATCCACTTTTGAGAAATATTTAGCTTTATTTAGTCTGGCAAACAGCTGATTTGTATCCGGCAATGGATCCACCTGTCCTTCTGTAATAGCATTCAGTCTCCTGTAATCTATACAGAGTCTATGTTCTCCAGAGGGCTTCCTTAAGAGTACAACACCGGAACTATACGAAGACTCACTGTGCGAAATAATTCCTTCCTTCAACAGATAGTCTATCTCTTCCTTCAAAGCTTTCTCCTTAGCAAACGGAATCGAATATGGTTTCATACAGACAGGTGTGGAGTCTATTAGTTTCATATCATATTCCAATAGGTTTGTATGCCCTGGTCGGTCTGTTAACACCTCTGCATGATTATTTAGAACCTGTTGCACTCTCTCTTTCTGAGTTTTCGTTAAATGTGTACTGATTTTCACCTGTGCTGCTGTCTCACAGGGGTGTAATGGATATTCAAATGATGAAAGTGGTTCCTTTTTCATCTCCATGGCGATGGACAAGGTCAACAAGTGTGTCTCTTCCTGATGTTCTCTTTCCAAATATTTCTTCAGGAGATTCACATGATAGATTTTTTCTTTCCCCTTCTTATCTATCTTATAATTTGTTCTAGACACCTTCTCTAGAACTGTATATGGACCCTGCCATCCAATTTGTAACTTATTCTGACTCCCGGGCAAAAGAAGCAGTACTTTCTCTCCCACAGCCAAATTTCTGTCTTTCGCCTTCCTGTTATAATAGGCAGCATGTTTCTTCCTGGCTTGTTTCAAATTTTCATTGGCAAGTTTCCAGCCAGTTTTTAACCGAGTGGTCAGCTCATTCACATATTGGTATGAAGATGTAATGTTTTCCTCTGCCTTTTCATCAGTCCACGTTCTTAACAAAGCTACATATGGACCTTTAATTGTGTGGACCTATTTGTCCATGCACCGGTATGGTCTCTTCCACTCGAAGCTTTATAGTGATGATTTTTCCTCCCAGAATTATCATTCACAAAACGACCGCTACCAATTTTTCTTTTGGGGCTTTCTCCCCACTTAAAATTCTTGATGAGAGATTTCCTCTCTACATCCTCTTCCTCCAGTTTGTTTAAGTCCGATTGAGGGATTTTCGGCTTATCCTGGGGTAAGACATCTTTTTGCACTCTCCGCATAGTGGCCATTGTAAAACAGTTAAGTGAAGCTTGTCCGTGAAAAGGGGCTTCCCATTCCATTTGGTCCACTTTATCAAATCTATTTTTCTTTTTATTATCAGGCCTAATTTTGCCCCGTGGCGTGTCCAGGTCCTGATCCATGTTCCCACTTGTGGGTGTTCCCTCATGTGCTATGCTACACCTTTCTACAAAATTCTCAATGTCCCATCTTGCTTTGGGCCAATAATAATTGTGAGCCACCTTTTGAATGATGGTACCTATCTTCTCATGGTCCCCATCTGGTTTCACATGTAGGCTCCTTATTAAGTCTGTCCTATATCTTTTTGGAAGAACCAGCTGTCCGTGACCATTGGATCTAGCTCCAGTCTTCCTATACATCAACTTGTTTTTCATGTAAAAATCTCCCTTGCCTGGAGTTGTATGACAAGTTGACAATTTTCTGAAACAAGGCTTGAGTGTTTTATCCCCAGCCTGTGCCTTCCTCATCTCTTCTGGAGTGGTATCTAACATAATATCCTCCTCCTGTCTTGAGGTCGACCTGACCTGAAGGGTTGCCATATACACAGGTTTCCTTCTGCAACGGTCAGTGTCATGATTGTCCATCTGACAATTTTTACACCACCTTTTTCCTTGGTTGAAAGATTTTCTTTCATCATATTTCCTTTCATCGAATTGTGGGAATTTATTTTTATTTTCATACCGTGGCCTATCAAATTGGTGCTTACCTTTATTTTGATCCCTAGGATCAAATTTATTAAAGTTCTGTGGTGCCCTAAAGTTATCCACTTGTTTCTTTTTATTACCTGTTACCTCTGCTTGAGCTGCTTGATACCTTTCAGCAACATTTAGCAACTCACCCAGCCTCTCTGCACCTTGTTCCATGAGAAACTTTCTCAGGTCTGGAGCCATGGACTCTCTTAATTGCTCTATAAGGACCATTTCCTTAAGATCTTGGGTTTTCCCCAGAGAAGTCCATTTCTCCAAGTATGTCTCTATTCGTGCAGAGAACTGGTGATAGGTTTCACCTGACAGTAGTTTAGCATTCCTAAATTTTTTCCTATAAAATTCTGCATTCTTTTCATACCTTAACAAAAGAGCCTGCTTTAGCATGTCATAATTTTCCTGATCACCTCTGCTCATTTTTGCAAAAACTTCATAAGCTGCCCCACGAAGTCCCTGAGATAACTTTAAGCTCCACCTTTCTCTCTCTAACCCATACGTGGTAGCTAATAGTTCATACCTATTTATATAGCTCTCAATATCATCGTCTTTCTCAACAAAATGATCTAAATGAAAATTCATAGCTGAGGTTGAGGCTCCTTGAGTAACCGTAGCATCAGAGGCAAAGGGACTGGCACCATTTTCAGGAGCATGGCCTTGAAACTCAAACTCCCTTAGTCGTAACTCATGTTCCCTTTGTAATCTTTTATCTTCTGCTTCCCTTTCTGCAGCTAATTTCCTCTCTTCCCTTTCTGCAGCTAATTTCTTGTCTTCTCTTTCTGCTTCCAATTTCTTAGCCTCAGCCTCAATCTGCAACCTCTTAATTTCCCTTTCAGCCTCTAACTTTCTTTCGGCTTCAAACCTTCTTTCTTCGCGTTCAATAAATTTGTCACATTCCGTAGTGACATAGGCAACCATAACTTGCCCATCTAATCCTAACTCTTTTGCAGTCTGAACAGCAGCAGATCGAAATTTGGCCAGGTCCGCCATTGTCTATCAGGTAAATTTATACAATGTCTAACCAACAATTTAATCTCTAAATATATCTAATGGACAACACAGGCACCGTGAGCTCAACCTTATTTAATTCCACCCAAGGATACCTTTTAATTCTTATATTCCCTGAAGTGAATTACCCCCAATATTTTTAATAGGGAAAGATTCAAAATCCCAAGAGCGAGACCCCAATATATGTGGTGAAGTGGGATGTTATAAATATTTATAGGGGACTTAGTGTACTGACTGAGATCAGCTGTGAAGGTATCTATATCTATTAAGAGTAGTGTATTATAGATAACCTTACTTGCTACCACATATCTATATATCTCAGTCAGAATTATTCTGGAATAGTGTGATGACTACGTTATGTGTCTAGGGTATGTGTATGATGAAGTGTAAGTCACAACAACAGACAGATAAACAATTTAATTTAATCCACTACTCTTGACAACACTGTGACACTCACATACATATAACACTCTATGAGAATATCTTAAGGAGTCACTGATAACTTTTCAAATAACAATATGTATTCATTGTTGTCATGAATGAATATGTGTCCTGATTCAAATACAAAGGGAACCAGGAATCACAATCAATTTTAATTACAAGTATATGTACAGAATTTATCAATATGAATATTGTAGTGACATATATTATTAAAAATATCCTATGTGTGTCAGTTGTGTAGTAGTAATATGAGGTAATACTGGTTTTGTTTTGTTCAAGCTCTGTTGGTATTTGTCATCATGACTTCAATAGTTTGTCTTTTGGGACTAGTATTGGAGATGTTCTCAGTTCCTGATATTAAGACAATTAAATTCCCCTCTGAATGTTATTTTTACAAAGTCATTTCAAGATGAGGGGACATAATGTTGAGCTCAGCTGGCCAAATCAGCTTATCTTGCGTGATGGCGGCAGGAAAGGACTCCTCTGCTCGAATTCTCCCCTGGGCTCTGGAGACACCTCACTGATAGCTAAAAAGACCAAGGAGTATGCTGTCCGACTCTGGATTCAGCAAAGCTCTGACCAGGTGCTGCTCAGTACCATCAAGACCACGGTCCCTGAAATCAAGAAGGATGTACCTTCTACTTCATAACTAATTGATACTCTATTTCTACACTGAGCACAATACATCACAAACATTGAGTTCAGAGCGTTAGGCCAACTGTCAGCTTCATCTGAAATACTTTATACCAGTATTTACCTCCTTAATGGTTACCACGCCTCTGCACTTCCAGCATTATTTCTTTCTAGTCAATCATCCAGGTGTCAGTGTACTATTTGGCCATTCCATGCCGTTTTACTTTCCTCCGACACCCTCTGTTCAGGCTGGAGCATTATAGGCTTTATCTCCTGTTTGCCACTGAACTACACATATATATACAGGCATAAATTAACAATTCACATTCAATTTTCATTAAAAGATACTGAATGGTTCAAGCTTACCACAATTCATGGAATAAACACAGATACGTTGATTAGCAATGAATTCTGGCACAAACTGGCACAAATTCCCATCTGCTTATCTTCCAGGCTTTTATTTAGCCAAATATAAGCTGGCTTCAACGCACTGATGCTTTATCAATCTTATTTAAACAAGTGGTATCGAACTAACGCTCCCAAGTGTGTATATCAGCGAGTCTGGCCAATGAGCCCCGTTTCGACAAGTGTTTGAAAAAATGTTACCTTTTCACGTCTCCCCTAACAACGAAAGATAGTATTTATAGCCCGACCAATCGTGGTTAGTCTTTCATTTGTTGCGCTCCAATCAATTTGGAGTTTACATGGTAGGCTATTTCTGTAACGTAAGGTTTTTTCAAACACGTTATAAAAAAATTTTATGAGCAGAAATGATTCCATGCTGTCAGGCATCCCCACTATTTTATTTTGGGTATAATTTATTAATTCCTGGACTATTTGCGTAACGTTTTACATATTCTTTGTCAGCAAGCCCTAAGGAACCCAAATATCCAAATTTAAAAGAGCTACGTGGCTGCGTTCAAAATATGCAATTTCTTCTACCTCCTGTTTCGAAGATGTGCTGTCTGGGTACTGTAATGTTTTCAAACGTAAACCCATCTATTGTTATCTTTCCTAATAAGCGTTTTTTATGATTTTAAAACCTAACTCTGGGAAGGGTAGTGAATTTATCACTGTCCGTCTGAAAAAAAATTAGTGCATGTAGTCTTACACGCGTGATGGCAGCATTTGTGTATCGCGCGACGCGTGTTTAGTGTTCGGCTTTCTGCCTCTCCCTTCTCTTTTTTATCCTTTAGTCCATCTGTTCGTTCGTTTTGGTAACGCAGTATAATTAATGTTAGGATTAATTTAGGTCATTACGCAGTCTGCCTCTCAATGTTTTTCCAAGAAATACAGCACACGTTTCATTGAAGAAAGCGGGTATAATACATTAAGCTTTTACTATCAACGTGAAAGCGTTACAATTTGCAGACGAAGCAGAAAACAAGGGGGATTTCGAGTACCTTCTTTGTGACAGCACTGTTATTTTACCATTGCTCTTTTCTTTATTAATTTTATTTGTTAGGCTTCATATTTACCTAATAATTTATATATGTGGATTAGAATATTCCACGACACAGAGGAACTGTTGCAACTTAGTACATATTTAAATAATAGAGGTTGCTCAATACTATTAGAACGGATACTGTCACATGTAGGAATATTAGGTAATAAAACTGCAGACAAGGAATAAAAAAAAGAAGAGAACATTCAAACTAAATAAATATAGTAATGGGCAAAATGGAGATCAAATGCCGAATCGAAAGTGTTATAACAAAGGAATGGACAGAATTTTTGGAACCAAAGTCTAAAGTCATGAAGACACGTACAGTCTTCAAAAGAATGGTACAGGACAGGAAGGCTTGACACGAACTTAGATAGCTTAATTATGATGATGATGATGATAATTTAATTATTGCTGCTTAAGGGGGAAATAACCTATTTTGTGAGAACAGACAAACATCTTTCATTGTACAAGACGGTATACAACAAGTAATTAATAGAAGAAAGAAAAACCTAAGTTTATTAAGCAAATAGAACAACATACATTTTGATGACGTGACAAGTTAGTGTGGTGGTGTGAATCTGTTAAGAACCAAGCAAAATACATGTTATCCGAGCTGGAATGCTGTCTTATCTTCCCTGTCAAGGATGGATAAACTTTCCTTCACTAAATATATGACGTATCTCGATGACACCCTTCAGCACTGTTTCTTTCTTAAGACAGATTACGCCATGCTGCACTAAAATCTGCACCGTATATTCTGGTAACCTGTTAGTACAGCCTGGATATGTGACTCCATGTTAGCAACATGTGGTCGGGTAAAGTTATCTACGTCGAGCACAATCGGTCAACAACTGTCAAGAATCACATCACACTTAGCAAAATTTCTTTTTCTTTTTTTTTTTAAACCCAAGTGTAAGAAACAAACAACTTGATACATTTTTCCCCCCTGATAATCAGAGGACGCCCTAGGGATCTTCCAGGGTGGTGCGAAGTTTCGTGATGGTGTCTCCAGCTATTCTCCCCCCCCCCCCGGCCCCCGGCACAGCACTGTATTGTATTCTTATGAGAACTTAATTTCAGGCTACTGAGTAGGATCATACTACAATTCCTGCAAAACTCTTCGAATTTTTTGGCGGAACACCATCACCAACCCAGAACTGCTAACTATGAGCCACCAAGAAGACATTCTATGGAACTGGGTTGGCCACATCCTCAGAAGAGATCTTCTCACCATCACCAGAACTGCCATGCTATGGTCTCCAGAAGGAAAGCAAAAGCGAGGCCGGCTAAAAGCTACCTGGCGGAGAACTGGCGAGGCAGAGTTGCAAGGCATGAACCAGAGCTGGGGCACTACAAAAAGGATGGCTGCCGACTGAGCAAAGTGGAGACAGTTTGTTGCTGCCCTACAAGACGCCACCAGGCGTGACAGTCATTGATTGCTTTGTCAGTCAGCGACCAATGACCAGAGAAGAAGAGGAAGATCCCCGCAAGTGATGCTCACTATAGTATTTTAGAAAAAAAAACATAATATATTAATGTTTTTAAAATCTTATAGGAGATAATTTACAAGAAAAATTAATGTTAAATTACAGATGAGCGCTCAGTGCGCTTTTTTAACAACAAAACGAAATAATAGACAGTAGAAATAGACAAGAAAAAGAAATAGACAAGGAGTACAGTAATTCAACAAAAAAAACATATACTTATGAAATCAAATTCCAAATGGGAAAGAGACCAACCAGGCCATTTAAAAGATGATGCCTATTATCAGTTATCTAGGCGAAACCAAGTCATAATTTTCCGGCTACAATGGACACAACAGATTGAGGTACGCTCAATCTATACCACAAGTACAGGATTGGTACAACAGATTGAGGTACGCTCAATCTATACCACAAGTACAGGATTGGTACAACAGATTGAGGTACGCTCAATCTATACCACAAGTACAGGATTGGTACAACAGGTTGAGGTACGCTCAATCTATACCACAAGTACAGGATTGGTACAACAGATTGAGGTACGCTCAATCTATACCACAAGTACAGGATTGGTACAACAGATTGAGGTACGCTCAATCTATACCACAAGTACAGGATTGGTACAACAGATCTCTACACCTGCGCCACCAGCCCCATGACAGCCGAACATTTGCTGCAGTCCTGCCCAACATACAGCAGTGAATGGAGTAGCATATGACAACAACTTACTTCTTTTCACGAAAAACTATTTGGAGATGTCAGGAACCTTGAGCAGACTACTGCCTTTATTAGAGTTATTAATATAGAAGTCTGAAGGCGAGCAAGAAAGAAGAAATTAAATCAGTGTTAACATAAAAATATGTCGTACTTCAAAATCCGAAATAATCCGGTTTCCTTTAAAATGTAAATTTAAAAAAAAATATTTAAATACTTTTCGCCGCCCCTCCTCGAAGACCGTGCCCGGTGCGGCTGCACTTCTAGCACAGCCCAAGAGCCGACCCTGCAGATAATATTTAACTTACACCTCTTCCACCCCTACTATTTTTAACCATTGTGTTCTCTGCTCCCCGGTCGCGTGAGTAGAAAAGTTGGATTGCAAGATCAACGAACGAGATAAATACGAATGTCTACTTGAGATGACTTCTGGCCGTGTGGG
Organism: Oreohelix idahoensis; assembly: GCA_024509875.1. NCBI lineage: Eukaryota > Metazoa > Mollusca > Gastropoda > Stylommatophora > Oreohelicidae > Oreohelix > Oreohelix idahoensis. Next base: position 850,990 of record JAMPIV010018554.1, on the reverse strand, counting down.
GTTTTTCTAGGTTAACGGAACAGATGGTCAAGAGAGATGACGCTAGTGTTTTCACATCATCAAATATTTGTGTGATCTTGTCAGAAACGGTACTACACTTACTGCAAGACGCTGGCATTCTAAGCCACCTTTCGTTTCGACTCTATGGATTTACGATGAGAAGACGACGCTGGCGATAGATAGGCAATACTTTGAGGAAACCTTTTGATAGCATTACCAGGCAGTCCTCGTTCTAGAATGCCCGAGGTACGATAGGCAATGGCAGGCCAAAAACACACGGAGAAGAGAACTGGAGACAGAAGTGAAAATAATGAGAAAGACATGGACAGAACTTGAGTTGATGGCACGTGACAGGCGGTCTTAGCACGTGTTTTATTAAGGTCTATGCTTCGTGGGTAGCTAAAGGATATTGACTGATTGATTGATATGGACTAACAGCTCTCTAATCCGGCTTTGTCCAATAATATATAATGTTGAAGTTGACAATTAAAATAGACATGAAAATGGACAACAACAACAGAACATCACCAGCAGGTATGTGCACAAAGAAATTTTCAAAAGGATAAATGTATATCGGAGCCGCGGTAGCGCAGTGCTTAGTGCACTGGCTTCCTAGCTCGGTGGTCCATGGTTCGATCCCCAGTTGAGGTGGGATTTTTTAGACCGCAAACGGCTATGGGGTACACCCAGCCTCATGAATTGGGTACCAGAGCAACTCTGGGAAGGTTAAGGCGGCCGGCGTGATGCTGACCACATCACCCCTAGGGAGCCGATGGTCAAGAAAATACGTGCCTAAACACCGTATTCCCAATATGCCTCAATGGGCGTGTAACGGGATCCCTAAATGTATATCAATCAATACCCTTTAGCTCCCCGAGGAGCATAGGCCTTCAACAAACACATGTCAAGTCTTGTTGTCCTGTGCCAAAATGTATATCACTCCTGTACTAAATATGACACATGGAGTTGAGGGATATAGTCAATAATTGTTACACTTTCGAGGAGAATTCATTAGTCTATGTTAAAACCATTACAGAAGATGACAGTAACTAATACGCTAGATCTTTGTTGCACTAAACTAAGAACTAATGCGAGGAGAATTTGCCAGTTAGAATATAACATATTTTCATTGTCTTCGCCATCATTTTCCGTTGCACTCCTCACATGACAGAGGATGGAGTAACTAATGTAGCTGGTGCCCATTGCTCTTACAGCGTTAGTTTATGTGGCTATTTGTTTTACATGATGAGATTGCCCGCCCCCCCCCCCATTCACAACCGTGTATTAGTTGATTTGTACGACATGCGTGAGAGAGCAGTATTACTATTCTTTCTGTGCCTCTTCAGAGACCACAGGAACTACACACATGACTTTCATTTTAACAGAAGTACTATAGTAGATACTGCCGTAAGGGAGTGAAATGTTAGATACTCCACGGTAATATCGGAATGACGTTCGCCGAACGCTCAGCAGTGAATATGTGTATTTTAGTCTTAGGAATTGGGTAAGGATTAGGGTTTGGGTTTTGGTTAACCCTAACCCTAATCTTCTTCTTCTTCTTCCATCCTTAGCCACCGACCGTCAAAGCAGTCAGTGGCCATTACGCCTAGTGGCGTCTTAGGGCAACAGCAGATAGGTTTTCTTTGCCATTGTTTCCCATCACGCCTAATGGCGTCTTTAGGGCAACACTGCTGAGCGTTTGGCGAACTTCATTCCTATATTACCGACTCCACTATACTAGGTCCAGCATCGAGAGGTGTGGGAGGAGAGAACCAGTTTCCTTCCTCGCTGCCTTTTCTTTCCTTAACTCAAGAGCAAAGTCGGGTACCCATTTATTGCTGGGTAGACTGGAATGTACCAACGGGCTGATCACCCGTTTGCCAGTCACTTCGATTACGGAAACGACAGCAAATGGATTGATTTGCCGTTGCCCTAAAGACGCCAATAGGCGTGATGGGAAACAATGGCAAAGAAAACCTATCTGCTGTTGCCCTAAGACGCCACTAGGCGTAATGGCCACTGACTGCTTTGACGGTCGGTGGCTAAGGACGGAAGAAGAAGAAGAAGAAGACTGGAATGTGACGATACAGTGAATCAAACCCGGCACTTTTGTCGCGAGAGACCAACGATCTAACCACTCTGTCAGTCGGACGACCCGCTTTCATTGTAATAAATTCTAAAAAGTGTGGGTGAGGGATGCAGAGGCGTCCCTAAAGTACTTGGCACCCGGGGCGGTTGTTAATTGTGACAACCCCCATCCCCCATTAAATAAACACACTAGTAAGTAACATTTTAACGGTAAGTACTTTATTAATAGTGTCCGATGGCACCCACTTCCTGGCTGTCGCCCGGGGCGGACCGCCCCCCTCGTACCCCCCTTAGTACGCCACTGTATTGATGTACTAAATATTCTTTGCATTCATTATAAACCTAAGAGTGAAGGCAGACTTGATATACTAGATTTTTGCTGTAGTATGTATAAAATATATGAGAAATGGATATACTAAATATACTATGTAGGGCTGAGACTTTAAAAGATTAATTAATCTATTAACTGGTTAACAATTTTTAAATCCATTAATTGATCAAACAAATTTTGATCCATTATTACTTTTTTTTTTTTTTTTTAGCAATGTTTACGTTTTTTGCTTATACGCAAGAGCATTTGCTATGTCAGAGGTTCGTAACATAGAATTTGGCAAGTATGGTAATGCTGTAACTTTTCAGTATATTCATTATATCTTCAGGTCGATGATGCCTTATAATAAGTCAAATAAATAAAGTCCTAAATGATTTAAACAAAAATGTATTTATAATTTTAAATAATTTATCAAAGTGTTCGAAATTGATAGATTAATCTTCTATTAAAGAAATTCGATTAATCGATGAAGGTTTTTTTGATCAATTCCAGTCCTAAATCTTTGCATTAACTACGAAACATTTGATTAATGGATCCATCAGATCCTCATGAATATACAATACTCCAGAGACAACTGAAATGAAGGAGGGGTGGGGGGGGGGAAGGTGAAAAATTTTCTTGCTGTGAACGTACAGGGGGAGAGACATATTTCAGTTTGTCGAGCTTCTTGTAATTTTGAAAACCACTCCCGATGTCTTAAATATAAGCTGTTCTTGTTGCGAGTCATTTTTGGTTAAAGATATTTTTCATTGCAAGCTCAGAGTTCGCATTTTTCTTTTTTTTTTTTCCGTTTTTTTCCCGCACATTAAAGATCATGGGAACCACGTCTGCAATCGGTCTCCTTGGCACCAGACGACACGATGTTCTGCTGCAGTGCTGGTTCTTGCTGCAATTTAGTTTACATCATAAGACTGCCAGCTTCACGCAAAAAACCCCCTTCTTAGTAGCTTTTATAGACATGCCTTTTCGGGTGTAAGAGCCCCGTTCTTTACCCCCCTCTTTTTTTTCCCTTAACCAGCGGCACTTGGGCTTTCAGCCCTTCGGCCCAATGACATGTCATTGCGAGGCTGGGGAACCTGAGGACTTTCCTTCCAACCCGGTCAGGAGCTTCGCTCCTTCCCATCCACAGAGGGTTTATCACAGGAGCCGTTCAGGCTATTCAGTCAAATTTCCGGCCGTAAACATTTCTTCAAACGCTGACGCCCGGGTTTGAACCATGAACACCTGGTCGCCAGTACAACGCCGAAGCCATTACACCTCTATCCCGAGCATTCCAACATAAAAAGTGGGTATATATTCATTACTCCCCGTGTAATTCCCGGGGGTCTCTAAGGTCTTCTTCTTCTTTGATCCTTAGCCGCCGACCGTCAAAGCAGTCAGTGGCCATCACGCCTAGTGGCGTCTTGTAGGGCAACAACAAATTGATTCCACTTTGCTCGGTCGGTGGCCATCCTTCGTACAGTGCCCCGACTCTGGTTCATTCCCTGCATCTCAGCCTCCACAGTCCTCCGCTAGGTTGTTTTTGGTCGGCCTCTCTTTCGTTTTCCTTCAGGGGTCCAAAGCATAGCTGTTCTTGTGATGGCATCGGGGTCTCTTCTGAGGACATGACCAACCCAGCTCCAGCGTCTGCCAGCTATGATGGTGTGCATGTCCTCTTGCTTGCTACGAGTAAGCAGATCTTGGTTAGTGATGGTATTCGGCCAAAAGATTCGGTGAATTTTTCTTAGGCATGTTGTGTGAAAGGAGGACAATTTCGACATTTCCTTCTCTGTAACTCTCCAGCATTCCGCACCATAGAGAAGCACAGAAAGCACACAGCTCTGATATAATCTTAATTTTGTGCTTGTGCTGTATTGGGAGGACTTCCAGATGTTGTTTAGGCTAAAGAAGGCTGTTCTTGCCTTATTCATTCTGATGTTGATGTCTTTGCCTGCCCCGCCGTCTGGTGTTACTATGCATCCTAGGTATGTGAAGGTATCTGTTTGTACCAATTGCTGATTCCTTACTGATATGGGCTCAGGGTTGCTCACATTGAGCGTCATGACCTCAGACTTCTTTAAATTGATGTTCAAGCCCACCTGCTGGCTAAACTTGTTAAGTCTATCCGTTTTTTCCTGGATGTGTTGATGTGAATGTGCTAGTAGTGCAATGTCATCTGCATATTCCAGATCTTCCAGTGTAGAAAATGTTGTCCATCTTATTCCTCTTGGACTGCCCTCTGTTGTCTGGCGCATCACCCAGTCTATGACTGTTAAAAATAGAGTGGTTGACAAGGGGCATCCCTGTCGTACTCCTGTCTTCACCTCAAAGGTTAGGTTGCTCTGCCCAACACTACACGTAAAGTTGGCATAGAGGCTTTTTATGATTGACACTATGCAGCTTGGAATTCCATAAGCCCTCAGTATTTTTCATAAACTGTCCCTATGTATGCTGTCAAAAGCCTTTTCAAAATCAACGAAATTAATGTAAAGCTGTCTTTGCCATTCTGAGCACTGCTCTATAATGTTCCTGAGAGTGAATATATGATCTACACATCTTCTATTCTTTCTAAATCCTGCTTGTTCCTTCCTCAGTTTGTGGTCTACTGCCTTTGAAATTCTCTGTATAATTATCCTGCCTAGTATTTTGCTTGGAACTGAGAGAAGAGTGATTCCTCTCCAATTATTGCAGTCTGCAAGATCTCCCTTCTTGGGCAACTTGACAATTATTCCTTTGTTCCACTCTGATGGTGTTGTCCCAAGGTCTCTAAGGTGACATGAAGGAATTATGACGACTGCTCAGACATGTCGTAGGAGCTGACCATTATGAGGCTGTGCATGGGGATGACAGCCTCACCATGCAAAACAATCTGCTACAGAAATCACTACTACAAGAACAGACGAAAACTTTGGTGCAGTAACAGCTCCATGCTACATAGAGAGTGAAAAGGGAAATTATGATAGTCATTCATTATATCGGTAATATCTTACTTACTTACTAAGTCGTTCTTCTTCTACCTTGGGGTGTAGAAGCTTGTCAGAGAGAGTACCACACTATCCTATCGGCTGTCTTCCTCCTGGTCTGGTTCCAATCTAGCCTTCGGTCATTCAGAAAATATCTAATGTTGTCCTTCCAGCGAACTCTGGGTCGTCCTGGGGGTCTGGATCCCTGGCTCTTGGTTTCACATATTTGTCGTAGTAGCATATCGGTAATATCGAAATTTTTTATGTGGTAAACAGCGAAGACATTTCAAACCAACCTAGAAAATTGCATTATATCATATTACAAACCAACTGGGAAAAGACCGATTGACTTCTGGAAAGACAGATGACACTGGGAAAGACTAGAAACCGGCTGACCGGGTTAGCACCCCGTAAGCTGTATTACAACTGCTATAGGACCCAAAAACGAAAGATGCCCCCAGGATTCACCGAAAAAAAGGGGGGGGGGAAATGATGAATCCACAGGCGCCTCATTGGAATCGACCAGACGCGTTACACGGACTTCGAGCCCTGAACAACGGCTGGAATTTCCATGTGCCTGTGGTAGGAAAGTCTCTACTCAGAGAGGAATGAAAATCCACAGAACGAAAAAGGGGTGTGGGAGTTCATCAGGGGGAGATCAACAGCGCTCTGTCTCGACGGATAAGACGTTAGAAGAACGTAGCCAGGAGTCAACCCACAGTGCTGAGTACATTCAAGTTGATCTGCCTGATGATGAGCTCACACACTTCTTGGACGGGAAGAGAGATGCAATCAAGTTTCCACCTGCCAGTGCAAAAGGGCTTTGGGAACAACTGGACGACGCCTTGGCAAAAGAGTTGGATAACAACCTGAAGCAGATAACTTTGGAGAAGAAGCTGGAAATCTTTGGCGACATAATATATCTGCACTGTCGCAAAGTGTTCGGAGTCAGGGAGGCAAGGGAAAGTAACCCACCGCGAAAAATTAGAAGACAAACTAAAATAGAAGAAATCAGGAAACAGAAGAAGCATGCCCGAAAACTGTTCAAGAACGCAGTTGCCACAGAGAAGGAAGGGTTACGACAGGTTTGGGAGCACCTGAAAGGCCAACATAATGCCCTTTGTAGAGCAGAAAGGTTGTGCAGGAAGAGAAGGAAGACTCGAAGGGATAGGGAAAGATTCTTCAGGGAGCCCTTCAAGTTTGCCAAAGAACTGTTTGAGCAGCCACGGTCGGGTATGCTAAACATCAGGAAAGAAGACCTGGAAGAACACCTCAGAATGACATATTCAGATGGTCGCAAAGATGAGCCGCTCAGCAGCATGGCAGGCCTTAAATGGCCGAGTAAGCCAGGAGCTGAATTTAACACCAAGCCGCCAACGGTGCAAGAGGTAGAAAGCATTGTCCAGAAAGCTCCGTGCAAGTCAGCTCCACGTCCTAATGGTGTTCCATATGTGGTGTATAAGAGATGCCCTGAGGTGCTCAAACGACTGCTCCGTTTACTGAAGAATGCGTGGAAAACCCAGCTTGTAAACAAGGAATGGAGAAAGGAGAACGGAGTCTACATCCCGAAGGAACAAAATTCCACAGACATCAGTCAGTTCAGGCCAATCTCACTACTTAATGTGGAAGGGAAGATATTCTTCTCAGTGATGGCGAAAAGGCTCACTACATACCTCCTGGCAAATGGGTGCATTGACACTACCATTCAGAAAGGAGGTATCCCAGGTACACCAGGATGTCTAGAGCATGCCACAATGATCTGGGAAGCAATCCAAAAGGCGAAGTCTGTGTAGTGGTGTTGGATGGTATTGTATGATGGTGTTATTACAAAATGTAAATTGTATGAGGCCAGCTGTGAAGGCTCCTGAGCTAAAATGTAGGGGTGAATTGTCAGAAGGCCTTTCTTGCTACCACTACGACCTCACACTTAATTTTTTTTTAATGAATGTGGCTACGTAAAGTGTCTAGGGTTATGATATGTAGTGTGGTGTAATGGATTATAAATATACCCACAGATATTAACAAGACTAATAATATTAATAAAAGTTAAAATACACTGAACTAACTCACGTGTGTAAAATTTTTTGATATAAGTATATTACATTTATTTTGTTCTGTGTCAATTTTTTTAGGTTGACCAGAACTTAAAAGGATTTAGAGATTATGAAAAGAAATGCATAGAATATTATATCATAAATGCAATAGTGTACATATATATGTACTATACTAGTTAGTTTTATTAAAATGTTCTAGTATTCATCTACTTGGGAGGATAGTACTGTTTGTGCTGTTGGGGTGGCCTCATCACACCTGTCTATATTGACTACACCGTGTCCAGAAAATGGTGGGAATCTTTATGGGGTTCTTAGTAACTAAAGGGCGTTGGTGAAAATCCAGCAGACCAGAGGCTCACTCATCTGGTAGTTGTCGCTCTGGTGCTGAAATCAGATGGTCCCACCTCTCCGTGCTGGCGGGCAATAATGGTGGTCTCTGTCACAAATACTGCACAGATACACTCGAGTAAAGTCACCAACTGAATAGACACTGCTTTGTGGACGACAGAAACTCGCAGCTCTGCAATCAAAGTATGGGCCATGTGTCAAAATCTATTCTCTACCCACGTCTGGACACAACAGTGACACAACAACCACATCATACAGACAGGTCAGATCTCTCTGACCAAACAGCACATTTACCATGGTGGTTTTACATCAGATAGATCCTCCCAGACCATAGATCCTGAAAAAATGTTTATTAGTTTTCGGCCCTAAAAGAGGATAGGTAATATGTATCATTATTCTCAACACTTGATCTGTCTTGCATAATCCTTGCTGGAGTTTATGTACATTGTTGGTCCCTAGACCCTGACTAGGGCGGGGGGTCTAGAGCAAATCCCTACTTGTTTGTAAGGCTAGATTTCGATAAGGCAGTATCAAATCACTCGAACATGAAACAATATTCAAAATATATAAAGAAATAATTTCAATCTTACCAGATTATGAATAAATAACACAGAATTGCTAGCAAAACTCAGCTGAGCTGCTGGCTATAGTATGGCGTCCCTAACTTTCTTTCTCTTTCTTTCATATGGAATCACCACACTTTAAAATCTGTGTCTATCACTGAACAACTATTGAGAAATGACCCCACTTTCGCGTCTGAGCGCTAATGATATGATTGTCTGTGGCCAATCACTGCCTAGTTTTATTTTCAATTCAAATTTCCTACCATAAAGTCATTTCAGTCATGCTTCAGTCAAGTATGGATGGTTATCTGTTAGTCTGTCCGTCTCTACTTGTGTTTCTAAAAAAATGTGCTTGGTTTTTGAACCAACCTTTCTCTCCCCTCCAAAATTTTGTCGTTAAAAGTTATATTTAGACACAGCCACCACAATATCCCCTTTCCTCCATACCACGTAGATTTGAACACCTGCGTCCCCAAGGTCGTGTTATTTTGTGCAAAATAGCGACACTTTTTTATTCAACACAGTCTGTCGATGATGTGAACTACACTGTCTTTTGTCATTATCTTCAATATTATCTATCCGTTTGTAAAATTAAGACCATCTTAGTTCACTGCTCAGAATAGGCCATCCGGCCAGCTAATTTTTATATTCCTAACATTAATATTAAGAAAAAAATACTTTTTAATTTTTGTAATATTCCTAACATCTGCGTTTTACCGCTCCATTCAAATCAAAAGCCTGGTATCGCAAAAGCGTCCAATAAATGACTGTGGCGTAACATATCTAGGGTCCCTTCAGTCGAGTTGCTTACTTTTTATGTCAACTTGGGAAACGTGACTTTTCTCCGTTTCCCCCCCAATTGCGTCTCCTTAGCCTTTCCAGTCATATTTTTTTTTCTTTTTGATCCGCCGTTCCCCTCCTGTCTAGCAAGTCAATTATTATGGAGGATGATGACCCGCGGTCTAGGCGATCATGTACATCAGCAGCCTACGCATTATGTTTTTATCCTTAAATGTTATCTTTGGAGGGATTTTACCGTTGTATCTCTGTCAATTTCACTACAGTCTGACAGAACAAACCTCCACGTAATCTGGTTGGATCTAGCAAATGCTTATGGATCCGTTCCACACCAGATGCCGTGGAAGGCCCTAGAAATGTATCATGTTCCACAAAAGATTGCAGTAATGCTGAAGCTGTATTTCGCAGGGTTTTCTGTCAGATTTTCAGCCAGAGAGTACACAACGAAGTGGATTGGCCTTGAAGTTGGAATTGCGATGGGATGTATCATCTCTCCGATACTATTCGTGATGGCTATGCAGGTAATCCTCAATGCGGCTGAAGGAATGGTCATAGGTCCAAAGCTCGGTGGAATGTGTCACATGCCACCGCTCAAAGCATTCATGGATGACACAACTATTCTGACATCAGATGAACATCAGGCCCGGAGGATGTTAGCACGCCTGGATGAACTAGTCAGCTGGTGCAGAATGAGCTTCAAACCCAAGAAGTCGAGAAGCCCATCAGTCAGGAGAGGGAAGATAGCAGAGGTCAGATTCATGGTTTCCAACCAAAGAATCCCTACTGTCATTGAGGAACCTGTTAAAAGTCTTGGCAGGGTGTACGATGCCTCATTAAAAGACTCGAAGGCAGTGCAACAGACAACAGAAATGGCAAACAGAGGACTACAGATCATAGACCAAAGCAGACTCCTGGGAAAGTTCAAACTGTGGTGCCTCCAGTTCATGTTGATACCGAAGTTGCTGTGGCCACTGCTTATATATGAAATAAGCACAAGTACAGTGGAAGCTATAGAGCAGAAGGTCAACAAGTTCATGAGGAAATGGCTAGGGGTACCACCAGGTCTGTCAGATGTAGCACTGTACTGCAAAAAGTCAAAACTTCTGCTTCCCTTCAAGTCAGTTGTTGAAGAGTACAAAGCTGGAAAGGCAAGGCTTGCAATGATGCTACGCGAGTCAGCTGATGACGTGGTTAAGTCCATTCAGCCCACACTGAAAACGGGAAGGAAGTGGAGAGTGGAAGAAGCTGTTGATGCTGCCCAAGAGTCGCTCAAACTGAGGGAGGAAATCGGATACACACAAACGAATAGACGGGGATTTGGTCATGGAGACATCCGCTGGTGGTCCAAGGCATCAGGTAGGGAGCGCAGAGACGTGGTAGTTCAGGAGATACGAGGAGCTGAGAATGATAAGAGGTTGCAAAAAGCAGTGCGGCAGGTCCAACAAGGCCAATGGACTACATGGGAAGGAGCCCTGCAGAGGTCCTTGACTTGGAATGATATATGGCATATGGCACCCCTTAGGCTCAGCTTCGTTGTTAGATCAATGTATGACCTGCTGCCGTCGGCCACAAACCTTGTGAAATGGGGAAAGTCGGATGATGAGCAGTGCCCCCTGTGCCAGGGGAGGCAGACACTTGAACACGTGCTCTCGGCGTGTAAGGTGTCATTAGGGCAAGGGCGATACACTTGGCGCCATAACAAAGTGCTAAATGAGCTTGCTGCGACAATAGACCTGGCAAGGATGAAGGCGAATAGCAAAGACAGGCCGAGCACCGCAAATACATACTTTCTGAGGGCAGGAAAGTCAGCACACCCCAAACCGAGTAAACCTGGTAGCAGTTTACCACCTCTTCTTGACTGTGCAAACGATTGGGAGATGGCGGTAGACCTACCTGGACGAGGGGCATATCCAGAGAGTATCAGAAAATCGCGGAGACGGCCGGATATAGTGTTTCATTCTTCAGCAGTGCTTCAGGTTATACTGATTGAACTGACCGTGCCATTTGAATCCAGATTGGACGAGCAACTTTCGTTCAAAGCGGCCAAGTATAATGATCTGGCCGCAGATCTGAGACACGATGGGTTCACTGCAAAGGTAATGGCTGTTGAGGTGGGCGCAAGAGGGCTTGTGGCTGCATCAGTGTATGATTTAGTGAAACTGTTGGGGCTGAGGGAACAGTCGAGAACAAGCTCACTGAAGAGGCTTAGTGAAACTGCCGAAAAGGCATCATGCTGGCTGTGGAACAACCGCAATGGGCAATGGAAATCGTGACCGTAAACTCTGCGGTACAAAAAACAGCAAGAATTTGTCTGTCCACAATACGTTGAGTTTTTGGTGTACTAGTGAAAGGGCTGTGACTGAGGGGCGACAGGCGGCGTATATTATAAGAGGTGTCAGGCACAGAATTTCAGTTGCTAGCGCGAAGTGGCTAGCCTCGTTGGCTTCGCTCAGGTGTCTCGGTATGTGTCCTTAGTTGTGATGTGCGACGGAACGAACGGAATAATTTGTCTTCTCTTTGTTACTTTCACAATTGCCTCCACGGCTGGCGGAGTTGTGGAATTTAAAGTTGCTTACCATAAGTGAAATGGGTTCATTTTCGATACAAGACAACAGGAGGCTGAGACGCTTGGGAGTCATGACGCAAGTGGGCCTGCCCCCCTTAGAGTGTAAAGGAGTATACTGTGCCGAAACACTTGTCGGACGGGGGGACTGCTTCTGATGATCAGATTGCCTCCTGTTGTATCGCTCTGTAAAGAGTTTCCTATCATACATATATATATATTTGCCGAGTAGCCTTAAAAACTCTAATAATAAAGGTTTTTTGGTTGATAAAACTGCAAGAATACATGACGTGCATTGAATGAGCTTTCCTGCAAGACGGCCAAACCTCACAAAGTCGAAGCAGGAAAATTGTGATGATGCCTGGTCTCAAGAAGGACCAATTTTTGGAGCGTTTCGTCCTCACTTCTTGAACCCTGCTAAACTTACTTACTTACTTACTTACTTAGTCGTTCCCCTTCTACCGTGAGGTGTAGAGGTTTGGAAGAGAGAGCGCCAGACTATTCTATCGGCTGTCTTCCTCCTGGCCTGGTTCCATTCTAGTCCTCGGTCCTTCAAAGATTGTCTAATGTTGTCCTCCCAGCGGACTCTCCCTGCTAAACAACAATGACAAATCATAAACGATTGGTCTGCTCGTTGCTTCCTTCATTCTCACGAGCTTGAGTCAACTGTTTACCGCTTTTTCATTGGCCTTTTAATACATACAGCAGAAATGTTGAAAATCAGTCAACGGATATGCTATCTTTAAACGTAACATAAATAATGTTTTACTTTTCAGCGTATTTCCACATGTTTTTATGCACACATTCCACCATGTAACTACCTCTATGTGGGGGTTCTTTCCAAGGTATATCTGATGGCAAGATATTGTGTATATTATGTATTTTCATACAACAGATCTAGATTCTTGTCGATGATGGAGCGGAGGTGACAGAAGCGATACTCCAGCCTTAACCTAGAACGAAGCTGAAATATGCATTGCTGAAGGAATATTTATAAACAAAAGCATGCAGACCATCAGAAGGTACAAAAATATGACACGAGACTGGCTTATATTTGGGGAATCATATGACAAAATATTATTTCTGGCAACACAAGTTCTTGCTTTTTTTCCCCCTATTCTACGTGTTTGTTTCATACTTATCACAGGTTTGGCTCACACTTATCACAGGTTTGGCTCACACTTATCAGACGCAGCGTGTCATGTGAGGCCAGAAAGGATTTCAGCAATGCTACTTAAAGATTATCAGTAAAAATCCTGGCACAGTGGTTCTCAACTTTTTTTTTGTGTAACCACGACCAAAACTTCCCAGTTGGTGAAGCTGAAAACCCATGTACCAAATTTAACAAGTGAAAATTAATTATTTGAATTCAACCAAAGGCATGACGCTTAAAACTTCGAGTAAGGGAAAAGTAAGGGAGGTAACCCATCGCAATGTTTTCCGCGACCCAATTACAGGTCGGGACCCAAAGGTTCATAGTGATATCAGGAGAGGAAAAAAGGCACCAAATTATGCTGGGAGAACATGTTCTGGAGCAGGTCAACCACTTTAAATACCTTGGGGATGTCATAGACTGGAAGGGAGGAATCCAAGAAGAGTTGGCTACCCGAAGAGCAGCAGCTGGGAGACATTTTCAGGCCATAAATCGAGGATTTCACAGCAAAAGAGAAATTGGCAAGAAGATGGCTGTATACCGCTCCACCTTTGTTCCAGTCTGGACTTATAGGTGTGAGCCTTGGACAATGATTGCAACCCACAAAATCCAGCTCCAAACTTCAAAAATTATGTATCTGAGGAAGGTGATTGAAGTAAATAGAAAATACATGGTCCGCAACCAGACGATACGTCATGGCCTCAAAAACTCAAACCCTGCAGACCCAAGTGCAACAGTCCGAAATACGATAGTTTGGCCACGTCTACAGAATGGATAGAAGACAGTCTACAATACAAATATGAGAGACCAAGAGCCAGGGATTCAAACCTCCAGGCGACCCAGAGTCTGTTGGGAGGACAACATTAGACAATCTCTGAAGGACCGAGGAATAGATTGGGACCAGTCCAGGAGGAAAACAGTGGATATGATAGTATTGCGCGCGCGCTCTCTCTCTCTCTCTCTCTCTCTCTCTCTCTTTCTCTCTCTCTCTCTCTCTCTGGTATACGTCTACACCCTAGGGTAGAAGAGGAACGATTAAGTAAACAAGTAAGACTCATAGGTTGATAGTCCCTGTCCTAGCATAGTGTATAACAAGCTAAATAATTCAGCCAGTGGAAGTACTATAATGAGCAGAGTAAATCTGCTACGAAATGCTCTTCATGCAAATACACTGGTTACCTTTTCTTTTAAAATTAAAGGTTAGGTGCATGCTACTTTGATACAACAAACGGCTGACAAAATATGGTTGGAAAGGAAGCATGATTACCGTAAATTAAAGTCCAATTATTCTTTAGAAAAGATGAATATTTAGTTACGGTTAATAAATCTAAACAATCAATTACGGCTGTGAAAGATGATGTTAAGTTTCAGCTAATAGAAATACAATAAAATTATAGCAAGTAAAGATACATAATTGCTTTTATAATTGGACGATATATTGTGATTTAAAAAAATTAATGTTTAGTTACTGTTAACATAAGTTAATTAACTGTTGTTGTAAGAAAAGTTGTGTGCTTCTGTAAGGTATAGTGAAGTGAATGTTCAGTAATGGTTAGAAAAGTGGAGTGTTTGCAGTCATAAATAGAGATGAATGCGGCATGACCAGGGACGGAAGACAGTGATCTGGGTCCCTGGGCAATAAGGATCATTTGCTCCCAACCACCTATCCAATTGATCTGTTCAATCTGCACAGTGAAAATATCGTGAGATCTATAGAAGACGTGTCAGGAATATCAGTCGGTGGACATAATATAAACAACTTGAGCTATGCTGATGTCACAGTCTTTTAAAAGTGAAAAGGTGTTGCAGGATATGATTGACACAAAGATGACAGAAAGATGACACAAAGATGACAGAAAGTTAAAATAAAGGTCTTAGCCTTCATAGCAAAAACACAGCAGTGATGGTCATCTCAAAGAATATGACTTACCCAGAATGCACTGTCAGTAAATGGAACAGTTTTAAAATAAGTTAACTGACTCATACACCTCGACACGGTAATAACATCGTATGGAAGATGCATCTTAGAAGTGAAGAGCAGAATGAACGAACGAAATAATGAAATCTTTATTTCTTCAGGGTAAAGAAATAGGCATTATTGCCTTTTTGCATTTCTGTCTTGTAATAATTCATTCCTAAAAGTTATTAAATAATTTTTTTTTTTTTTTTAAACTAGCGGCACTTGGGCTTTCAGCCCTTCGGCCCAATGACATGTCATTGCGAAGCTGGGGAACCTGAGGACTTTCCTTCCAACCCGGTCAATAGCTTCGTTCCTTCCCATCCACAGAGGGTTTATCACAGCAGCCGTTCAGGCTATTCAGTCAAATTTCCGGCCGTAAACATTTCTTCAAACGCTGACGCCCGGGTTTGAACCATGAACACCTGGTCGCCAGTACAACGCCGAAGCCATTACACCAGCGCGGCTCCCAATATTAAATAATAATAAAATTAACAATTTTGCCCAAGCAATAGCAGCAATCTATCAAATGAACAGTATTTTATGCAAGTAATCAGAATGTTAGGACAGAGACCAATGCGCAATGGAAGCTTATTAGTTACGTTAAATTAAAGCAATCTTCTTTTTTTTTTTTGGCACGTTTGAGAAATAGAGAAATGGAATCTATTATCACAAAAGGAAGGATTGAATGAAAGAAGAGAGAGGATGAAAAAGAGAGAACATACTGGACAGCTTGACATCGTGGCATGGAAAGAAGTCATCAACAGAATTGATAAGCAATACTGGAGACAAAAAGTTGTGGAGACACATGATCACCTTCGCCACCTAGCATGGTACTTGAAGAAAAAAATAGAGGGAAGTAATGCGCAGTACACTTGGCTTAAAAGGGAGCGAGTCGCGGTTATGCATAAAGATAACGAATATGCAATTATATTTACAGTGAAGGAATGTCAGGTTAGGCTAATGTCTGCACTAGAAATCTCCGTTTCTCTAATAAAACCGACTGCAGAAGGAATAACTCCCTGTCAAAAGGGTAATTAATGTCTACTTAGACATAAACTAATGATATGAGAGGTCTCCCCTTTTAGACATTAGCAATAATAGAACGGGAATCCTGCTGTGTTCATCCCGCAGACGATTCCTCGCTCTTCTTTTTTTTGGGGGGTCTCACTTGCGACCCCTAAATCACTTTCCTTCACTTCTGATTCAGAAACACACATGCCTACTCGACCTAAAAACACAATGTCTACTCTCTATGTCTACTCTATAAAACCAGAGTACGTGGTCTCCAATGAAAAAATACTGCATGCTGGGAAGCGTCATTGGCGAACTTTTTACTTGCTAAGGTCAGAGTAGATTGATTTAAAACACAAACATCACAGAGACAATTACGAGACGTGCGTGCGTTAAATGTACCGCTTCAGTTAAAAACACAACAGAACCATTATTTAAGGGTAAATGATGAGTTATAAAGAAACCCCCAGAAAAATAGAAATAATCAAGGGTTTTAATAAGGCAGTAAATACGATGGGATGGATTCTGAAATGGTAAGACCTAAATGATGTAGGGAAAACGATACAGTAATATATACTGGCTGAAAGTTTACAAGGATCTGTGATTACATGTCAAATAAAATGAATCTCGAGTTACACTCCCTGATTTTGTGTAGTAGAGAAGGATCCCGTTACACGCCCACTGGGGCATATTGGGAATATGGTGTTAGGCCCATATTTTCTTGACCAACGGCACACTAGGGGTGATGTGGTCAGCATCACGCAGGCCGCCTTAACCTTCCCAGAGTTGCTCTGGTACCCATTTGGGGCTGGGTCGACCAAGGAGCCGTTTGCGGCCTTAAAAAATCCCACCTCAACTGGGGATCGCTTTTGTGTAGTAAATTTGCATTATTGTTTTATTTACTATTGAAGATGTTTGTGTTTTCATGCTACTTCGACGGAAGTTGAAAATGTTTGTGTATTAATGCTACCTAGAATTTGAAGATGTTTGTGTTTTAATGCTACTTAGAGTTTGAAGATGTTTGTGTTTTAATGCTACCTAGAATTTGAAGATGCTCGTGTTTTAATGCTACTTAGAATTTGAAGATGTTTGTGTTTTAATGCTACTTAGAATTTGAAGGTGTTTGTGTTTTAATGCATCTTCGACGGAAGTTGAAAATGTTTGTGCATTAATGCTACCTAGAATTTGAAGATGTTTGTTTTTTAATGCTACTTAGAATTTGAAGATGTTTGTGTTTTAATGCTACTTAGAATTTGAAGATGTATGTGTTTTAATGCATCTTCGACGGAAGTTGAAAATGTTTGTGCATTAATGCTACCTAGAATTTGAAGATGTTTGTGTTTTAGTGTTTCATCGAATTAGAAAATGTTTGTGTTTTAGTGTTTCATCGAATTAGAAAATGTTGTGTTTTAGTGTTTCATCGAATTAGAAAATGTTTGTGTTTTAGTGTTTCCTCGAATTAGAAAATGTTTGTGTTTTAGCGTGTCCCCGAATTAGAAAATGTATGTGTTTTAGTGTTTCTTCGAATTAGAAAATGTTTGTGTTTTAGTGTTTCCTCGAATTAGAAAATGTATGTGTGTTAGTGTTTCCTCAAAGTCGAAGTTGTTTATGTTTCAATACTACCTCAATGTTGAAGTTGCATGTGTTTTAACGCGTCCTCAAAGTAGAAGACGCAGGTATTATGCACTACATGAACGCCAAAATAAAATACTCATTTTTTAACCTCAGAAAGATATTAGAAACTACATAGTCTGAAAGATTAATTGAATATATGGTTTACAAAATTAGAAAACGAAAATTAACCAACTTGTGGAATCACTAGATGAACATCTGGACTTTGCTATTCACTTACGTTGTTTTCTTGTTTAGTTCGTTCTGATGAAGACATAATTAAACGATATATTAAGTGTTTATTTCACACGTATCCCTTAAAAAGTTTTTCTTTCTTTTAAAGACCAATACTATTCACAATACTGCCGCAGCACTTGTTAGCTGGAACAAACCAAACAAACAAAAATGCTGTAGTCGCTCTGGAAAATAGCAGCAGAAAAAATGTTGCCGCTCTGGAAAATTCATTACATCAAAATTATAAGATAAATGTTGATGGTAGTTTCGAATGATAAACTGTAATGTCAGTGTTGTATGATAATATTATGTGTTCTTACTGTTGGATGTAAAATTAACATGTCTCAATTGTGTTATTAAATGTCCTCTTATTTAGAGTTATTAAAATATTGTTATTAAAGGTAAATGTAGTCAAATAGCAGATACTGCCGTGGGGAAGTGAAGTGTTACAGACTTCACCATAATAGGTCCAACATCGAGAGGTAGGGTGATTAGATCCCTTCCTCTTTTCCTACCCTAACTAAACAAAACAGTCCGGTACCCATTTACAGCTGGGTAGACTGAAGAGTGATGGTTCAGTGATTCGAACCTGGCACCTTTGCCGCGAAAGGCCAACGCTCTAACCACTCTGTCAGTCGGACGCTACATTGTTATAACATGATAATAACACAACTTTAATCTCCTTCGTCTCTATTTTTTTTTTGTATGTTACCATTAAGCATCCTGGTCAGTTTCAATGTTCCCCCTTCCCCCCCCCCCCTTAGGGGGGCAACAGCAGATAGGTTTTCTTTGCCATTGTTTCCCATCACGCCTAGTGGCGTCTTTCCAATCTCCCTGGGCAGTTGAAAATTGTAAAGAGTAGGTAATATGGCCGCTGCCCTGGCAAAATTTACAATACAGTATTAGGAAAAACCTTTTATAGAATGTGTGATTCCTGTTAACACACATTGGGACCATCGCCGGTGCTACAGAGTTCGTGCACTGTGCTGAGATCCTCATTGTGTGATCTAAAGGAGGAGATCGGAGCACAGATGGAGTTGTCTGTGTGCAAACAAAAAAATTGGTCCTTAAAACCAAACCAAACTAACCAGTTCTCCCTTGAACTACTAGAGATGTTTTATGTTTGATGATTAAGCCACTTGTTTGGTATACTTTGCATGTTACACCGATCCTCTTGTTTCGTTTGACATTTGTCATATTCCACGTCTAAATAAATCTTAGATCAAGCAAAGTAGCAGGAGCTGATAATTAGTTAATGTGCCTTCTGACAACACCTCCCCCATTCCCATTTAAAAAAAAAATCCCGACGCGAGAGTTTTTTGCGTATTTTAAACCTGATCCAATAATTTGTCTTAAGTAATTAGTGATGTTTTTGATCGTTTTCTCTCTTCCTGTTTTATTTAATACTAGTGTAAAAGCCCGTCATAAGATGGGGACTGAATTCAAAAGCACCAATACCTAACGGCAATTTTACTTATTCAAAAGTATTTTAACAAAAAACCCACGGTGCATCACCACAGTTCTATAAATATTATTGTGCACACCGTCATTTGCGCACTTTTCTGTGTCGAGTGTTACTATTTTCTGGAGACTACATATAAGGGAAACAATACAATTAATGTCTACCTTTCAACCAAAGTTGCATCCCTTAGCGTTAGTGACAGAAAAAGCTGGGATTTTATATACAGTCATGCGCCGCATAACGTCCGTTCGTTCATAATGTGAAAGTGAGTGGTGAGTATGCGAGTGCTGATGCTAAGGCAGCAGAAGATTTTGTCGAGACCCTAGATAAACTAATTGTAGAGGGAGATCATTTGCCCCAGCAAATTTTTAATTTGGACGAAACCTCCTTATTCTGGAAACGAATGCCTGAAAGGACCTTCATCCATAAGGAGGCCAAGTCAATGCCAGGCTTTAAGGCTTTTAAAGACAGTACATTATCATTAGTATGTGTACAGTATCTTGGCTATTTAGTCAATACAGGTGCACTACAGTATCCCATATAACTTTGCTAAGTATAAAGTATTGTGTTCGCACAACATCCAAATCGCATAACGTCCTATTTCACAGAACGTATCGTGGACGTTAAGCGGCGCATGACTATATTGGTTAGCACAGCCGTAGCTCGCGAGATAACTTATAACCATCTTATGAGGTGTAATCATTACTTGCGCACATTTTCTTCTGTCGCAGTTTAAATGAAAGAAATATTATCGCTACCTAAGGCAGACAGCTCCGTGCAGTTCCGAGAAGGAAAGGGGGGGGGGGGGGGGGGGGGGGCCTCTGATGAGAAAAAAAAGGTAAGAAAATGACTACTACCTTCTCATGCATGTCGTAAGAATAAAAGGTCAAGGATCCCGTTACACGCCCATTGAGGCATATTGGGAAGACCGTGTTATTTTCTTGACTATCGGCACATTAGGGGTGATGTGGTCAGCATCATGCCGGCCGCCCTAACCTTCCAAGAGTTGCTCTGGTACCCAGTTCATGAGGCTGGGTCGACCCCGGAGCCGTTAGCGGTCTAAAAAATCCCACCTCAACTAGGGATCGAACAATGGACCACCGAGCTAGGAAGCCAGTGCACTAACCACTGCGCTACCGTGGCTCCCCATGTCGTAAGAGGCGACTAATAATGAGGTTGTACATGGAGGCTGCCAACCTCATCATATCAAACAAATTGCTGGAGAAACTACCGCTGCAAGAGCACATGAATATTGTGATGCAAGGGGACGAGCTGCAGTTGTTGCTCCATGCTCCATAAGGAGCAAACAGGGGAATGATAATAAAGCAGACACATCGAGCACTATGTGTAACAAATCTAGATACAGTATTTGTATGCGTAATAGCCATTTTTAATACTAGATATCTAGTCATTATTATTACGTATTTATAAATTGACGTAGAAAGTGTGGTTTGGTTTTATAATGTTTCCCGCAGGTTGATATCACTTCTGGATCAAGAAAGTCGTTCACCTGAGAAAACGAGAGAATCTGTTATCAGTATCCTTTCCTTAAATGGCGCAAGACTGAAATGCGCAGTTCGTGAATAGGAGCAAATAAATTTTGATAATAGATTTTTTTTTTTTTTTTTTTTTTCTTAACCAGCGGCACTTGGGCTTTCAGCCCTTCGGCCCAATGACATGTCATTACGAGGCTGGGGAACCTGAGGACTTTCCTTCCAACCCGGTCAGGAGCTTCGCTCCTTCCCATCCACAGAGGGTTTATCACAGAAGCCGTTCAGGTTTTTCAGTCAAATTTCCGGCAAGGTAAACAATGATATGACTGTCAGTAGAGACATTCTGAGAAAAGTAAACAACAAACCGTCACATTCAACATAGATCCAGCAACCTAGGAGGATGAAGCTGTAGATCGCACCAAGTGGCGATGCTCTTTACGATTCCACCCCAGATTGGGCGAAAAGAAGCTCACACCGCAAGCAGATGAGAGAAGAAAACGTCGAAAGAAACACCAGGAAAATAAGCAGCAGAAGGTTGTCACTTCAGGGGCGTATTCCCATAGTCAGTTATGACTGAATGGGCTATTTTTCAACAACAAATAAGATGCAAAGATGAGGTAAACAAAAGAGATGTCTACAAAGGCTAACCGTAGCTGATGACACGAGACACAGATACAAAGGGCAAGGGAAGTGATGTGTAAAGATGCAGAATAACATTAAAATCATCATCATTATTATTTCCCTTTGCTCTTCTTACGTAGCATGAAGCTACTACTTCAAATGGTCCCTTGCAAGAAGCCGGCGTCAAAGTCACGTGATCTTACAGCGGTGCTTTCTGTGGCAATTTGTTTAACATAATGAGGTTGCCAACCTCATGAACAACCTCATATTAGTCGCCTTGTACGACATGCTTGATGGTGCTTTATTTGCCTCGTTGGGACCCCTGGGAAAAATCAAAAAGGAATTTTTAAAAATAAAATAAAATTTTTGCCTTGTTTTGGCGAGGTCGCCCCCGTTCAACCTAGAAAACAACCAAACCTAGGGATAGTAACAACAAAACTAAAGTGAACGTACCACACTACAGAAAACTATATGAAAACTACAGGGGAGAAAAAAAATTATGTGCGAACGTAATTATAGACGCTGCAGAGTACAAAGACGGAAGTGAACTCTTAAGATAAAGTTAAGTACGCCATAAAAGTGGTACGCCACAGAAGTCAAGTTCGTGTCAATAAACTAAAGAGTTTGAGTAAAAAAAAAAAATTTTTTTTTTTAAACTGTCACAGTTAGAGCATACGTACTTGCAATGAGCTGTCTTAAAATCACTGACAATTTGCACCAAAAGAGTTAGTTATTTTATTTTGTTCACGACAAAACCTTCCAGAAAACTACTGCCGCTGTAGGCAACCCAGGAGTTGTGATGATCAACTTTAGAACCCCCGAAGTGTCAAAAGATCTACCGTCATAAAATCATGTCAGTTTTCAGATTTCAGAGTACAGTATTTGGAGTACGTTCACACTAAATATAACTTTTCTGTCTGCCGGGCGATCTGCTTACTATAATTCCACTGAAAGAGTTGTGGACAATTCAAACTAAATGATATTTTACACAATGTTAACCACTTCAAACAAAAAGAACGCTTTCCTATCTTAGTGGAATGGGGAAAAAAAAAATAGTAATGCGTCTTACAAGGAGAAAGGACAGGAAAAACCTACGTTGCGGCCACAAGGCCTTCGTCAGGGACAGACAAACAAGACAGGAGGGAAATCTTGAGTTTTCACTTTGAATACAGAACAAGTACCTTCAATCTTGGTAATACGTGCTTTTAAATACCAGCGGGTGAGGGCAAGTCTGCAATTCTCGAGTTTAAAAAAAAATCCCCCACACCTCCCATCCGTCACCTAGACATCTACTAAATAATGTCCTGTGAGCTACCGGTAAGAGGGATCGACCGCTTACCGAAATAATGCCCTACGATCGTACCTCTTTCCATCATTCGGAACACACGGTCAAATACATAATTCTCCAAATAGCCACCTGGTATGCCATTTAGCTGAAATCAGATTTACACATACACATTACACGCTATATTTAAAAAAAATCGTATTTGTGGCATATAACAGGGCTTTCAAATCGTCTATATATTGCTCAGCAAATTTACAGTAATTATATATATATATATATATATATATATATATATATATATATATATATATATATATATATATATATATATATATATATATATATATATATATATATATATATATATATTGAGATGTCAAAACTGAATGTTATTTGTGGCAACCAGTTTTGAGGATTTCTAGCTCTGAAGAAAAAAGGGAAGGAGAAGGAATACGATGAAGACATAATGACAGATGACATAATGTTTGTAAGTTTCATAGTTTAATGACTTCGTGAATTAAAATTGTTCTCATAATAATAATAACAACTACATCAATAATAATAATACTAGTGGTAATAATGGGATTTTGTTATGGGATAAAAGAGAGGGTTCATATCATAATGGAGTAGATGGGGTGTTGTTTATGTTTTAGATATATGAGTCAGGATGCCTCAGCTGTCGTGGTGAGGGGAACATAAGACACCTGTAAAAGAGTTAAAGATGTTCAGGTCTGACCTCACGAAGTTTGTATGTCGACAAAGCGACTGGTATCATGATGCGTGTTGTAACGTGTGCCATGCTTTATCTTTTTAATGAAGGCCAGAAAGGACCAGGGAGGTCAAGAGTGGCAGCATGCAGTGGGTTGTATTTCTCTTGCTTATACCAGAGGTTCTCAACCTTTTTTTATTCATGGGCCCCCCCCTTTCTGAGCCTCATTTACATCTGGTAAGATGGTAATCTCACTGTCGCCCTTAGAAATATGGCATGCACCCTGGGGGTCATATGGCTCACGCTGAGAACCGCTGGCTTATACGTCCGTCGTGGTTTTCAGGTAGGGGTATTTCAGATTAAAATGTAGGTGAGAAAACTTACGTGTTGCAATTTGGATGGTTGCGTCTAGAAAGATATCATTGCTGGTTAGTTAGCATTGTTTGACTTCATGGGCATCATTATTACCTTTATTCTCCATAACGAGCATAGGCCTTCAATAATGTGTGCCAGGTCGTCCAGTCCTGTGCCATCCGCTCAATGTTTTTCCAGGCCTTCTTTACCACTTTTACTAGAGCAACTCTGGAAAGGCTAAGGCGGCCGGCGTGATGCAGACGACATCACCCCTATTGTGCCGATGGTAAAGACAATAAGGGCCTAACATCATATTCCCAATATACCTCCATGGGCGTTTAACGGGATCCGTTACCTTCCCTTTACCGTTACCACTTTCATGATTGTTTCTAGTTCTTGTCTCCATGTGTTTATTGGTCATCCTCTACCTCTCTTACCCTGCGTATTCCATAACAAGGACTGCCTTGTAATGCTATCTAGAGGTTCCCTTGTTGTATGTCCTATGCATTGCCAACTAAGCATGCTCTATATAACAACTTTTTGAAATTCTGTGTTATTATTAGAACAACACGGTTACATTTACAGCGTCAAAAGATGAATCATTCAAAGACGTGATAATAATCCTTTCATGGAACTTCCGTTAGGTGCGGGAAAGGTCCTCATTTCCTATGATCACGATGTGGCTCGCGTTTTTAATTTCCAACCCAGTGCAATGTTGCTAAACTTATAGAGTCTCTCTCTCTCTCTCTCTCTCTCTCTCTCTCTCTCTCTCTCTCTCTCTCTCTCTCTCTCTCTCTCTCTCTCTCTCCACTTTCCGATTCCTTTTCATTTGGAGTAGTTTAAGATGTTTTTCGTTGTTATATTATCTTTACTATCTCCGCACCCTCCACTCCATCCAAAAAATGGCAAGGAGTTAAGTGGCCAAAATGCTTAACAGGTTTCCATTTGATGAAAATGTTTCTTGCACTGGATTGCTGAAAAATGTGTATACTCATACGTATTTCTATTCACTACTAACAAAAAACACTTACCGCATAGACAATAAATATACAATTTACATAAACAACATCTCCAAACCTGACGCTTAGAAAACACAAGACAACTACGTCACAGTTGAGTACAACTAATCAACTTACGCAAAACACTGGAAGGTGATCCAGCTTGCCAACAGCGAAATACAGGAGATGATGCAGCCGATGATGGTTACAAGTCGTAGCAAAGATTGGTGAACCTTAGTTACCTGCAGGGAAAAAACCCAATATAATCTTATCACTCAACTGTAAAATGAAAAAAACAACAACACAAATAGTGATACGTCTTACTTTTTCCTCACTCAGTTTTCCAGTCCTTGTTTTCATTATTTTTTATTTATGCTTTGAAATTTAGTATCCACTTCCGGTTTCCGGTTCAGTAGCAGACATGTTATTTCCAACATGTGACACACATCATGGAGTATTTTCTCTTATTTTTATAGTTTTATGTTCTCTACTTAATTCTCACTTTCTTTCCCGTCTGTTTTTCGTTTATCTGTCCATGACGAAGGCCTTGTGACAGCAACGTAAGTTTTTTCTTGTCCATTCTACCAGTAAAACGCATCACTATTTGTGTATTTTTTTTTCTTTCTACAGTTTTACCCCCGTCTTACGGCAGTCCTCCTCATATACTCACTCAACTGTACAGGTAATACTTCGTTTCTGTAGTGACTGACAAAGTCACGATAGACAAACATAGATCGATCGGCCATACTGTCAGAAAACCCTGAAAAAATAGCATGGCAAGACTGACATTGAATCCTTCGGGACTCCGGAGAAAAGGAAAATCTAGTATTATACATGTACAGAGAAGATAGACTAATTAAGATCTGAAGCGGCAAAAAAAATTCGTACATGGAGAATTATCATTATCATCATCTCCCTTTTCGCAACATTAATGGAGAATGGATTCACCACAGCTGATGGTCCCCTTGAGGAACCTAACGTCATAGCAACTCTTGCAGCAGCGGTTTCTACATCAATTTGTTTTACATGATGACGTTACAGGGGCCATACACAGCCTCATATTAGTCGCTTCTTATGTAATGTTTGAGGCAACTGTTATGAGAAGAGGAAAGCTGGAATATATCATAACAACAGGTAATATTAGAGAAGGAAAAGAGATAGGGGAAGACAAAGCGAGCAAATGCTTGACATCGTGGCATGGAAAGAAGTCAACAGGAGAATTGATAAATTGTACTGGAGACAAGAAGTTGTGGAGGGACATGATCTCCTACGCCACTAGGCATGGTACTTGAAGAAAAAGAAGAAAGGGAGCCGTAGTCTGAATCGATCTTTGGGTTCTCAGATACCCCCGGGGACTACAAGAGGGGGCTTATATCTGGATTAAGGATATCTTGCTTGTGGTTAATGCGCCCAAAGATATAAAAACATTTGGGAACCAAAGGTCACTGAAGCGATAGTCATGCTTCAGACGTGAGCAGATATCGGAGGTCAAAGGTAGAAATGTCTAAGACCTTGACTTTCAACCAACACATGAAATGCTTTATTTCTTACCTCTAAGCCGTGAACGTCCAACAAGATGGCGAAGTTGGTCAAGTGATCACACTCGCAGGTGGTGTGGGATTTGTTAGTGCGCACGACACGGCAACCTTCTTGTGACCAGAAGCCAGAGTGCGTGCTGTGAAAAAAAAAATATGAAAAAAACTGATTTTCCTGGGATGCACTTGATAAACTATTCGATAGGAACTGCATGAAGAAAGAACACGGATAGAAAAGTAATAGCAACATTGGAACTCGAGGAAATAATGGTATTGATAGCTGCAACAGTAGTCATAATAGTAACAGTGGTGTTAATAGTAGTAGGTGTAATATTTTTTGTTATTTTAGTTTTAGTAGTAATTGTAGAAGTAATACTAGTAATGGTATGAGTAGTCGTAGTAGTAATAGTAGTAGTAGTAGTAATAGAAGTAGTAGTAGCAGTAGTAGTAGTAGGAAGGACTAAGTGATACATGTGCAGGTGATGTCACGTGCTGGCCTTCCAAGCATCTACACATTGCTTAGACACTGGCTTGGTCATGTCCGCTGCATGGAAGATGATCGCATCCCGAAACATATTTTCTACAGACAACTGGCAGATGGCTAAAGAACAGCGGCACCACAACAGCTGATGTTCAAGGATGTGTGCAAAAGCGACATAAAGGCACTGGATATAAATCCAGCAACATGAGAGGACGAAGCTGCAAATCGCACCAAGAGGCGATGCTCCCTACGGCGCTTCCTCAGATTGGGCGAAAAGAAGCTCTTACAACAAACAAAAGAGAAAAGAACAAGACCAGAGGAACATCAGGTTAAAAAAAAAAAAGCAGCAGAGGGTTGTCACCTCAGGGGCGCATTCCCATAGTCAGTTATGACTGAAGGACTGTCACCTCAGGGGCGCATTCCCATAGTCAGTTATGACTGAAGGACTGTCACCTCAGGGGCGCATTCCCATAGTCAGTTATGACTGAAGGACTGTCACGTCAGGGGCGCATTCCCATAGTCAGTTATGACTGAAGGACTGTCACCTCAGGGGCGCATTCCCATAGTCAGTCATGACTGAAGGACTGTCACCTCAGGGGCGCATTCCCAAAGTCAGTTATGACTGAAGGACTGTCACCTCAGGGGCGCATTCCTATAGTCAGTTATGACTGAAGGACTGTCACCTCAGGGGCGCATTCCCATAGTCAGTTATGACTGATGGAGGCTATTAGCGTGGTATTGTTGGTGGTGGTGGTAGTAATAGTGGTGGCAGTAGTAGCAGCAGCAGCAGCAGCAGCAGTATTAGTAGTAGTTGTTGTTGTACACGTAGTAGGAGTAGTAGTAGTAAAAGTAGTAGGAGTAGCCGTAGTCGTGGTGGTGTTGGTAGTGTTGGTGGTAGTAGTAGTAGTAATAGTAGTAGTAATTTTTATTTCACTTAGATAACTAATTTATATATCATATGATCACAGACATAGCATTGCCAGACAAGAAACAATAATGGCGGACCACCACGACCGAAATAAGAAACGTATAAACGCACTGAGACATGTGAAAACAGGAAAGGAGCCAGGACAAGATAACCTCACAAATGAAATGTTTATAGCCTTTGGCTCCAGGGATTGATAACATCACAAGAGAAATCTTTATAACCTTAAATACGCGTGGAGTTGACAAAGTTACTAGCATTCTGAAGTCTGTATATAACAGCGGTAAGATTACACCTGAGTTATCTCTGTCAGGACTCATTGTGTAGCAAATAAAGTATGTACGCAGATCATGCATATGCTTGATGAAGGCTTCCCACAAACAAAGCTACAACGGTGACTCGATGCTGCGTAAGAAGCGCATGAGTTAGTACCGGCTTTCTAAGACCAACTGCAGTGCTGGCAACATGATCCGGCAGGAGCGCCAAAGAGAAATAAATCGAGGAAGTTGAGGGGAACTGCGGTAAGACGTGCAGTACAATGGGTGGGTTTGAAAAAAAATCGAAAAAAGGTGATTCGTCTTACGAGGACAAAAGACAAAGAAAGTAGTCTACGTTACGGCCACAAGGCCTTCGTCAGGAAAAGAAAGAAAGTGAAGGCTAGATAGGAGACATAAGAACTATATGGGCCACATGGAGCATCAGATATGGCAACAATACTCCGGTCCTTTCCCCGGGTTTTACCGCAGATATATCGATGATGGCATAGGTCTCACAGATATGTCTGAGACTGATTTATATCGCTTCATCGACTTTGTCAACCACTTTCACCCCACCATCAAGTTCACCTCCCTCGTCTCCACAGTATCTGTCAACTTCCTTGACATTACTATTTCTATCACGCCCTCCGGCCTTAATACCTCAGTATACTACAAGCCGACAGATGCCCACAGCTACCTCCTGTATACCTCTTCTCATCCTCGGGCCTGTCGTGACTCCCTTCCTTTTTCACAACTTCTCCGCCTCCGCCGTTTGTGCCAAGACGACGATGACTTCCACTTCCGAGCAAATGAGATGTTGGATTTCTTCCGTAGCAGACTTTATCCGGAACATGTTCTCACCTCTGCTCTCCAACGTGTGCTCCCCATCTCTCGTCAGGAGGCCCTCATACCTCACTATAAATCCACTTCAGATAGAGTCAAATTAATCTTGACCCATCACCCTCACAGCACTGCTGTCAAACAGATCCTTTTCCGCCACCTCCCTATCCTCCAAGCAGAGCCTGCGACCCAAGAAGTATTCGGTGAAGCACCTTTGGTGGCATATAGACGCGACAAGAACTTGAAGGATCTTCTTGTTCACAGCCGTCTCCCAAAAGAGAATGCCACTCACTTTGGCACACTACCCTGTGGTCGGACACGATGCAACACGTGCAAGTATGTCATCTCAACCCAGAAGGTGTCTTTTCCTAAGGCTACGTACACCATCACTAGTAGCTTCACGTGTGAATCGCGTAATGTCATTTATACGATCATATGTAAACGTTGCTGCAAAACCTATATTGGCCAAACAGGCAAACGACTTGGGGACAGATTCAGCAAGCACTTAAATGACATCTCTCAGCAAAAGTCCACACCAGTTGCCACACACTTCAATAGTCCTGACCACCAGGGTCCCATCGACATCCAGGTCACTGCGATCCGATCCTGCTCCTCTGACACTGCCAGCCGAGAACAGCTTGAGAACCGTCTTATCCACCGCATGGGGTGTCTAAAACCAGCCGGTCTCAACACTTTCCACACCTTTGTCTGAGGTCACCCTTTCCTCTCTTGCTCTATTTGGACTCTTTCCACTCTTATCCTATTCTTCTATTTTTATGCCATCCTCCATAATATGTATGGATGTACACGTTTTCTAATTTGTCTTGATTTTTTATTTCATATTCATTTATCTCCTCGTTATTCTGTCCTCTTCTATTTCCATTCCCCACTTTTATTATATTTGGGTAGTTTTTTGTTCAGTTTCGTTTTTTAGTTTTTAGTTTCTTAGTATGTATTGTGTACATCCGGGGTCAGAAGTCACTTCCTTTTCAGCCATGCTTCACCTTCAGGGAAGTACCTAGGTTTTATTTTTATATTTCTTTAAGTTCTTATGTCTCCTATCTAGCCTTCACTTTCTTTCTTTTCCTGACGAAGGCCTTGTGGCCGTAACGTAGACTACTTTCTTTGTCTTTTGTCCTCGTAAGACGAATCACCTTTTTTCGATTTTTTTTCAAACCCACCCAAAGAGAAATAAGAAGTGTACAACATTACAAAAAAATAACGGAAATCTTAGTACCAGACCACAAGGTCTTTTATATTTGGACTTACGCCCTATTATAACCGACGACTAGATTGAAAATGAGTAAAACTCCTAAAACATTTTTGTTAAACAAAAAATTAGTTTTATGAGTCATATAACACAAATATTATTAAGGATAATAATGCTAACGTTGGATGGGTTACAAACTGAGAAAACCCACTGATAGAACTACAAGGCAGTCCTAGTATCTATACCATATACACTCGTGCATAAATACATGCACCCGTGTAATTTCAAAGCTATAGCGAAGTGTTATGTCTGTCTGTTTCTTTGGTTCTTCAACAAACGGTAAATCAGTCAACCGAATTTATCCATTGGCTCTCCGCCACCCAAACTTACGGATGCACCCAAGCACCCAGCAATACAGGCAAATGAGCGCAGGCCTGTCTGAACTTTTGATTTCCAATGTTACGTAAAATTTGCCTTGAAATCTATGATCTTCTAAAAAAGCAGGATCAATATTTTCCTACATGTTTAGGTATACTGTGACAGGTTTAGTATACTCCGACATGTCGTATAATCCAACATGTTTTGATATATTCCAACGTGTTTAGATTTACTTCGATATGTTTAGAGTTATTCCAACATGTTAATTTATTCTCGGGCGTGTTTAGATTCACTCCACCATGTTCGGGTATATTCCGATTTGTTTAGATAAATTCCGACAAGTTTAGGTATAATCCAACATATTTAGGCGCTCTCCTATACAATGAATTAAACGAAAACATGACCAATTTAAACAAAAAAAAAACAAAAAAATGGAAGTCAAGATTTTATGAAAACTTGGCTACACGATCATCCGACATTATGTTTCTTCCACGCACTTAGCCACTCTTGTTGGCTTACATTCTCGTCAAATAAGTCAAAGATTCTCAGCGGCTGTTAGACTACGAAACACCAGAAAGAACGAAAATTCATTTTTACTTCTAACATTAACACACACAAAAACAGCTTTTGATGGGTTGGCCAAACAGGAGAGATATCTTTTATCTGATCGTTAGCTGGACATCCTCGACCAACAGTTTTATGACACACCTAGTTTATTATCACGCACATGTTTGCCCGATCTCATCTGTCTTAATGTCTTTTCCAGATCGCCTAACACATTTTGATGTACCTTTGCTATACTCTTGATGGCTGGTTCCACTCTGAATTATAATACAAGTTTGTATTTAATGTTTCTCATCTGTTAATAATATCATCATGTTAATAGCAGAAAATTTCCCTTTTTTTCTTCTTTTGATCACGCAGATCTTTCTATGCTTTTAAGTTCTTTCACTACATTTCTGAAAAATCAATATTTTGTGCTGCATCATTTAAGGAAGTCTCCAACCCCTTTCCATCTTCTTGGGAAACACTCAGTTCCCTTGGGTATTACTATTTCACATTTTAAAAAGAAATTCATTCTTGCATTATTATTATAATTTTTTTTTTCCACAATGTATTTATCTTTCAAGTAGTTGCAGGTTCAATGAAGAAGATAAGGAAAGTACGTTTGCGTGTTAAAGCTAAATTCAGATTATATTTCGCCCATTAATGTCCTAGCCCCATATGGTTCCCGGGGGTCTCTGACGACATGAGAATGTGCATGGGTCTGGTAGCCTCATCATGAAAAAGAAATTGCTGCATAAACTACTGTTGAAAGAGTAAATGAATGTTATGGTACAGACTTCCTGCAATAAGACCAAGAATACCAGTGGCCGCATGCTCCAGAAGGAGCGAAACGGAAACGACGATTATTGTTCAAAAAATTGTCTTATGTGATCTGGCAATTTTCTGTTTTCAAATTGTGCATTCAATAGATAACCCGAATTTGAATATCTACGACCTTCCTTCGGCAACCATCACGGAAGTTCTTCGGGTTTCCTCACTGTGGGCGTGTTGAGATAACTCACTGCAGGGGGACTCAGATATTTGAATCAATCTATTATCGCCGCTTTAGAGAGGGCGTCAAGTGTCGATTGAGATGTTTCTAGTCTGATGGCATAAACGTTACAGAGGCAACGCCCTCCGTTGTTTTGTCGCTGTTGTGTAAGACTTGCAGGAACCATTAAAGCACTCCTAAAGGTTATGCGATAAGGTCTTCTTTCAAGTAGTTTCTATAATCGTCTTTGTTTCTCTGCTGGATTCCATTTAAATAGTGTTAGCGGTCGGTCTATAACGCAATGAACATGAGTTTACACATAAGATCAAAGGGCAAATGAGATAAACAAAACCATCAGGAACGTAGCTAGACCTGTTTCTTGACTGACATTAGCAAACCAATTTGGCACAGAGTTTTTGTCATAATTATCCACTTCTTCTTTTTTTTATGTTTCATCTATTTTTTCTAATTCTTTTACTACTTTTTCCATTTTTTTCGTTCAGTTTCTTCTTCTGTTACTTTTTCTCCATCTATCTTCTGTTACTTCATTTTCTCCGTCTTCATTCTTCTACTATTTTGTCTTCCCAGTCTTTCTTCTTCGGTTCAATCAATCAGTCAATCAATCAGTCAATCAATCAGTCAATCAATCAGTCAATACCCTTTAGCTCCACAAGAAGAACAGGCTTTCAGCGAACATGTGCCAAGTCCTCCTGTCTCGTGCCATTAGCTCAAGTTCTTTCCATCTCTTGCTCTCCATTTTCACTTCTGTCTCCAAATCTTTCTTTCATGTGTATTTTGGTCTACCTCTGCCTCTCTTTCCCTGTGTATTCCAGAACAAGGACTGCCTTGTAATGCTATCCACATGTTTTCTCAATGTGTGTCCTATCCATCGCCATTCAATTTCTGTTATTTCGTCCTTTTTCCTTTTTCTTCTCTGTTACTTCATCTTCTGCTGATTCTTTATTCTTCTATTACTTCTTCTGCTTCTTAATTCTTCTATTACTTCTTCTATTTATTTATTCTTCTATTACTTCTTTTTCTTCCGTTTCTTTACTCTTCTATTACTTCTTCTATTTCTTTATTCTTCTATTACTTCTTCTGTTTCTTAATTCTTCTATTACTTCTTCTATTTCTTCATTCTGCTATTACTTCTTCTGTTTCTTAATTGTTCTATTCTTCCTCTATTTCTTCATTCATCTATTACTTCTATTTCTTCATTCTTCTATTACTACTTCTATTTCTTCATTCTCTATTACTTCTTCTATTTCTTCCTTCTTCTATTACTTCTTCTATTTCTTACTTCTTCTATTTCTTCATTCTTCTGTTACTTCTTATTTTCAATTCTCACTGTTTTGTTACTTCATCATCTTCACAATTGGTTTTCTCTGCAACAAACACACTAACTGTCCATTCTTCTATCTTATAGCTATCTCTTTTAAATCTGCATCCGTTGTCTGCTCCTCATTATTATCGCTCTCTTTACTGGCACCTTCCTGTATTTTGTATTAAATTTGTGTCGTTGTTTTAAAAACACTCCTCTTGTCTGGTTTGGCCTCCATTAATTTTCACATGGACAAACCTTCTCAGTCTGTGCGCATGTTTTTTTTGTGATTCCTTCCTGAGCAGGAAAGAAAGAATGCCAGAATAGACGCTGAATCTGATTAATGAATAGGAAAATATTAGAAGAGATGACATAGATTACTGTTTATCAATGACATAAATGTCACACGATATATATTACTCACTTTTTACTGACATTCCAGAAAGAGCACAAAGGTATGTATTTAGATTCCATCTCCTGAGGAAACAGGCAATATATAGCTGTGTACAGATATTGCTTTATTTATTGCTTGTCACTAAACAAAGCCTTAGCCATTTCTTCCATTCCATAAGAGATAACAGCAACATTAACTAACAGGATTTAAAGAGCATTAGATAAATAGATCTGTTTATTTACACAGCCAGGGAAATACTGTTTATTTACACAGCTGCTGTTCTTCTTATCAGTTGTTCATTCACTCATTGGTTTACTGATTCACTCAATTATTCACTCATCCATTTATCCACATTCTCACTCCCTCGTTCACTGAATCACTTCAATTATTGAATAACTGACTCTCAGTCATACTTTCAGTGACCTTCTCGCGCGCTCGCCCACTGACTCACTAAATAACTCAATAACTCACCGGCACACGCACTCATTATTTGACAAATTCACCAATCATAATTATTCCCTCAATTCTTTTTTTTTTTTTTTTTTTTTTTTTTTCTTTTTTCGTACGCCCGCTAATACTCGAGGCGAAATCTCAGGTTATTACTATGTCTAACCTGACATTGATTTTACGTGAGTATCCCTTTTTACTTGTACAGAGACAGGTGTCCCTCGCCATTCAGGCAAATACTCTCCGATTTCGGAGGTACCCATTGCAGCTGGGTCGGCTCAGGAGCCGCCAATCCCTGGTCGACAACACTCCTTCAAATGTTCTCGCCAGGTCTCGAGTTAATCCAGTCCAATTCCCGGTCGACGAAAAATCCTCAAATGCCGTCGCCCGGGTTTGATCCTGAATCACCCGGTCGCCAGAGCGGTGTTGTAACCACTACGCTAGCGCGGCTCCCATTCCCTCAATGACTCTCACTCTAATTATGTCATTAACGAATTATATTCACTCACTCACTGACTTACTTGCACACTCGTAATATTTCTTCCTGAACTCACGCCTGCCTAGTCGCTTAAACAGTTCATTAAATCACCCCATTAGTGTCATACACTCATTAACATATGAGCTTCCGACTGGTAGAGCTGTTACTCTTCTAAGCAAAGAGATTTGGTACACGTTCCAATCTACCCAACTGTAACAATTGGTACCTGATTCTGCTTTTTTAGAAAAAGCAGCGTGTAAAGGAACTGGCCACCAAACTCATAAAAACTGAGACCTGGTGTAAGTGAAGTCTCGAACACTTCACAACCCCTACGTCAGTAGCTGCCATGGGGCTATCTTTACCCTCACCGTTTACATTCACATAAACGTCATGAAACTCACTTTCGTTATCAACTGCATTTGTAAAGTGAACGTATACCTCAAGATGCCTCGTTTTGAAAACAGATTGGCTTTGGCAGTCTTCTCATTGGTCATTCGGTTACCTTTTCTTCGTCTTCTTGTTTGATCCTTAGCTGCCAACTGTCAAAGTAATCAGTGGCCATCACGCCTGGTGGCGTCTTGATAGGCCAGCAACAAACTGCTTCCACTTTGCTCGGTCGGCGGCCATCCTTCGTGCAGTTCCCCAGAACTGGTTCATTCTTTGCATCTCGGCCTCCACAGTTCTCCGCCAAATTGTTTTAAAGTCGGCCTCTCTTTCGCTTTCCTTCAGGGGTCCATAGTATAGCTGTTCTGGTGATGACATCATGATCTCTTCTGAGGACCAGGCCAAACCAACTCCAGCGTCTGCCAGCTATGATGGCGTGCATGTCCTCTTGGTTACTCCGAGTAAGCAGTTCTTGGTTGGTGATTGTATTTGGTCAAAAGATTCGGTGAATTTTCCTTAAGGCAGATTGTGTGGAAGAAGGACACTTTCGACATGTTACGCTCGAGCACTCCGCACCACAGAGAAGCACAGAGAGTACACAGTTCTCATATAATCTTAATTTGGTGTTTGCGCTGTACTGAGAGAACTTCCAGATGTTGTTTAGACTAGCAAAGGTTGTTCTCGCTTTATTCATTTTGTTGTTGATATCTTTGCTTGTTCCGCTGTCTGGTGTTACTATCCATCCTAGGTTGGTACGGTTACCTTTTACATACACTTAAAGGTAAAGATAGTGCCACAGCAGTAACTACCGTGGAGTAATGAAGTGTTAGAGACTTCACCATACTAGGTCCAGCATCGAGAAGTGGGGAGTGAAGTGTTAGAGACTTCACCATACTAGGTCAAGCATCGAGAAGTGGGGAGTGAAGTGTTAGAGACTTCACCATACTACGTCCAGCATCGAGAAGTGGGGAGTGAAGTGTTAGAGACTTCACCATACTACGTCCAGCTATTTGAGGTGGGGTGACCAGTTCCCTTTCTCACTGCCTTCGCTTTACCTAACTGAAGAGCAGAATCAAGTACCCATTTACAGCTGGGTTGACTAGAGCGTGATGCTACCAGGTTTCTATCCCGGAAACTTTGTACCATAAGAGGGAAGCGCTCTAACGGCTTAGCCAATCGGACATGCACATATGTCATAAAATTCACTTTCGCCATCGACGCCGTCACTAAACAATAATACATACCTCAAGATGCCTCATCGTGAATGAGATTGGCTTAGGCAACTTTGTTATGGGCCCTTCAGAGCCAAGTGAAGCACTCAGAATGTAGCTCGCTATTCTGGGCCCTGTCTCCTCTATAACTTCATCTTTCTCAGATTCTTCATCAGAGACGTCAATCTCCACTTCACTGTCGTTCTTGTGTATGGAGTCCCCGGAAACAGATGCGTCGTGTTTTCGTGGCTTCGTCGCTGGGTGTTTAGTCCGTTTCTTATTTCTTCCACCCAAAATGTCGGACATGGAGTAGTGGGTCATGAAGACAGCTTTAGCAAGACCTCCTGGTTACGATAAGTAAGAAAATTAGTGAGCTTGGCCAATTTGAAAGAATTTCTACAGCTCTGTCCCGCATAGTTTCCGGGATTCTCTAAAGTGACACAGAAAGAATTTCTACAGCTCTGTCCCGCATAGTTTCCGGGATTCTCTAAAGTGACACAGAAAGAATTTCTACAGCTCTGTCCCGCATAGTTTCCGGGATTCTCTAAAGTGACACAGAAAGAATTTCTACAGCTCTGTCCCGCATAGTTTCCGGGATTCTCTAAAGTGACACAGAAAGAATTTCTACAGCTCTGTCCCGCATAGTTTCCGGGATTCTCTAAAGTGACACAGAAAGAATTTCTACAGCTCTGTTTCGCATAGTTTCCGGGATTCTCTAAAGTGACACAGAAAGAATTTCTACAGCTCTGTCCCGCATAGTTTCCGGGATTCTCTAAAGTGACACAGAAAGAATTTCTACAGCTCTGTCCCGCATAGTTTCCGGGATTCTCTAAAGTGACAAAGAAAGAATTTCTACAGCTCTGTCCCGCATAGTTTCCGGGATTCTCTAAAGTGACACAGAAAGAATTTCTACAGCTCTGTCCCGCATAGTTTCCGGGATTCTCTAAAGTGACACAGAAAGAATTTCTACAGCTCTGTCCCGCATAGTTTCCGGGATTCTCTAAAGTGACACAGAAAGAATAGTACTACTGAGGTAGTGTATGGTGGCT
Organism: Oreohelix idahoensis; assembly: GCA_024509875.1. Lineage (NCBI taxonomy): Eukaryota > Metazoa > Mollusca > Gastropoda > Stylommatophora > Oreohelicidae > Oreohelix > Oreohelix idahoensis. The sequence goes on along the minus strand of JAMPIV010018554.1, from coordinate 813,965 downwards.
GGCAAGCTCATCATGTCAAACAAACTGACGCAGAAACCAGAGTTACAAAAGTATGTGAGAGATTGGTGCAGGCTTCCTGCAAGGTGTCCAGCTGCAGTAATAGCGCTGTGTTTCCGTTTGAAGCGCAAAGGAAAATTAAGAAAATGATGATTATGATTGACGATGATGATTATGATGGTGATGACGATGATGATGATGATGAGAATGATGATACAACTATTTGCTTTTTCCGTACCGATTGTGATTTTTTTTTTTTTAACATTGACGGGGTGTCGGCCCTGTGCTAAAACCCCAACCTGGAGGACCAAGGTACCAGCTTTAGTCTGACCCCTGACCGTGCAGACCTGTCCAGCTTTGTAGAACCTGCCAGGAGTAAAACTCCCGCTGGCATAGCTCTGGAGGTTGTCAGGGTACACAAGCCACCATACTGCTATGCTACAAGGTATAGGCACCATTGATGGCAGCGGTTATTGTTTAGTTAGTAATAAAGTCACCTTTACATAACACAGTAAGAAGTCTAATTTAGATTTCAAAAATGTGTATTTTGTATGTCCATTATCTGATTTGTAATCATTTGATAAAAAATGTATCTAACATCTGGTTCCTGACTATATGCTCATCCTAGGCCGTGTTAGAGCTGAAGATTGGAAATACAGCGAATACAGTAAACTAACAATGTTTTCTTTAACTACTTTTGGATGAAAAGTTGACCCACCTTTACTGACGCTCCTCAAAGTTTCCATTGGAATGGAGAAGGAACTTTCAGACTGACTAGCGTCGTATACAAGTTCTTTCTTGTCTTCTTTCTCCATAGTCTGCATGTCAACAACGCGTAGCTCCAACTCTGATAAATAATAACGCGCAACTCAGAGACACAATAACAATTAGATGTAACTATGAGAAATTATAGCACGCAACTATAGCATGTAACATATACAACAAACAGTTCCAACAATCGTGCGAGATGACATGCTTTAAGAAGAGCCATCAATGTTACCAGAGAGACTAAATGAAAAATAACGACCTAGAAAATCTAAAGGAATTACATCCTGCATGAAGCATATAGAGAAATAGAAGATAAAGTGGTTTGGCCATCTCATGAGAATGGAGTCAGATCAATTACCACTACTCGCCAATACAGCTGTTGAAGATCTGGTTTAGGGCAAGGGGAAGAAGACCAGGAGGCAGATTGGATAGACAATATTATAGAAATTCTACAACAAGACGGGTTCACATCAGCCAGAACAACACACTTGACTCAAGGACAAAAACTTCAGCTCTCCGCCAAGCTTCACGGCAATAGTGAACCGAAAAAATAACAGCAAGTACTGAGTAGTGACTGAGCATCATTAAAAAAAAGACTACATTCAAATGTCTACTTTTTTGTAGAGACTGTGGTGATATCCTCAATACAATGGATACATTAGATAAACCATTATAGAGTATAAAGTCAAAATAAGGTAGAAATAAAATATTGGGTTGCGATTAGCTTCTTCGCCCCGCCTGCAAACATATCGCTTTCAATAGGCCTTACGTTAGAGAAAATAAATGTGCCATTTTTGAACCAAATCGAGGCGTAAATTTTGTTCTAGACGGAATGAGAGACACGAAAGGAGGGGAAAGGAACGACAGAAGACTGCCATCGACATGCGTTGTTTGGAATCAAAAATTGTAACGTACGCGCGCTCTTGCTAGTGGCAGATTTGAAAATACGACGCAAGGCCACCACTTGCCTCGCCTTATATTCACGCAGTGGAAATGTATAAACACACACACCGCTCTCATTTCCTGTAGAGTAGCGTAAATTTTGACGAACACAGACATTCTCGTTATAGTTTGAAAAAAGCGTTAGAGAGAGGGAAAAGGATGGTGGTTTTCTAGATTCAAATAATATTGACGATTAACATGGAAAAAATATGTAAATACAAACTATAATACTTAGGGCTATAAAACTTAGATATATTAATGGAATATGATCTCCTGATCAATAATATGTTTCAAATTACCAAATCTTCCAATTAATAACCCAGATATTGCTATAATACTATATATGTTAGAACAGACTGACGAGCGGACTATCGTCCTTGCTTATCTTATCGGTAACATTAGGGGACGCAATTTTGAAAAGAGAGACAAAAGAGGGTAAGACAAAGCCAAGCGGGGAAATCTAGGAGTAAGTGAAAGGTGGAATTGAATTTTTGTTAGCCCAAAAATCAAGCCTATTTTTAGATGTAATGCCAAGATCGGACGGACCGACCGACAGAGGAACACCTGTTTGTTTGGAGTTTTGTTTTTCTTTTTTTAAACTTTGAATTCAAAATTTGATAGACGCCGATTTCTATTGGCCAGCGTAGGGGATATTGAGAAAAAAAATTGGAAGGCTGAACGCCATTTGAAGTAAAAAGTTCCCTTAAACAGGTCGATTGATAGACCAGAAGTTTGACTTGCTTCACCATATAATAAATACATAACTAAGGAAAAGCAGTCATAGTCTAGCAGCGGCTCAGCTAAATTTGTGCCAAGTCAGCGTACCTGTGTGTATTTCATTGACTTTGTGGTAAGAACGAAATTATTAATATTTTATTTAAAAATTTGAGTGTGAGATGCTGCCATATGAAAAATATTTTACGACTGTAAGTACATAGGTCCCTAGCAGACTTATGCAGGGCCTAGATGTTGATCCACCATATTAACAAACTACCAGAGGTGTAGAACCAAAAGATTATATAGGTTATCATCAAGGATCATATCACCTATCATATTTTATGGAAAAAGATCAATGATAATGGCAGAGGTGTTGCAGCCATTAGGGGAGAGGAAAAAGAAAACCGGTACAAACTGTAACATCAATTTATGAGGATGAGCTGGGTTGGTCAGAGAGATCTGACCATGTTCTTTTATTTTAAATGTGTTATTTGTGGAAATGGTAGTATAAATACTATGTAAAGAAGGAAACATAAATTTCATATTGCAGGGTTTCTTGCTGGCACTAGTCTAGTGCCAGTTTTCCTGAGAGAAGAATCTGTATGATTGTGGAAGTTTCTCTAGTGGTACAAGCTCTCTACCCCTGGAGTAGTAATATTGGTACAAGCTCTCTACCATATTACCTCATGACAAGTGAGACAGGGCCGTTGGCTGGATAGACAACTGTATTTCAACTACACGTGCCAGATAAGTGAATATGATCTGGCACTAGACAGTTCATCAACAGAATATAGTATAAACTGAGTATATTTCTAAAACACCATTTCCATGCACTAAAGTGAAACTGAGACTAGTGAATAGGAATATGGGTATGATGTAAACACCCCAACCCGTCATCCAGTATCATTTAAATAGTAGTAGATATATATTAACACTATTCTTAGATTTTAAATTATGTGTTTGGACAGATTGTCCCTTTTGTGTAATTAAACTTATCTATATTCATATATATATATATATATATATATATATATATATATATATATATATATATATATATATATATATATATATATATATATATATATATATATTTTGATTTTGATAGTCCTGACCAAAATAATATTAGGTTCAGGACTAAATAAATTGTAAAAAGATTTGTTAAATACCAAATTTAAAACACTGTGTTAGTTGAGTTGATCATAGAATTAATAAGTGTGTGTTTGGTTATTTTGGTATCATCACACCACATTTGCATTACCCTAGACATTTAGACGTAGTCACCTATTATCCTAAGTGAAAAATATACCTCTGAGTGAGATCTTATGGTGGTAGCAGAAAGGTTCCCTGAGAATACACCCCATCAATTGTCAGACTCGGGGGCCTTCACAGCTTGACCTCACTCAGTTCCAAATTTAATACAACACCAACATTCATAACATCTAAACTGTAACTGTCTTTTTTCTCTTGTTGATGTGATCACTGGCCCAAGACAGTATACATGTTGTTAGATGTGTAGTGCGAGCGTATGATGAATTGAGTGTGGGTGCGAATGAAGACGCGAATGTGTTTAGGCTCGTATAGATGTAGATCCTGCAACCCATACTCTCACATGCAGTAATCAAGGATGCTTTGACACTGCAGGCATGTTTCAAGACATTTATTGACGGGAACACACATAATATCAACAGGAACAGTCAGTGTAACAAGGTCATGCTGACCTGACATCGATAGGTATACATTTGGCATTCAAAAAGGTAAACGTCAGAATAGACGTGCATGGTCAATAGCAAAGTTCTTCAATAATGACAGTTCGTAGCGTCGCCCTTGGCGTCTCTGACTAAACGCGTCAGATGCCTTAGTCACTATGACACATAGGTGCAACTTGGCACTCCCCGCCAATTGCACATATCAGGCTGTAGTATAATAGCCGAAAGCACAGGCCTCGTTCTGACGTCGGCCGTGTACTTCTGTTAAATAGGTTATCATCAACCCTGCAGTAATACTTATTGTAGATAGAAGTTCCGCCAATCTGCGGCTCCCACAATATATCTTCGTCACTGGATTTCTGGACAATATAAGACTAACAGTCTTGGATGGCTACCTCGAGCACAAATATATAAGTTCTGAAATGGCGGATCAGTGAGCTGCTGTTCACCCTAGGTAATCCTTTACATGTTCTGCCACCGAAAAGCGTAATAATGCATAAAGGTCGGTATTACCTGGTAAATGAATCCTCAGAACATCACAAGGAATTCTGTCGTCATCCCGACGCACAGAGATTCACTGGGGAAAACTGCCATAGCAGTTACTTCGAAGATTCTCCCCGAAAAACAATGGACTCTTGGTCCCTTCAGAAAAACAGGACCTCCCGGCTTCCCGGAAGTATATCTCACTCCCGCTTAAAAAACCTTCCCATAGGCCTACGCCGAACTGTCAACCTCTGACCCTAAAGGTCAAACACAATGAATGAATAAACAAGGGAAGACAACCCCTAATCAACCTGACATCGCAGGTAAAGACACAATTATACTTATGATACAAACATAAGCAAATAACTTGACAGATGACTCCGTCGAAAATGACAGCAACATTACTACCACCCCCCTGTAAAAAAAAAATGCAATTTTTTTTTTTAATATGTTCATGAGCAAGATAGCACCAGTATCACTTCTGTGCTCATGCAAACAATGAACCTAATATCAGGTACAATAGAAGAGGGTACAAATCATCTCCCAACATAGGAGAAAATATTTCCTTTAAGCCAAACAAACTAAGGGATACCATTCAAGAAACCTAAGTTGCTGGCAATACCAATCATATATCAAACATTACTAAATAATATAATCATAGCAATATACAAATGTCAATGCTATTTTAGCAACATATCACTGATGGATGGACAAAATGAAATTTGTTAAATTATCTAAACATCATCCAAATACATTTGTATTACAACATATTATGATATTAAGGACAGACCTAAGTCTGAAAATATATCAGGAAAAACTAGGACACAAGATTTAACTGGAATCATGTGGGCATCTAGACAATATGTCCGCCATCACATTATCCGAACCACGGATAGCTCGCACCGTGAAATGGAAAGGCTGAAGAGCAATAGCATAACGAGTAGATCTCGAGCTCTTCAAATCCTTACTTTGCATAGCCGTAAGAGCTTTTTGGTCGGTTTCCATAAAGAAATGCGCGCCCAGAAGGAACCTTTGTAGCTTAAGAATGGACCAAACCATAGCCAACAATTCACGGTCCAAAACCGAGTAATTCCTTTCTGCCGCATTCAGCTTCCTAGAAATATACATTACAGGATGCAGAGTTCCTGAATATTCCTGCATTAGTGCCGCTCCAATGCCAGTGGAAGAGGCATCACTACGAAGGACAAAAGTCTTATCAATCGTCGGTAGTCTTAAGATAGGATGAGATGAGAACAAATTCTTAACCTGATCCAATGAAGATTGGCATTCTTGGGACCAACGCACCATATTAGGAGAACCTTTTTTCAATAACGTTGAAAGTGGTGCCATAATGGAGGACAGATTCTCAATGAATCTTCCATAGAATTGTATCAATCCCAAGAGACTACGCACTTGCTTTTTTGTCTTCGGAACCGAGATATTTAATATCTTTGAAATGTTTTGGTCCTCTGTCTTCAACAGACCATGACCAACTCGATGACCTAGGAAGGAAATTTCACTAAACCCAACAAAAGCTTTAGAGGGTTTAGCAGTCAAACTATGCTCACGTAGAGTAGATAGCAATTCCTTCAGACCCACATAGTGTTCTTCCCAAGTATCGCTGAAAAGACAGATGTCGTCTAAATATGCAATGACATCTGCACGATCTGATAGAATTCGTCGCATCATGCGCACGAAAGTCGCTGGGGCGTTCATAAGCCCGAAAGGCATAAAATTCCATTGAAACAGACCCCTAGGTGTCGAAAAAGCAGTGAGAGGTTTGGCGTGTTCCGTCAATGGGACTTGCCAATAACCTTTCGACAAGTCTAGTTTAGTAAAGAATTTAGCTTTAGAAAGTCTAATAAGTAGATCATCTAATAACGGCATAGGTTCAGCATCGAACTTCGTAACTTGATTTAATTTGCGATAATCAACGCAAAGACGTATGTGTCATGAAATATTCTAATCCACATATATAAATTATTAGGTAAATATAAAGCCTAACAAATAAAATTAATAAAGAGAAGAGCAATGGGAAAATGACAGTGCTGTCACAAAGAATGTACTCGAAATCCCCCTTGTTTTCTGCTTCGTCTGCAAATTGTAACGCTTTCACGTTGATAGTAAAGCTTACTGTATTATTACCCGCCTTCTTCAATGAAACGTGTGCTGTAATTCTTGGAAAAACATTGAGACGTACTGCGTAATGACCTAAATTAATCCTAACATTAATTATATTACGTTACCAAAACGAACGAACAGATGGAACTAAAGGATAAAAAGAGAAGGGAGAGGCAAAAAGCCGAACACTAAACACGCTTCGCGCGATACGCAAATGCTGCCATCACGCGTGTAAGTCTACATGCACTAATTTTTTTTCAGACGGACAGTGATAAAATACACTACCCTTTCCCAGAGTTAGGTTTATAAATCATAACAGACTCTTATTAGAAAAGACAACATTATATGGGTTTACGTTTGAACACATAACAGTACCCAGACAGCACATCTTCTAAACAGGAGATAGAAGAAATTGCATATTTTGAACGCAGCCACGTAGCTCCTTTAAATTAGTATTTTTGGGTTCCTTAGGGTTTGCTGACAAATAATATGTAAAACGTTACGCAAATAGTCCAGGAATTAATAAATTATACCCAAAATAAAATATTGGGGGTGCCTGACAGCATAAAATCATTTCTGCTCATAAAATTTTTTTTATAACGTGTTTGAAAAAACCTTACGTTACATAAATAGCCTACCATGTAAACTCCAAATTGATTGGAGCGCAACAAATGAAAGCCTAACCACGATTGGTCGGGCTATAAATACTATCTTGGTTGTTAGGGGAGACGGGAAAAGATAACATTTTTTCAAACACTTGTCGAAACGTGGCTCATTGGCCAGTCTCGCTGATATACACACTTGGGAGCGTTAGTTCGAGACCACTAATTCAAATAAGCTTGATAAAGCGACAGTACGTTGAAGCCAGCTCACATTTTTGCTAAAATAAAAGCCTGGAACATAGGCAGAACGGAATTTGTGCCAGTTTGTGCCAGAATTCATTGCTAATCAACGTATCTGTGTTTATTTCCATGAAATTGTGGTAAGCTTGAACCATTCAGTATCTTTTAATGAAAAATTGAATGTGAATTGTTGATTTATGCCTGTATATATATATGTGTAGTTCAGTGGCAAACGTGAGGTAAAGCCTATAATGCTCCAGCCTGAACAGAGGGTGTCGGAGAGAAGTAAAACGGCATGGAATGGCCAAATAGTACACTGACACCTGGATGATTGACTAGAAAGAAATAATGCTGGAAGTGCAGAGGCGTAGTAACCATTAAGAAGGGTAATACTGGAATAAAGTATTTCAAATGAAGCTGACTGTTGGCCTAACGCTCTGAACGCAATGTTTGTGCTGTATTGTGATCAGTGTAAAAGAGAATATAAATTAGTTATGAAGTAGAAGGTACATCCTTCTTGATTTCAGGGACAGTGGTCTTGATGGTACTGAGCAGCATCTGGTCAGAGCTTTGCTGAATCCAGAGTCGGACAGCATACTCCTTGGTCTTTTTAGCTATCAGTGAGGTGTCTCCTGAGCCCAGAGGAGAATTCGAGCAGAGGAGTCCTTTCCTGCCGCCATCACTAAGATAAGCAGAGTTGGCCAGCTGAGCTCAACATTATGTCCCCTCATCTTGAACTGATTTTTTAAAAATTAACATTAAGAGGGGAATTTACTTGTCTTAAAATCAGGAACTGTGAACATCTACAATAATGGTCCCTAAAGACAAACTATTGAAGTCATGATGACAAATACCAACAGAGCTTGAACAAAACAAAACCAGTATTACCTCATTTTACTACTACACAACTGACACACATAGAACATTTGTAATAATATATGTCACTACAATATTCATATTAAATACATTCTGTACATAACTTGTAATTTAAATTGATTGTGATTCCTGGTTCCCTTGTAGTTGAATCAGGACACATATTCATTCATGCCAGTAATGAATACATATTGTTATTTGAAACGTTACTAGTGACTTCTTTAAGATATTCTCATAGAGTGTTATATGTATGTGAGTGTCACAGTGTTGTTAAGAGTAGTGGATTAAATTAAATTGTTTATCTGTCTGTTGTTGTGACTTACACTTCACCATACACATACCCTAGACACATAACGTAGCATCACACTATTCCAGAATAATTCTGACTGAGATATATAGATATGTGGTAGCAAGTAAGGTTATATATATAATATACTACTCTTATTAGATATATATATATACCTTCACAGCTGATCTCAGTCAGTACACTAAGTCCCTTATAAGTATTTATAACTTCCCACTTCACCACAGTATGTTATTGTCTTTCTTTCGAACAATAACTATCGACGAAGAATAAGCTGAAGTGGATGGTTCAATTATTTGTAGTTGAATCATTTCATCCAATTCTTTCTCGACTTGTGCTTGAAAATGAATAGGTATTGGGTATGGTCTTACTCTGATCGGATTACGATCAGTAAGTATGATGTCATGTTCTATGACATCTGTGTGTCCAGGAATGTCGGTAAGGACATCCTGATATGATTGTAACGTAGAGGATACTTGACGTTGTTCCTCAAAAGACAAGTTGGAAGAGACTGTAACGTCTCTCCACGATTCCGTTGAAGTAAGTGGAATCGTAGGAAGAGGTAAGTTCACGTCAGAAAAAATAGTTTCCTCATCCTGTATAACGGACAGGGATGAGATGTGACCATGTTGAACTGGAGAGTCGTCCGTCGCCTGGAAAATAGGCTGTAAATAGTCTGGACGTTCAATAAACTCTGTTAGCATATTTATATGGAAGGTTTTATGCCTTCCATCCACATCGACAATATAGTCGACATCAGAAATTTTCGAGACTATAGTGTATGGACCCTTCCAAGAAATGAGAAGTCTATTCTCTCTTGAGGGCAGTAAGACATATGCTTTGTCTCCAGGACAAAGTTGACGTAGGCGTCTTTTCTTATTAGCAAATCGCCTAGCTTTTTCTTTCGCAAATTCGGAAGATGAAGTTGCTAACCTGCACGATTCGATAATCTTTTCTCTAAGAGCTATAACATATTCATATGACGATTGTGTATCATCGTCAATATTATCGGAAGTTATCAAATCGTGTAACAAGGACATTGGCCCGCGCGGTTGCGCGCCAAAGACAAGTTCGAAAGGAGAAAACCCTGTATGCTCGTTGGGAACCTCTCTATAGGCAAAGAGGACTGCAGGTAAAACCCTGTCCCAATCTTCAGGATGATCCTCCGTTATCTTGCCAAGTAAGTTCTTTAGTGTCCTGTTAAGACGTTCTACCAATCCATTGGACATTGGATGATAAATACTACTGAGAGACCTTTTAATGTCTAGCGTAGCCATTACCTGAGACATAACGTCCGAAATTAACTGAGTGCCGTGATCCGACAGTATTTCTCCGGGGAATCCCAGACGAGAAAATACGAGCCAAAGAGCATCAGCGATATCGACAGTTGATATGCTCTTCAGAGGAATAGCCTCTGGCCAACGCGTGCACATGTCCACGCAAGTGAGGATAAATTGGTGTCCTCTGGCTGACTTAATTTTGAACGGACCAATGATGTCTATAGCCATTTTCTGAAACGGCCGAATCGGAATATCTGCAGCCTGAATAGGAGCAGCATGTCTCGGACCCCTAGACTTGACCTCTTGACAAATTTTGCAAGATCGGCAATAAATTCGGATGTTTTTATTCACGAATGGCCAAAAGAATGACGCAAGGACTCTAGTTTTAGTTCTGGAAAAACCCATGTGTCCAGCACACTGAGAATCGTGTGCATGCCGAAGAATTAAGGCTCTCATACACTTAGGCACAAGAATTTGCGAATGCATAGACTTGTCCGAGTGTTGTACCATTCGTACCAATATACCATTCTTCATAGTAATATACGATTTGTGATTCGTATTTTGATTGGGATCCCCTTTCTTTGCAAGAAGGAAGTATTTCTTCAAAGAAGGATCCTCTTCTTGACGTTTAACAAACGAGTCATGGGAAATCACCAAGTGCTCGTCTTGGCTATCAACTTCATTACTATTATCAGATGAAGTTGGGGGATTAAGAGCTTGAGCTCTTGTCACCACTGCATTGACCGTTTGAATGTTTTCTTCTTCCCAACTAGAAATTTGTTGCGGGGTGCATTCCTTAACCCCATGAATACGACCGATTATAAGATCCGCAATAGGATTAGGAAGAAGACATGCATGGACATCTCCTGTGAAGAAAGGAGTGTCAATCCTAATAATAGCAGTAGGATAGCTTTCCATAGTACCACCAAATGTAACACATTTGATTGTTTTTCCAGTGGCACAGCAAGGATCTATCAGAGACTCCTTAACCCCGACGGTAGTACATCCCGAATCGAAAAGTACTGAGACTAGCCTATCATTTATTAGACCTTTATGTAAGATGAGAGATCCTCTCCCATCATGCGCAACTGTAGCAGGTAGAGCAGGAAGAGGGTGACCACAACTTAGCGTAGATACAGTTGATGAGTCAAACAATGTTAAGCATTGGGGGCATTCAGTTGCTCTCCCAAAATCGAAAGCACAACCAGTGATAGCCCTAGAGTTACCACTATCATTTACTGTATTACAGGCTCCATCAAACTCTTGTTGCGCAGAGTTTGCCTGTTGGTAAGGTCTTTTCTTGTTAAACCTAGGTCTACCTCGATTATCATTTCCCCTGTAATTATTTCGACTATCATTTCCCCTGTAATTGTTATCATATTGCCTATTGTAATCATCATTCCGGTTTGAATCCCGGTTTCTAAATTCACCATCGTCATAATCTTGACGTCGAGAATGATTACCTCGAAAATTTGAATAGTTATTATTTGGATAGCCTTTGCGAAAGTGTCTCAAATTATTACCACTAAAATTACGAGAACTACCATCTTGTCTCCACTGCATAGACGAAGAACCATCATGTGTTGGATTACTCCGCTTCTGAGTGTAATTTTGATTACTTCCCCTATTCCAATTTTGTTGAGCACCCTGAAATTTTTTTTTGAAATTAGGGCCATATGGTGTTGCCGAAGCAGCTGGCAACCCTTCTTTCACTTTAGAATTGCTAACTGTAGCATGGGGATGTGCTGTGGCATACTGACAACAGTATTCCTCCATTTCTTTTAAGTTTTTAGGCTTACGCTCATGAAGGAATGCAAGAAAAGAATCATTAACAGATGACAAAACCTTATCTCGCAATAATAAGTCCATTAGACCTTCATATGTTTTCTCAATCTGAGACAACTCAACCCATCGTGTAAATGTACGACGTATCTTTGTAACAAAATCAGAGAAATCTACTCCATTTTCTGGCAACATTGTCCTAAAACGAAGACGATAGTCTTCTTGTTTTAGTTGATATTTTTTTAGTAATGCTGCCCTGACAACATCATAATTAGTCCTCTCATGTTCGTCTATTGTCATAAGAGTAGTCACTGTGTCACCTGTAAAAAATGGCATCAGTTGTTCAACATATTTTTCCTTTTTTATGTTATGCGTATCGCACAAAAATTGGAATCTATCTAGATAATCTGCTACGTCATCCTTTAAAGGATTGAAATGAGGCAATTTAATCCTACTAACAAACTCCCTTGTCGTACTCGAAGTTGTTTGCTGAGCACCCGTACTCGCCAATTTCAATTTCTCTAACTCCAAAGTTGCGAGTTTTTCATCAAGTTCCATCTTCTGTTTTCTTTCCTCATGTTCCATTTTTCTGATTTCTGCCTCAGCTTGAGCTTTCCTCTCCTCTGCAGCAGCTTGAGCTTTCCTCTCCTCTGCAGCAGCTTCTTTGTCTAATCTCTTCTGTTCAGCTTCTTTGTCTAATCTCTTTTGTTCAGCTTCAAATCTCCTTTCCTCCACCTGCATCTGCAATTTCTTTTGTTCAGCAGCCATATCAGCTTCTCTGTCTAGCCTTTTTTGTTCCGCCGCAGCTTCTCTTTCTAATCTTTTCTCTTCAGCCTGAGCTTTTTTCTCTTCTGCAGCTAATGCTTTGTCATACTGAGCAACAGCCCATTGTTCTAACTGTTGACCAGTCTTATCAAGAGCTCTCCCTTGTGTAATAAAGTAGTCCAATGTAGACATCTTGTCTACTGAGATCAGAAATCTGAAAAAAAAATTAAATAAATTACCTTATCCCACTTCAATGGGAGACAAGTCTGAAATGCTAGACTTGTATACTCACTTCACTTTCTTTCACACTCTTAGTCTTGTTTATAATGTACCCAAAAAATCACTTGAGTACCTGTGAAAAAAAATTCCCTTATATCCCACTCACTATGGGCACAAGTCTTTTTTATAAAGAACTTGAATATGTATTTCACCTTGTCTCAATCTTTGTAGATAACAAGTCTTTTATCAAAGAACTTGTATAAATATCTTATATAATATTATTTAACAAACTCTATATGAAGAGTCTACCTTATCAATAATATCAAAACATGACCAAGTATGTGTATGTAGACTGTGCATGACAGTAATGTAGTACAACAAAAAAAAAAAATACAAAGACAAAAATACAAAACAATACAAATGGCAACACTGTTTTAACCAAAAATGTGTAGAGAAATACACAAGAAAGGAGAGACCTACAGAATACAAACAAAACAAATCGACAATCAAAACTGAAAAACAGACAAAATATTACAAAAACAACGTTAAGTACAATTACATCACAGCTAACATCAATAGCGACCAATTGTCACTAGCAAATTTCCAAATTAAGAAAATTTGCACCTACAGAACGCTTACAGTAAGCCTCGATCAAGTGGCATATTTACCGTAAGACCCACCAACCGAAAAACCCGCAGAAAAATACACAAAAACAGTAGAAGTAACATAATATAGCAATCAATTTCAATGTGTTGCAGAACAAGTTCAGTCACAGCTGAAACTAAAATAAATTCCTTGCTCCTTGCGAACACAGAAACGAAATGTCAAACGCGCACTGAACGTCAAATCCACTGTAACATAAAGTGGTATTCACGAACCAAAGTTACTATGACCTTCTCAAATTAGGGCTTGCACATTGAATGTTTACCATTTCCACGTACTGTTTACAAACACTTGACCTCCAACAATGTAGCTTGAATGCTCTGACCTAGTGTCATGAAATATTCTAATCCACATATATAAATTATCAATTAAATATGAAGCCTAACAAATAAAATTAATAAAGAGAAGAGCAATGGTAAAATGACAGTGCTGTCACAAAGAATGTACTCGAAATCCCCCTTGTTTTCTGCTTCGTCTGCAAATTGTAACGCTTTCACGTTGATATAAAAGCTTACTGTATTATTACCCGCCTTCTTCAATGAAACGTGTGCTGCATTTCTAAGAAAAACATTGAGACGTACTGCGTAATGACCTAAATTAATCCTAACATTAATTATACTGCGTTACCAAAACGAACGAACAGATGGACAAAAGGATAGCGAGAAGGGAGAGGCAGAAAGCCGAACATTAAACACGCGTCGCGCGATACACAAATGCTACCATCACGCGTGTAAGTCTACAAGCACTAACTTTTTTTCAGACGGACAGTGATAAAATACACTACCCTTTCCCAGAGTTAGGTTTATAAATCATAACAAACTCTTATTAGAAAAGATAACAATAGATGGGTTTACGTTTGAAAACATAACAGTACCCAGACAGCACATCTTCGAAACAGGAGGTAGAAGAAATTGCATATTTTGAACGCAGCCACGTAGCTCCTTTAAATTAGTATTTTTGGGTTCCTTAGGGCTTGCTGACAAATAATATGTAAAACGTTACGCAAATAGTCCAGGAATTAATAAATTATACCCAAAATAAAATATTGGGGGTGCCTGACAGCATAAAATCATTTCTGCTCATAAGATTTTTTTTTAACGTGTTTGAAAAAAATTTACGTTACAGAAATAGCCTACCATGTAAACTCCAAATTGATTGGAGCGCAACAAATGAAAGCCTAACCACGATTGGTCGGGCTATAAATACTATCTTGGTTGTTAGGGGAGACGGGAAAAGATAACATTTTTTCAAACACTTGTCGAAACGTGGCTCATTGGCCAGTCTCGCTGATATACACACTTGGGAGCGTTAGTTCGAGACCACTTGTTTAAATGATCTTGATAAAGCATCAGTGCGTTGAAGCCAGCAAATTTTTGCTCAATAAAAGCCTGGAAGATAAGCAGATGGAAATTTGTGCCAGTTTGTGCCAGAATTCATTGCTAATCAACGTATCTGTGTTATTCGTATGAATTGTGGGACAGTGGTCTTGATGGTACTGAGCAGCACCTGGTCAGAGCTTTGCTGAATCCAGAGTCGGACAGCATACTCCTTGGTCTTTTTAGCTATCAGTGAGGTGTCTCCAGAGCCCAGAGGAGAATTCGAGCAGAGGAGTCCTTTCCTGCCGCCATCACGCCAGATAAGCTAACTTGGCCAGCTGAGCTCAACATTATGTCCCCTCATCTTGAAATGACTTTGTAAAATTAACATTAAGAGGGGAATTTACTTGTCTTAAAATCAGGAACTGTGAACATCTCCAATACTAGTCCCTAAAGACAAACTATTGAAGTCATGATGACAAATACCAACAGAGCTTGAACAAAACAAAACCAGTATTACCTCATTTTACTACTACACAACTGACACACATAGAACATTTGTAATAATATATGTCACTACAATATTCATATTAAATACATTCTGTACATAACTTGTAATTTAAATTGATTGTGATTCCTGGTTCCCTTGTAGTTGAATCAGGACACATATTCATTCATGCCAGTAATGAATACATATTGTTATTTGAAAGTTATCAGTGACTCTTTTAAGATATCTTTGTAGAGTGTTATATGTATGTGAGTGTCACAGTGTTGTCAAGAGTAGTGGATTAAATTAAATTGTTTATCTGTCTGTTGTTGTGACTTACACTTCATCATACACATACCCTAGACACATAACGTAGCATCACACTATTCCAGAATAATTCTGACTGAGATATATAGATATGTGGTAGCAAGTAAGGTTATCTATAATACACTACTCTTAATAGATATAGATACCTTCACAGCTGATCTCAGTCAGTACACTAAGTCCCCTATAAATATTTATAACATCCCACTTCACCACATATATTGGGGTCTCGCTCTTGGGATTTTGAATCTTTAACTATTAAAAATATTGGGGGTAATTCACTTCAGGGAATATAAGAATTAAAAGGTATCCTTGGGTGGAATTAAATAAGGTTGAGCTCACGGTGCCTGTGTTGTCCATTAGATATATATTTAGAGATTGAATTGTTGGTTAGACATTGTATAAATTTACCTGATAGACAATGGCGGACCTGGCCAAATTTCGATCTGCTGCTGTTCAGACTGCAAAAGAGTTAGGATTAGATGGGCAGGTTATGGTTGCCTATGTCACTACGGAATGTGACAAATTTATTGAACGCGAAGAAAGAAGGTTTGAAGCCGAAAGAAAGTTAGAGGCTGAAAGGGAAATTAAGAGGTTGCAGATTGAGGCTGAGGCTAAGAAATTGGAAGCAGAAAGAGAAGACAAAAGATTAGCTGCAGAAAGAGAAGCCGAGGAAAGAAGACAGGCTGCAGAAAGGGAAGAGAAGAGATTAGCTGCAGAAAGGGAAGCAGAAAAGGAGGAGAAGAGATTACAAAGGGAACATGAGTTACGACTAAGGGAGTTTGAGTTTCAAGGCCATGCTCCTGAAAATGGTGCCAGTCCCTTTGCCTCTGATGCTACGGTTACTCAAGGAGCCTCAACCTCAGCTATGAATTTTCATTTAGATCATTTTGTTGAGAAAGACGATGATATTGAGAGCTATATAAATAGGTATGAACTATTAGCTACCACGTATGGGTTAGAGAGAGAAAGGTGGAGCTTAAAGTTATCTCAGGGACTTCGTGGGGCAGCTTATGAAGTTTTTGCAAAAATGAGCAGAGGTGATCAGGAAAATTATGACATGCTAAAGCAGGCTCTTTTGTTAAGGTATGAAAAGAATGCAGAATTTTATAGGAAAAAATTTAGGAATGCTAAACTACTGTCAGGTGAAACCTATCACCAGTTCTCTGCACGAATAGAGACATACTTGGAGAAATGGACTTCTCTGGGGAAAACCCAAGATCTTAAGGAAATGGTCCTTATAGAGCAACTAAGAGAGTCCATGGCTCCAGACCTGAGAAAGTTTCTCATGGAACAAGGTGCAGAGAGGCTGGGTGAGTTGCTAAATGTTGCTGAAAGGTATCAAGCAGCTCAAGCAGAGGTAACAGGTAATAAAAAGAAACAGGTGGATAACTTTAGGGCACCACAGAACTTTAATAAATTTGATCCTAGGGATCAAAATAAAGGTAAGCACCAATTTGATAGGCCACGGTATGAAAATAAAAATAAATTCCCACAATTCGATGAAAGGAAATATGATGAAAGAAAATCTTTCAACCAAGGAAAAAGGTGGTGTAAGAATTGTCAGATGGACAATCATGACACTGACCGTTGCAGAAGGAAACCTGTGTATATGGCAACCCTTCAGGTCAGGTCGACCTCAAGACAGGAGGAGGATATTATGTTAGATACCACTCCAGAAGAGATGAGGAAGGCACAGGCTGGGGATAAAACACTCAAGCCTTGTTTCAGAAAATTGTCAACTTGTCATACAACTCCAGGCAAGGGAGATTTTTACATGAAAAACAAGTTGATGTATAGGAAGACTGGAGCTAGATCCAATGGTCACGGACAGCTGGTTCTTCCAAAAAGATATAGGACAGACTTAATAAGGAGCCTACATGTGAAACCAGATGGGGACCATGAGAAGATAGGTACCATCATTCAAAAGGTGGCTCACAATTATTATTGGCCCAAAGCAAGATGGGACATTGAGAATTTTGTAGAAAGGTGTAGCATAGCACATGAGGGAACACCCACAAGTGGGAACATGGATCAGGACCTGGACACGCCACGGGGCAAAATTAGGCCTGATAATAAAAAGAAAAATAGATTTGATAAAGTGGACCAAATGGAATGGGAAGCCCCTTTTCACGGACAAGCTTCACTTAACTGTTTTACAATGGCCACTATGCGGAGAGTGCAAAAAGATGTCTTACCCCAGGATAAGCCGAAAATCCCTCAATCGGACTTAAACAAACTGGAGGAAGAGGATGTAGAGAGGAAATCTCTCATCAAGAATTTTAAGTGGGGAGAAAGCCCCAAAAGAAAAATTGGTAGCGGTCGTTTTGTGAATGATAATTCTGGGAGGAAAAATCATCACTATAAAGCTTCGAGTGGAAGAGACCATACCGGTGCATGGACAAATAGGTCCACACAATTAAAGGTCCATATGTAGCTTTGTTAAGAACGTGGACTGATGAAAAGGCAGAGGAAAACATTACATCTTCATACCAATATGTGAATGAGCTGACCACTCGGTTAAAAACTGGCTGGAAACTTGCCAATGAAAATTTGAAACAAGCCAGGAAGAAACATGCTGCCTATTATAACAGGAAGGCGAAAGACAGAAATTTGGCTGTGGGAGAGAAAGTACTGCTTCTTTTGCCCGGGAGTCAGAATAAGTTACAAATTGGATGGCAGGGTCCATATACAGTTCTAGAGAAGGTGTCTAGAACAAATTATAAGATAGATAAGAAGGGGAAAGAAAAAATCTATCATGTGAATCTCCTGAAGAAATATTTGGAAAGAGAACATCAGGAAGAGACACACTTGTTGACCTTGTCCATCGCCATGGAGATGAAAAAGGAACCACTTTCATCATTTGAATATCCATTACACCCCTGTGAGACAGCAGCACAGGTGAAAATCAGTACACATTTAACGAAAACTCAGAAAGAGAGAGTGCAACAGGTTCTAAATAATCATGCAGAGGTGTTAACAGACCGACCAGGGCATACAAACCTATTGGAATATGATATGAAACTAATAGACTCCACACCTGTCTGTATGAAACCATATTCGATTCCGTTTGCTAAGGAAAAGCTTTGAAGGAAGAGATAGACTATCTGTTGAAGGAAGGAATTATTTCGCACAGTGAGTCTTCGTATAGTTCCGGTGTTGTACTCTTAAGGAAGCCCTCTGGAGAACATAGACTCTGTATAGATTACAGGAGACTGAATGCTATTACAGAAGGACAGGTGGATCCATTGCCGGATACAAATCAGCTGTTTGCCAGACTAAATAAAGCTAAATATTTCTCAAAAGTGGATCTGAGTAAAGGATACTATCAGATTCCAGTAAAGCCTGAGGTTAGACCATACCTAGCTTTTAGTACCTCAGAAGGACACTATGAGTTTAATAGATTGCCATTTGGATTGAAGAATGCGCCTAGTGTCTTCTCTAGAATGATGAGAAAATTATTGGATCCTCTGAATAATCCCTGTATAACAAATTTTATGGATGATATCCTTATAGCAACAGAAACATTTGAGGAACACATTGACTCTCTGAACATGCTGTTTGATCGACTTAGGGAGGCAAATTTAACAGCCCGACCAACCAAATGTTGCGTTGGATGTAAAGAATTGGAATTTTTGGGACACACAGTTTATCAGGGAAACATGACCCCTGACCCAAAGAATTTAGAGAAACTACAGAAAGCCCCGAGACCACAAACCAAGAAGGACGTGAGATCCTTTGTCTCATTATGTGGTTTCTACCAGAAGTATATCAAAAACTTTAATTCCATATGTGCACCGTTAACTGAATTGACACGTAAAGGACATCCAGATCGCATTACATGGACACCACAATGTGAAATGACTTACCAAGAATTGAAGGAAAAGCTCACAAGTAAACCCATTTTGAAATTACCTGACTTAAGTCAAGAATTCATAGTAAGGACGGATGCAAGTAATATTGGGTTAGGTGCAACTCTACTACAGAAATCAGATGCATTGGATGGGGAATTAAGCCCAGTGGCATATGCTAGCAGAAAGTTGAATAAAGCTGAAATCAACTACTCAACTAGCGAAAAAGAATGTCTTGCAGTAATATGGGCAATAAAGAAATTCAATATTTATCTATATGGGAAGGCATTTAAGTTGCAAACTGACCACAAACCTTTATCGTTTTTAGCACAGGCTAAGCATGAGAACTCTAGGTTACTCCGATGGTCTTTGCTTCTGGCTCCATATAATTTTAGCATTGAGTATATATCTGGAAAAACCAATTTGGGAGCGGATTTTTTAAGCCGCCATCCGTGTGATGAGAATCACCGTAAACCCCAGAAATAATAATAAATTTCTCTATGTGTATATAGAATAAAGGACTGACATATAATGTCTGTTTTAAGAGGGGAGGTGTCATGAAATATTCTAATCCACATATATAAATTATTAGGTAAATATGAAGCCTAACAAATAAAATTAATAAAGAGAAGAGCAATGGTAAAATGACAGTGCTGTCACAAAGAATGTACTCGAAATCCCCCTTGTTTTCTGCTTCGTCTGCAAATTGTAACGCTTTCACGTTGATATAAAAGCTTACTGTATTATTACCCGCTTTCTTCAATGAAACGTGTGCTGTATTTCTTGGAAAAACATTGAGACGTACTGCGTAATGACCTAAATTAATCCTAACATTAATTATATTACGTTACCAAAACGAACGAACAGATGGACAAAAGGATAGCGAGAAGGGAGAGGCAGAAAGCCGAACATTAAACACGCGTCGCGCGATACGCAAATGCTACCATCACGCGTGTAAGTCTACATGCACTAATTTTTTTTCAGACGGACAGTGATAAAATACACTACCCTTTCCCAGAGTTAGGTTTATAAATCATAACAAACTCTTATTAGAAAAGATAACAATAGATGGGTTTACGTTTGAACACATAACAGTACCCAGACAGCACATCTTCGAAACAGGAGGTAGAAGAAATTGCATATTTTGAACGCAGCCACGTAGCTCCTTTAAATTTGTATTTTTGGGTTCCTTAGGGCTTGCTGACAAATAATATGTAAAACGTTACGCAAATAGTCCAGGAATTAATAAATTATACCCAAAATAAAATATTGGGGGTGCCTGACAGCATAAAATCATTTCTGCTCATAAGATTTTTTTTTAACGTGTTTGAAAAAAATTTACGTTACAGAAATAGCCTACCATGTAAACTCCAAATTGATTGGAGCGCAACAAATGAAAGCCTAACCACGATTGGTCGGGCTATAAATACTATCTTGGTTGTTAGGGGAGACGGGAAAAGATAACATTTTTTCAAACACTTGTCGAAACGTGGCTCATTGGCCAGTCTCGCTGATATACACACTTGGGAGCGTTAGTTCGAGACCACTTGTTTAAATGATCTTGATAAAGCATCAGTGCGTTGAAGCCAGCTAAAATTTTGCTCAATAAAAGCCTGGAAGATAAGCAGATGGAAATTTGTGCCAGTTTGTGCCAGAATTCATTGCTAATCAACGTATCTGTGTTATTCGTATGAATTGTGGGACAGTGGTCTTGATGGTACTGAGCAGCACCTAGTCAGAGCTTTGCTGAATCCAGTGTCGGACAGCATACTCCTTGGTCTTTTTAGCTATCAGTGAGGTGTCTCCAGAGCCCAGAGGAGAATTCGAGCAGAGGAGTCCTTTCCTGCCGCCATCACGCCAGATAAGCTAACTTGGCCAGCTGAGCTCAACATTATGTCCCCTCATATTGAACTGACTTTATAAAATTAACATTAAGAGGGGAATTTACTTGTCTTAAAATCAGGAACTGTGAACATCTCCAATACTGGTCCCTAAAGACAAACTATTGAAGTCATGATGACAAATACCAACAGAGCTTGAACAAAACAAAACCAGTATTACCTCATTTTACTATTACACAACTGACACACATAGAACATTTGTAATAATATATGTCACTACAATATTCATATTAAATACATTCTGTACATAACTTGTAATTTAAATTGATTGTGATTCCTGATTCCCTTGTGGTTGAATCAGGACACATATTCATTCATGCCAGTAATGAATACATATTGTTATTTGAAAGTTTATCAGTGACTCTTTTAAGATATCTTTGTAGAGTGTTATATGTATGTGAGTGTCACAGTGTTGTCAAGAGTAGTGGATTAAATTAAATTGTTTATCTGTCTGTTGTTGTGACTTACACTTCATCATACACATACCCTAGACACATAACGTAGCATCACACTATTCCAGAATAATTCTGACTGAGATATAGAGATATGTGGTAGCAAGTAAGGTTATCTATAATACACTACTCTTAATAGATATAGATACCTTCACAGCTGATCTCAGTCAGTACACTAAGTTCCCTATATGTATTTATAACATCCCACTTCACCACACCTAGAAAAGTCTGTTGTTGAATGAAACGTGTAACAACCAGCAGTACTGTTTACAATAGGAACCCGCCTTCTATGCAGTTATGGTCCACGTAGCAAATGCCTAGTAGTTAACTTCAGTACATGTCTTGTTATGGTTTATGTAGCATTATAACATAAATGCTCGTACTGTTTATTTGGGTCAACCGTTGATGACCTATATCTGTCCTGTTGTAGCCAAAACTTGCAAGTGTAGAATTAGCGCTGTGTGTTACGGCTGTCCCGTGTGTAGCTTAGACCCACAGATCAGAAGTGTAATGTGTACTTGTCCTTCTTGTAACTTTCTCGACAAAACTGGAGACATCATACATGTAACAGCCAACCAGGAATGTAAATTTCTGAATCCATAAATGTCAACAATAATGTCAAATGCTCGCTCTGTTCTTTTTAAACCCACAGGTCTGGTCCATCAGAAATGTAAGTTTCTAGGCCACATTGGCGACAAGAAATGTATCATAAGAGCCCACGTAACTGGTCCACCAGAAATGTAACTGTCTTTTTTCTCTTGTTGATGTGATCACTGGCCCAAGACAGTATACATGTTGTTAGATGTGTAGTGCGAGCGTATGATGAATTGAGTGTGGGTGCGAATGAAGACGCGAATGTGTTTAGGCTCGTATAGATGTAGATCCTGCAACCCATACTCTCACATGCAGTAATCAAGGATGCTTTGACACTGCAGGCATGTTTCAAGACATTTATTGACGGGAACACACATAATATCAACAGGAACAGTCAGTGTAACAAGGTCATGCTGACCTGACATCGATAGGTATACATTTGGCATTCAAAAAGGTAAACATCAGAATAGACGTGCATGGTCAATAGCAAAGTTCTTCAATAATGACAGTTCGTAGCGTCGCCCTTGGCGTCTCTGACTAAACGCGTCAGATGCCTTAGTCACTTGGACACATAGGTGCAACTTGGCACTCCCCGCCAATTGCACATATCAGGCTGTAGTATAATAGCCGAAAGCACAGGCCTCGTTCTGACGTCGGCCGTGTACTTCTGTTAAATAGGTTATCATCAACCCTGCAGTAATACTTATTGTAGATATGAACTCCGCCAATCTGCGGCTCCCACAATATATCTTCGTCACTGGATTTCTGGACAATATAAGACTAACAGTCTTGGATGGCTACCTCGAGCACAAATATATAAGTTCTGAAATGGCGGATCAGTGAGCTGCTGTTCACCCTAGGTAATCCTTTACATGTTCTGCCACCGAAAAGCGTAATAATGCATAAAGGTCGGTATTACCTGGCAAATGAATCCTCAGAACATCACAAGGAATTCTGTCGTCATCCCGACGCACAGAGATTCACTGGGGAAAACTGCCATAGCAGTTACTTCGAAGATTCTCCCCGAAAAACAATGGACTCTTGGTCCCTTCAGAAAAACAGGACCTCCCGGCTTCCCGGAAGTATATCTCTCTCCCGCTTAAAAAACCTTCCCATAGGCCTACGCCGAACTGTCAACCTCTGACCCTAAAGGTCAAACACAATGAATGAATAAACAAGGGAAGACAACCCCTAATCAACCTGACATCGCAGGTAAAGACACAATTATTCTTATGATAAAAACATAAGCAAATAACTTGACAGATGACTCCGTCGAAAATGACAGCAACATAAACCCACCACAGAGATCAGTCAAACAGAGACATACACTGCTGCCTTGTAGGTAGGCTGAGGACAGTCAAAGGCTAAGGAAGGCAACCTGACATAAATGCTTGTTGAAATCAATGCACTGGGCCACAGACCTAATGAAACAGTGCAACGTACGTCGCTTGATGATGACATCACTAAACAATAAGCAGAATGGGGCTCAAATCCACTGAATTTCGGCCGGGCTGTGAGTGTGCTTGTACCATCGCCTCGAAGGGGTCCAGCCTAAGTTACTGGTGGTCACCTTCTCCTGAACTGTGGGATCAAGGCAAAGGGCAAGGATGTCAAACATGTGAGGAACAGAGACAGCACATACGGCTGTCGCCTGTACTATTCCTGCAAAAACTCTGTGGAGATACTAATAGTCTCAAGCTTGCCACTGCTTTTTTTGAAAATATTCAAGTAGATGTTTGAGAGTGTAAGAAGAAAAAGTCATATGACATTGATTAATTAATTTATTCATTCATATTTTTTCATTCATTCATTCGTTCATTCATTTCATTTTCCTCTTCTTATGGAGCATGGAGCTATTAATGCAGCTGGTCCCCTTGCAAGAAGCCTGTATTAAAGCACTACTGCGCTCTTACAGCAATAAGTTGTGCATGATGTGATTGCCAGCCGAGACGCACAAAACGATATTATTGCCATTAAATTCATGCCACCTCTTTCTGATGTAACATATGATAAATTAATCCTGAACGTAATTGGCTGAGCTACGGAACGAAGTTAATATATCGAAACTGCTGGATCTAAGATGTCATGCTGCCAGGGGTGTCTGGAAATGAGACGTAGCTTAGGGAGATAGTGTCTAAGAAATGTAGAATTATCTTGTCAAATAATACATATCAGACGGCATGTTAAATATTTTTTAAACAGACACTGTTTAATATAAATCTGAGCAATAAATCATTCTATCCTTTTTATCAGCTATACTTTGCTGCGGGGTCTTCTACAGCAGAGTTTATAGTATCTCTGCCAGTTAATTCCACATTTACGACAATGAGGTTCATTTTCTTTCCTTCTTCGTCTTTTTTTTTTAAAGCAATAGAAAAAAAAAAAAAAAAAAAAAAAAATTTCTTTTTTACCCCCTTACACAAAATAAGTATACGTTCACTATTTTCATATTTACTGCAATCGGGGGTCGGAGTGGCTCAGATGTATGGCACCCGCCTATAATTCTAAAGATACCGAGTTCGGTCCCAGCAAAGGGAATATATTTGATCAAGATATATTTCATCTCCTGGGTAGCGACATTGGATGCCTAGGCTACTCGGATAAGGGCGAGAAAATAGGTCCCGTATGCAAGTTGCACACGTTAAAGAACCCCTGGCAGTTGGAAATCGTAAAGAGTAGGCCATACGGCCTCTTCAATGGCATAATTTAAAAATTAGGAAACTCCGCCACAAAAATATTTATAGAATATACGATTCCTATATACACACATTGGGATTCTCGCCGGCGCTACGGAGTTCGTGCACTGTGCTGAGATCCTCCATGTGTGATCTAAGGGAAAAGATCAGAGCACTTATGGAGTAGTCCGTGTGCAGTGAAGATGGTCCTTAAACCCAAACCAAACTAAACCAAACCAAACCAAACTAAACCAAACTAAACCAAACCAAACCAAACTAAACCAAACCAAACTAAACCAAACCAAACCAAACTAAACCAAACCAAACTAAACCAAACCAAACTAAACCAAACTAAACCAAACCAAACTAAACCAAACCAAACTAAACCAAACTAAACCAAACCAAACCAAACCAAACTAAACAAAACCAAACCAAACAAAACCAAACAAAACTAAACCAAACCAAACTAAACCAAACTAAACTAAACCAAACCAAACTAAACTAAACCAAACTAAACTAAACCAAACCAAACTAAACCAAACCAAACCAAACCAAACCAAACTAAACCAAACCAAACCAAACTAAACCAAACCAAACTAAACCAAACCAAACCAAACCAAACTAAACCAAACCAAACTAAACCAAACCAAACCAAACTAAACCAAACTAAACCAAACCAAACTAAACCAAACCAAACCATATTTACTGCTAATATTAATTAGGCAACTTTCCCATTTAATAAAGTTACTTATGGAAACATTTATCCCATCGCGTTTACAATTTGTTTTAGCAATAAATCACCAATTTTCAATTACATTCAATTGCATTCTGAGGTTAATGCAACTGCATTAAACAAAAGATGCATTTAACAAGACCTCAATTTCTGAGATTAGCTGATATTTCAGACATTCAATTTCATGTAGAGTGCATATCTTGGCCGTGATTTCAAAATGGGAGTGCTAAGGGAAGGGGAGGGGAAGAGTTTCATGGCATTGGGATACATATGAAAATCGGAAAAGGGTGGGAAGAGGGGTGGGGGGGGGGGGGGATATTGGGTTATACACGAAAATAGGAATCTTCAGTTCAGTTGTCAAGTCGATTTTATTGTATGGGTCTGAAACATTGGAGAATAGTAAAAAAAATATCAACAACCAAGAGGTTGCAGACTTTCATAAATTGATGCCTGCGTTTAACAGAATAATTAAAATGGTATGACAATACCACAAATGTGTACCCGATGACAAGAACCAGACAAGCATTAGTGAAACAAGAGATGAGAAAAAGAAGCTGGCGACGATTGGACACATATAAAGGAAACTTACAGACAGCAACACAAGACATTCTTGTTCTAGAATCGCCAGGGTAAGGAGGTGGAGGGTGACCAAAAAAAAAAAAAAAAAACGCACATGGAGAAGTTGAGCTGGAGAGAGAAGTGATAGGGATAAAGAAAGCATGGAATGACGTTACGTGGACGTCGCAGGTCAGTAGAACTTGACGTCAATTTCTTGAAAACATACGCTCCTTGAGGTCATGAACGGTCTTGAATGAGTGAAATTAGCAGCCTTTGTTTATCCACAGTCGTCTATTTAACCATACACAGACAGTAATTTTTTTTTTTAATGTAAAACTTTTCCCTCGTTTTGGCGAGGCGCTTCCCGTTCAACCTAGTCGGTTATATTAGGGTGCATGTCCAAATATAAAAGACACTTGACAGACAGTAATGAAAATAATCACATGATATTAAAATCACATGATTTTATTGCGCTTCTCTTCACGTGTACGAATTTACAAACAGGTTAAAACAAAAAGAGCGGGCGTTCTTGTACTTTTGAACCAAATTCTTCAAGATCTTAAAATTTACGCGTGTAAAATGGAGTTTTTTTTTTTCAGTTGATGTTTACAGTACATAAAATATGCAAATGTACACAGTGATTCTTTTAATTTTTTTTCCCACTCTTTTATAACACAGGTCAAATGCTGACTCAGCCTCTCAGGGGATAAGATATTTAAAAAGGTAATGAAAGAAAACAACCAAATTCAGGCCTGGACAGATTTAACATCAGGAGTATTGTGCATCAGTCAGAAGCCGCTTACACGTAAATACGAAACTAGTGTTTACTGAACGCAAAGTTAGTATTCAAGAGATTGGACCATGTAGTATCTAAAAGGTAAAGGATCCCGTTACACGCCCATTGAGGCATATTGGGAATATGGTGTTAGGCCCATATTTTCTTGACCATCGGCACACTAGGGGTGATGTTCTCAGCATCACGCCGGCCGCCTTAACCTTTACCAGAGTTGCTCTGGTACCCAATTGGTGCTGGGTCGACCCAGGAGCCGTTTGCGGCCTTAAAGAAATCCCACCACATCTGGGGATCGAACCATAGACCACTGAGCTAGGAAGCCAGTGCACTAACCACTATGCTACCGCGGCTTAGATGTAGTATCTAAGCTGCTGTTTTATATCTGAAGTTTAGCAATGTTCATGAAAACCGTCATTTTCCTTTTCCCTTTTCACTCCTTATAGCCGCTGGTCTCCCCCCCCCCCTAACAGAAAATCTGCACCAAGCATTCATATACTCTTGCTACTGTGATTTTTGAAACGCTTTGTAAACCTCATGTACAACCTCATGTACAACCTCATGTACAACCTTATGTACAACCTCATGTACAACCTTATGTACAACCTCATGTACAACCTTATGTACAACCTCATGTACAACCTCATGTACAACCTCATGTACAACCTCATGGTAGCCCTATTACTTCTTTATGTCTTCAGAGACCCTAGGGAACTCTGCGGGACAATGAATACTTTGAACATTTCTTAATCATGCCACGTTTTAAACAGGTAAAATCTAAAACAAAATGCGGGAAAAACTGTTGCTCAATCACAAAAACATGATTCAAGTATACTGAATAATCAAGCCTACATAAGAATTACTTACTTACTTACTTAGTCGTTCCTCTTCTACCGTACGAAGAGATGTAGAGGGTTGTAAGAGAGAGCGCCATACTATTCTACCGGCTGTCTTTCTCCTGGCATGGTTCCATCCATAAGAATTACAAAGGGCCTATTGTATGGCTGTGGAACATGGACAAAAAAAAACAACAACCAAGATCTTACAAACTATCATAAATGGGTTCTAATTTAGGGCAGAGATATTGAAATGGTATGGCAAGATTCTCATTTTAGAACCAATGACAAAATCCAGAGAAGTGCCAGTGGAACAAGAGATGACAGGAAACGCTAATGATCGATAGCACACACAATGATGAATGATGCATCTAATATGAGGTTGTTTATAGGGCTAGCAACATCATCATCTGAAAACACATACAACAGAAACCACCTCTGTAAGAGTACATGAAGGCTTTGACTCCAGGCTTCCTGTAAAAGTACCAGCTGTTGTGGTGGCTCCAAGCTTCAAGGAGAGTGGAAAGGAAAATGGTGATGATGATAATATTATTATCCCTATCTAAAACTTGTAAAGCATGAGACGATGCCGCCAGACATTAGTAATTTTTTTTAATTTCTCACCTATATTTTCATTTTTTTGAGTTATGACCGTAGGTTCTTTAATCTCTTCCGCCATGGACATCGTCGCCGTCTCCATAGCAACGAGAAGTGTTGATGCAGATCTGACCTTATCATCCTGTGACATTTCCTCCCACATTGCAGACTTGTTGGTGGAAACAAGATTGCTTCCTGCCTGTACCACATTCTGGGAAAGAGCAAAAATGAGCAACACTGATTATGTATGTGAATTATTAGAAGAGTCTTGTTAACTTTTACCTTTGAATTTCTTTTTTCCTGTAACCATTTTCATGAATTCATTGTTCTTTAGTTCTACAAGAAACATAGACAGTCAACAAACTTATGTCAAGTCCTACTATCGCACACTGTTGAGGCCACTTCATGGTGTGAAATTAAACGCGGCAAATTATTAGTAATACCGGGTTTTTCTTCACACCATGTCGTCCCTCAACTGAATATAGCAGAGATGAGAGTATGGTTAAATGTTACTAGGATATGGGTAACTAAGGATGACCAAAAAAAAAAAAAAAAAGAAGAATTGGAAGTGTGACGCCCTAGCGGCTAGATGTGTTCTGTCATATGGCTGGTAAGCCTTTATTAAAAGTCTATTATCCCAAAAGGGATATATAGAAGCTCCGGTAAGACAAAGTGTTCTAATTAAGCATTGAATTGAAATATGGAAGAATAAAAATGTTGGTATTTCGGGACGCCAAATCCCCCGACAAACGGAGATGTTTAATATTGACTAGAAGATATTACCTAGTCCTGGAGAATAATATAAGGAGATATTACGGAGTGAATGAATAAGAGGAAAAAATGGAAATGAAATAAGAAATCTTGATATAAAACTTTAATACAAATTAAAGTATGGGATCAATGAAAGTGAAACTTTGAGAGAAAATGACTTTGGGAAAATGATTATTGTTAAAGTGATGTGGAATCATATAATTTCGTCTTATTAAATGTGCGTCAAAATCACGGTGTCTACATCATAATTCAAGTTCAGTTCTACATTCAACTTAAATCGTTGCCATGTTGCTGTTAGATTTTAAACAACCTGTTGCCAAGAGAGGTGGCTATTATAATGTATAAAAACTCAAACCAAAACTGAAAATGTTCGAAAGAGCCGAAATCACAACAATTGAAGAAAGTTAATGACAATCAAATACCCCTAGCAAAAGTTTAGAATTCGGGCAAATTCATAATCCCTTAACACCCACCATCAGCTGACATACTTTACATGTCATCCGCCTCATGTTAATTGTTGTCTCCGGATCTCTTTTCGTGTATTTTTTGGTTTACTTCTACCTATTTTACCCTGTGGATTCCAGAACAAGGACTGCCTTCTAATGCTATCACCTGGTTTCCTCAGTGTGTGTCCTATCCATCGCCAACGTCTTCCTCTCATCTCATGTTTCACTGTCACTTGTCTAGTTCTTGTCAACAGTTCCATGCTGGTGATCTTATCACTAGTTCTTGTCATCAGTTCCATGCTGGTGATCTTATCACTAGTTCTTGTCATCAGTTCCATGCTGGTGATCTTATCACTAGTTCTTGTCATCAGTTCCATGCTGGTGATCTTATCACTAGTTCTTGTCATCAGTTCCATGCTGGTGATCTTATCACTAGTTCTTGTCATCAGTTCCATGCTGGTGATCTTATCACTAGTTCTTGTCATCAGTTCCATGCTGGTGATCTTATCAAACAATTTCAATCTTTTTTTCTTCTAAGCCAGCATCTTTTGATACAAATCTGTAAACTTCTTGTATAAACAAACATTCACTCTCAATTTGGAAATGTAAATGAGGTTGTCCAATACTAAGGAAGCTATATTCCATAATGACTTCAGAATTTAGACTTGGTTAGTGAGTGAATAAATAGTTTTGTCTGACGAAGAGTCAATTCAATACTTCTGGCGACGTAGCTCACTGTTAACCACCGTTAGTGCTGACACACTAAAACAGTGTTTCTCAACCTTTTTGATGTTCACGGCACACTGTTCAATTTTCTAAAAATTTGCGGCACACCCATTTGACCCCGCGCCCGAATAAAAGAATTACAGTGATATATACTAAATTAAATACACTAATTTGTGGGTACTTTTTGTTCAAAGCAGTTAATAGCTCCAATTATTATTGAATGAATCCAAGCTGTAAGATCATTTTTATATTACATGATCACTAAATATAAACTTCATGTAGTAAATTTACAAAATTTTTGCAACATACTTTGATAGGCACGGCGGCACACTGGTGTGCTGTGGCACACCGCTTGAGAAACACTGCACTAAAACTATAGCCTGTCGACATCGCAACACTGAAAATTGTCAGGAAGTTTCCTTGGGCTCTAAAGAAAGTACTTACCTTGACATAATTACAGAGAAAGTTACTTTTAAAGAGGCTGGAAAATCCGGATTTTGATTTTTCAGGCCAAAAAAGGCGTGGTGATGTAAAACGATTTAGCTATAATTGTGCGGAAAGTGGGGTATTCGTATTTTCCTCTTAAATCTACAAAACTCCAAAAGACTTTATAGAACTCTGGATGCATTATTATGCGCACTTAAAAAAAATCTATATTACCCTTTCCACTCTATGTGCAACAAGAGGCCACACTGCTGTCCGTTTCTAGTTTATGAGCTGCTGTTAGTATAAAAGATGTATAATTTATTTCCAAAGGTTTCTTACCATATCTTGGACTAGAATGTTCCAATACACCCACACCCTTACATAAAAAGTTAGTTGCTTATCCTTTACAGGACGTGGCAATCAACCCCAGCTTTTATTGGCTGTTTGTGATTTTTCTAGGCAATTTTTTCATTCAGTAGTTTGCCATTGCTTTCTGAAAGGTACGGCGCTTATACCATTGTTAAAAATCCACACAAAGCGATCTGCTACCAAACCGCCTGCAGCAGGTTTCGAACCTGGTACATCTGGATTATGAAACTGCGTTCATATCCATTAGGCCAACCCTTACATAAGAGCCAGCAAATACAAACACGAATTCATCGGTTCTTCCACTTTTAATACTCATTAGTAATTAGCAGTAAACAAACAAACAAACAAACAAACAAAAAGAAAACCACGTGTTCCACTCACATCGACAATTGCTTGAACTTGCTCCTTATCCTTGATTTCTGTGGTCTCTGTTCTTTGTGTCAAGGCCGTGATGACTTGCGAAGTTGCTATAACGTCTTCCATGGTGGTTTCTTCAGATTCAGTCGCCTGAACCAACTGCGAGGACAATTCTATTGATTCCTCTGCTGTAGGTGGGGTTACTGTTATTCCGAGACTCGAGGCCTCCATCTTCACGGAAAGAGACAAAACAACCTTTGTTTTAAATGCGCTGTCTTAACAGTGACTCTCAAAGCATATTTTGTGCAATAGAAAATTTACTCTATTCAAAACCCAGTAATCTCGACTGTTTGTAATTTTCGGAAGAAATATTCAGTTAATAGAACACCATCACGAAAGCCAGCCCCAGTATTTTCGGGGGTGGGGAGTCTTTGAAGTGACAAAGAAAGAATGGGCCTACTGTACCCTCAGGTATGACGCACAAGGCGACTTATATGAGGTTGTACATGAGGCTGGCAACCTCATCAAGTAAAACTAGTTGCCAAATAAATCATTGCTCCAAGAGCACGTGATAGCGAGGAGAGCTGCTGCAGTTGTGGCTTCTGTGAGGAGCGCAATGGAAAATGATCAAGAAAACCAACTTGACCTTTAACATTTTTACTGTGTGATCTATTTGAAAATTAATATTTCACTCTCTCTGACACAACCTAATGGCCCAAGCAGTAAAAGAAAGAAAGAAAGAAAGAAAGGGGAAAAAGAAAGAAAGAAACAAACAAACAAAGGCAGAAAACAAGCATGCAAGAAAGAAAGAAAGAAAGAAAGAAAGAAAATGAAAGAAAGAAAAAATACAGAAACAAAGAAAGAAACACAGAAACAGAGAAAGAAACACAGAAACAGAGAAAGAAACACAGAAACAGAGAAAGAAACACAGAAACAGAGAAAGAAACACAGAAACAGAGAAAGAAACACAGAAACAGAGAAAGAAACACAGAAACAGAGAAAGAAACACAGAAACAGAGAAAGAAACACAGAAACAGAGAAAGAAACACAGAAACAGAGAAAGAAACACAGAAACAGAGAAAGAAAGCATGCAAGCAAGCAAGACAGAAAGAATGAAATAAAGAAAGAAAGAACGAAAAACAGAAAGAAAGACAATACAACTGACAAGAATTATCCAGCCTAAGTTGTGAGCGTCTTCTTCTTTGGTCCGTGACTGACAAAGCAATCAGTGACCATCTGGTGGCGTCTTGTAGGGCAGCAACAGACAGTTTGTCTGCACTTTGCTCAGTCGACAGCCATCCTTGGAGTGGTGCCACAGCTCTTTGCCTGCACAGTTCTCCGCTTTTCTTTGGAGGGAAGTTAACGCTTGATAAAATATTTATTTTTAAAATTCCGCCGCTCTGTCAATGGGGTTGTAGGAAGCAAATCATGCAGCAGAGATAAAAGTTACGTATAGGGTACACTTATTCCAAGTTATAATTGCTCCGAAACCTGAGAACAGGCTAATTTGATCACGGTAGATCTTTCGAAAGCTGAGTTTTTCTAAAGTAGATTCTAATAGCTCCTGGGTTGTCTACCGCCGCCATAGAGCAACATCGAAGAGTATTTTAAGACATTCCGTGACCTGGTACATATTCTTAATCTAATTTGTGATATGTATTTTGCATGAGAGAACTATTAAAATGTTTGCTGGATTTGTTAATGACGATGATAATGTTGATAATTGTGGAGATTATGAAATTAATGATGTCAGCCAGCAGATACGCGGGGAAATGTACTCAATCAGTGCCATGTTTTCGCCCAGCCGACACTTATTACTCTAGAGTCTAGACCAGCCTGTCTCAACCTCTTTACCCTTGAAATGCTTTTTTCAGATCTCGCGCAATCCCTGCATAAAAATTATTATATCTTTAGCTCACGGTAATTTTAATTAATGCTATTCATGAAAATTTATTGACAATGACGTATAGTAAAACTACTAAAAAAACACAAGTTCAAGCAATCAGAATAAAAAATGTATCATAAGACACAGTTTTATACAAGACTAAAAAAAAAAAGTTCATTTTTTTTCCCCAATTACGATCTCTTGCGGAACCACTAACGACCTCCCGGGGACCCTGGTTGAGAAACGCTGCTCTAGACTCTCGGGTCTTCTGACTTTTACGCACCTTCAGAATCATCCTTCAACATCGTCATTTCCCTTCAACATCGTCATCTCCCTTCAACATCGTCATTTCCCTTCAACATCGTCATCTCCCTTCTCCCTCCATCCGGAGCATGAAGTTACCACTGCAGCTAATCCCCTTCTAGGAAGCTTGAAACAAATCATGTAAGTGCTCTTGCAGGGGTGGTTTCTGTCGTGATTAGTTTAACATGATGAGGTTGTCAGCCTCATGCACAGCCTTATGTTAGTCGCTGTTTACAACATCCCTGAGGCATATTATTTCTTTGTCTCCTCAGAAAACACCCCTCCCCCAACCGAGTTACACTTTACTTTTACAGAAAGCTGTTCATACTCTGGTCATGTTCTCTTTCTTATTGTTACTGAATCTGAATCAAAGTGCGGATGCATGGAGGCATGTCTGGAGTCATCTTTATATGACCACCAACCAAGCACAATGATATAGTATAAAGATGTGGATGTGAACCTCTGTCCGTGAGACTTGTCATACCCTCATTTACTCTTGAAATCATTCATGCACATTCAGGTATTCCCCCTATGGTGAAACATGTGCATTGCGCACTAAGCTTCGAGGGGTCACTTGAGCCCCAGACAAAATTCTGGCCTTTATCGGGTTGGCTGCATGCAAGACGATCTCACTATGGACTCATGATAGGCAGAGGAAGCTGAGAAGCGGCTCTTTGTAGGACGTGACAATTCCTTGGGCGAGCCCAAAACCAGAGCACAGTATCTTAGTCCTGCATATTTAGAGAGCCCTCTTGGATGGCGGGGAATACAAAGTATGCTACGCACTTCTTCCTTCTAGTTTGGGACCAGATGTTATGATCTTTTAAATGCAATCCAGGCTGGAGAAACTGGAGCTCATGACTTCAACTCAACACGTTTCGGAATGGCTGA
The DNA here is from genome assembly GCA_024509875.1 of Oreohelix idahoensis. NCBI lineage: Eukaryota > Metazoa > Mollusca > Gastropoda > Stylommatophora > Oreohelicidae > Oreohelix > Oreohelix idahoensis. The sequence continues at coordinate 779,212 of JAMPIV010018554.1, read as the reverse complement.
AAAGCCACAGGAAAACCCTAGATCTACAGTGTAGATAATACCAACGAGTCTTCACCTTGGTATTGGCTGCTAAAGAGCGAGAAGCTCAGCAGTCCTAGTTAAACAACAACAACATTAAAGAAAATGCGATCTCTTAAGAAGTATAGCTAACTTTGTGAACCTCCTCCCCAAAAAAATTTAAAAAAGCGAAGTCACCAAAAATACAAGTTGACAATCTTGACTGAATCGCGAGACACTTTAACAAACCTTTGAGATCTCACGATGCACGTTAACAAATCTTTGCGATTTCGCGACACAGCACTAACGCTTATATCATTGTTTCTTTATTGGTAATAAATGTACCCTCGAACTTTGACAACGTACGTTATGCGTGGTTTCTCGCAACATGCTTGTGTTTGGAGCCACTGGAATTTAGACTAAGAAAATAGTAGATGTGAAGAAGTAGGCAGTTAAACATTCATATGGCCTGGTGAATAACAATAATTCATTCATCATTATTTACCTGTTATCTACCCCGAGGAGCAGAGGTCTTCAACAAAATCATGCCAAGTTTCCGTGTCCTGTCCCATTCGTTCCAGGTCTTTCTATGTCCTCTTTATTTCTTTCACGTCTGTCTCTGGTTCCTTTGTCTCGTCTTTTTCGGTCGTTATCTACCTCTCCTATTCTGGGAATTCCAGAACCAGAACTACCTTGTGATGCTATCAAGATATTTCCTCAATGAGTGTTCAATTAAATGCTATATCTTCTTCTAATCTTCTTTTCCACTTGCCACTTGTCTGGTTCTCGCCATCACCTCCATACAAGTAATCTGTCATATCACTTCAATTATTCTGTTCTACGCAAGCAACCATTTATAAAAGTCTGTAAGCTCTGGGTTATCGTTTTGTTACACGATTCAGAACTGTACTGTATGACTTACTTGATATTCATGACAACATTAATGGCGGCCATTCTTGGATCACTCACACCAAAGTTTGTGAGACCAAACTTGATCTGTTCTCTATCCTTCTTGTTTGATCAAATGCTCAAAGTGTAGTTTTGTGTTGTCCTTAATTATGTAAACATACCAAATATATGTCAACAAAATTGAACAAATTATTCAAACAAACCGTTCTCAGGAGGTGCTGTAGCTGTTTGGAAGCACAGCCAGTGGTGTCAGGTTGGTCTTTCCAACATACTCGCTCAGCCCCACATTGGAATGTTGCAAAACCTGTTTAAAAAAAAAATAGTAGTGTAACTAGACACTTTCAATGGTTTTCTCATTAGACTGCAGTGGCGTCAGCTCGAGTCGATGGACTCGAACAAGAGTCTGGCTTCGCCCACCACAACCATTCGACTCGGGTTTTTTTTACATTTTTTTTTTTTTTTTTTTTGCAACTCGACTTGACTCGAGACTTGCCACTTTTGGCGAATCAACTTCGAGGTTCTCATTCATAAGGCACTCATTTGGAGATAGCGAAGATGGTCTTTGTTTAAATCAATTGATCAGTAAATAAAATACTACAAATGCAGAGTATTATTTTTCATTATTATTTACAGAGATTTATATAATTCTTTGAATCGATTGCGACTATACACAGTTTTAGATATTTTTTAAAAAATGAGACTCAACTTGAAAGCTACAAATAGGGACTTGAGACTCGACTTCAAACTTGCATTAAGAGACTTGGCTTGAGACTTGTTATGTAAGACTTGAAGACAACTTGCTAGATTATGTGCGAGCCAAGCGTACGCTGAGGAGGGCCGCTGTATAATGAGTGTTCTTTTATTTATTCGTGGGATTACTGTGTATCTACAACGGTCTCCGTGGATGCCTATATCCACATTCCCTCCGGTTTTTCCAATTCATGCCTCGACTTGTAAGCCTTTTATGTAAAGACCGTTTGTTGTCCAATTGGAAACTATCAGTTGTTGGCTTTTCCCTTATCCGTCATACGTCGAATCATATATTTCTCTCATTCATCTAGATTTTATTACAGGTTCGATATCTGTCATCCGAAATTCCACAAAATGAATTGAATTGAAATTCGAATCCTCCATCCCCACCCCTGACCCGAGCGTGAAGACATGATGAGTGGAAAATACCCATAAAGCTCCGAAAAATTCCTGTCTAGTGCGCACGTCCGGCTGCGCAGTAAGCTCTAGCAATCGCGCACTTTAATATTGGCAAGGGAGTTAAAATCAGTGTGCAAATGCGGTAAAAAATAAATGGCGGTGAAACTGATTTGTTTTTATGTTTCAGACACGCTAGCCATTTCCATGTTATATTGATTTCATCATAACTAATTGACCGTGTGTCTAGGTTGAACGTAGCGTACCTCGCCAAAACGAGACGAAATTTAATTTAATTTTTGTTTAATCCGTAAATTTATAAAACGACACGAAATCTGATAACGATAGAAATTCACAGTTGACGAGATAGATGACGTTTGAGGAATTACTTAAGAAAGCCATCCAGCACCACCCCAATCACTCCCAGGGTATCCACTTCTTGTATTGAATCCCATGACGACGATTTATATAGTACATGTTTAATACACTATCTTTACATTTGGTTTTCATGGTATTTGGACCATAGGAATGAAAACTGGTGTTTGTCATGTGCTCTGGATACCCGGTTCAACCCCTTGTGGGTTATAATTAGGGTATATAGTGTTCGTCATTCTATATAGCCTATTACATTGTTTGTTTTTCTTGTGTGTTGGCTCTTCAAGGCTGTAATTTATCTGCCGTTTGTTGTAGCATTGTTTAATGTCTGTGGTGTTTTTATTGTAATTTCTTCCATGATTCTAGATTGATCTCTATCTGCCCTGTTGCGTTTTGGAGGGTTAGTCCTTTATCACGCGTACAGTGGTTAATTTGTCAGCTCAAAAACCAGGTTTAGGGTGTAACACGGCAACAACCTTATCACTCCTTATGGATTGGTTTTTTTGGGTATTTTTTTAAGGACTATCTTCATTGCACACGGACTACTCCATCAGTGCTCCGATCTCCTCCCTTAGATCACACAAGGAGGATCTCAGCACATTGTACGAACTCTGTAGCACCGGCGAGAATCCCAATGTGTGTATATAGGGATCACACAATCTATAAATATTTGTATGGTGCGTAGGTTTCTAACTTTTAAATTGTTGCCAGGGCAGCGGCCTGATAGGCCTACTCTTTACGATTTCCAACTGCCGAGGGATTTTTAACGTGCGCAACTTGCACATGGGACCTACTTTTTTTCGCCCTTATCCGAGAAGGCTAGACATCCGATCCTACTACCCAGGAGACTAGGGGGGGGGGGGGGGGGGGGGGGGGGGAGTATGACATTATTATGACCACCGGTTCTGAAAAAAATTTTCCATAAATTATATTTCCTCAACTGGGAATCGAACCTGGTTCCTCTAGAATTCGAGGCGGACGCCATACCTCTTAGCCACTCCAATCCCTATCCTATAAGACCACTCCTGCAGTTGCCCCCCCCCTCCCCCCCATCCCTCCCTTGCAAGAAGCCAGTACCACAACATTCGTGTGCTCTTACAGCAATCGCTTCAGCAGCTATTTTTTGTTTAACATTTGCCAGCTCAACGCACAACCTCATATTAGATTGTCTATTACGACATACTTGATGGAGTAGTCGTCCTATTCTATTTTTTTGTCTCCGTAGAGACCCCCCAAGACAGCACGGGTGGGAACTACCATTGCAGCTTTACAGATTAAAAAATGTTGAATTTTTACAAACAAATCAACACTTGCTTTTTGTGAATTTTTACATTTTAAGAATGTGTATAGCGCTAGTAATCGAAATGTGTAAAATATTAAAAGTTCGATTTTTCTTTTTTCTGTCTGAAGCATTTTGAATATAGATATCGAACCTGTGATTATTTAGCGCACGATTTTTGGCAGTTTTGCGCACGGCTGTAGAGTCGGATTCTGAGTCTTTTTTTTTATTTTTTTTTTAGTGTAGTTGGAGTTGGTATAAAAATGTCCGAACACCAACTCCGAATTTTATGCCATAAGACTAGTTAAAAACAAAACTGTAGTCAGAGTCGGGAGTCGGAGATGGACTTCTAAAATTTCAGGAATCGAAGTCGGAAAATTTTTTTGGGTCGACTACACAACCCTGGTTTTTACCGGCACATAGTTGCTTGTATACTTGTCCACTCTTCCGTAGTTGTCCTTCGCGATATACTTGATATACTTCTTTGCTTTTTCGTCACATTGGAGTTAAAGTAAAAGTCACCATCATCATCATCATCACCACCTTTCTGCGCCCCTGTGGAACAAAGGTCATGAAGAAATTTATTCCCAGCCTTCCTGTCCTGTGCTATCTCGCACTGTCTTATCATGTCTTCTTAATCACTTTCATAACTGTCTCCAGTTCTCTTCTCTCTGCATTTTTGTCTGCTTTCCTCTTTTCCTCTTACCCTTGAGACTTCAGAACAGGAAGTGCCTTGTAGTGCTATCGCCTAATTTTTTTTGTTATGCTTGTCCTATCTTGTGTCTTCTGACTAAAGTACAAAGCCACTTAAGCTTATTCTTTAAGGAGGAGATGTTTTAGAATAGTGTTCGCTTGCGTCTGGATGCAAAATAATGATGAAAGAACGTTGTAGTTTAGATTTCTTGAACAGACAGAACCTGATAAGAAATAAAAGCAAGTTTAGGGTTAACCCTAACCCTAATCCTAACTCTAACTCAAAACATATGTTATACATACTCGAAGGCACTAAAGGTAAAGATTACCTTGAAAGACAACTTGTATCCATATATTACTAAATGCATAAACGTTGTAGGCTACCGTATATGTGTTCTCAAAATGTATCCAAGAACATGGTTATAACATTCCGGAGAACGCCGTAAACATTAGCCAGTTATCGTAAACTATTACTCTTTCTTGCTGCGGGGGTCTGTGAGTAGACAAGAACAGAATAGGACTACTACTCACACATGCATGTCGTACAAGGCGACTAACATGAAGCTACGCTTGCGGCTGGAAACGTTGTCATGTAAATTGTTACAGAGACTACCACTACAAGAGTTTCAGCCCTGGAATACGTTTTTTCTTTTCAAGGTGGTCGTCTGCAGTTGTTGTTGTCCCCTGCTCCATAAGAAGCGAGGAAAGAGATGATGATTTTTGTTGTCACAGAAAGAAACCATAACTGACATTTTATTCTTTACTGTCTAATTAAATCAGTCAACACTAACACACAACTCACCGTCTCCTCTAGCACAGCTGACTTTGGCCGTCTCTCCAGCTTCAACAGAGGGCCACAAGATACTGCTTATCTGTACTTCCGGACAATGCGTCCGGCCTTCCACGTAAACTCGTCTGGCAGCCATGACTGTGTCTCTCAGACTTCCGCCTGTACCAGGAATGTAGCAACCTTCGAAATCTTGATACGCTCTCTCCCAGTCAACCATGGTTGGCCGAGGTGTGTCTGGAATAAATCTTGCCGGTTGGGTTGGAGATGGTGTTGTTGATCGTGCAGTGCTTGGTCTAATCCTTGTGGACCGGGTTGGGTTCGATGTCGTTGACGGAAACGTGGCTGGTGTTGTCTTTGCGCGTTTGGTAGAGAAGGATGTGGTTGGCGCTGTTGTCGTATGTCTGTATAGATACAATTCAAAGAGGGACATAACCCAATTTTCAGTATAACTCTATGCAGATCAAAATGGTGATTTGTTTTACCAGTTTATTTTGTTATAGATGTATAATAATAAAAAACAGAATAATACCCGCCAATTACGTTCTCTGTTATAGTTGAATGTAACACGTGGAATGATACGAAGTTTTTAGTTATAGCTAGACGATACGAAACATAATATACGTTATACTAAGTGTATAACGAATGCAGGACTCTTCATGAAGGACAGCTTGCGGAGCCATTTCCGAACTTCATAACTGAAGTGCGGTAGGAATGTCTCTCGTCATCACTTCTGTTCTTACTGGCTATAGATTTGATAATGAAAACTAAATGTCAGCTATTTGAAATTCATTCTTTCGACGCTTACAAAACATCTTGACAATCTAGATTTTGCCGATGACTTGGCTAATCAGTCCCCATAACTCAATCAGGTGCAAGACAAAATGAAAATACTTGATGAGCGATCACAGCTATTGGCTTTGAAAATGTTTAGAGAAAGAAAAAAAAAAAAGATTATGAGAATACATGCAGCAAACGAAAGCAAGATTTAACATTCGAAATCCCAATCAGATGTGAATTACAAATCTTGGCAGGAATATAAATACGGATTGAGTAACAGATAGTGATATCTAAATAGAATGCATAAGACAAGAACAGCTTTCACTGCATTATTTGTAATATATGAAAATCAAAATAAATTAAGTCTAACACAAATATAAGTTTTTTCAATGTTATAGCAGTGTGTGTGTAGTATGGGGCTAAAAACAAAATAAAAAAAAAAAAAAAAAAAAAAAAAAACAATAACGAACAATATACAGACTTTCATAAATTGGTGCTTGCGTAGAAAAGTAGGATTAACTCTTTAAGTCCCAATTTGATCCGGGAGCCATTTAAGTGGCTTCCGTATCTTTTGCTCCTGACTAGAGCCTCCATTTTACCTTGGATAACTAATAATTTTTCAACGAAAGCTGTAATACTTGTAGCACAAGAGTAAAGTACATCCATTTACCTTCAGTTTCATATACAACAACAAAGTTATTTATGCATATGAGCATTTTAAAAATTATTTCCAAACAACAACAATAAAAACGCACTGGGGTGGCCATTTTTGTTTGGGCCAAACCCACTTTTTTTGCTTGGGACTGAAGGAGTTAAAATAGTATGACAAGACCACCACTCTGAACTGATGACAAGAACCAGACAAGCGCCAGTGGAACAAGAGGCGAGTAGAAGTTGATGGAGTTGAATAGGAATTACACGGAAGAATCATGTTTAGACTTAATAGCATTACAAGGCATTCTTAATTCTGGAATCCTCAGGGTAAGTGACGTAGAACACTTGAAATAGAGAACTGGGGATGAGGGTATTTAAAAAAGATATGAATGAATGGCATATGACACGAAGATTTTGCAAGGATTGATTGAAAGCCTTAGCGCCACATAATGCTGAAGGGTAATAAATGAATTAATAAGCTATATAACTGGCACAATACATCTATGCAGTTTCTTCTTAACGATTCAACAACAATTATAATAAAGTCAATTATTGTGACACCAGCGTACGGCGTAAACAAGAGACGCAAAGAACAAATAAGAAGGAAAATATTGTTACGGAATTTTTCTCTGAAAGCCTGGTTTTAAAAAAAAGCCCCCGTGAAGTTCCCTGGATTTCTGATCAGACAGACACAAGAATAATACAACGGCTGCTCCCTCAGACATGTCGTAACACGGGAAATAATGAGAAAGTGCTGGAGGCTGATAATCTTGTCATGTTAAGCAACCTATTACAGAAATCACGGCTGCAAAACATTTGAATGATTTGATGCAGGCTTCTTGCAAGGTGCCTAGCTACAGCGCAGACGCCGTACTCCAGAGGAAGCGAAAAGGAGCAAGAACAAGTTTTAAGGGGTTATATTGTATACATCGTCAGCCTATTCACGAATGATTATTCAGTTCCCCACGGAGCACAGGCCTTCAACAAACTTATTCCCAGTCCTCCTGTCGCGTGCCATACGTCTTCGTCATCATTTTCATTTATATTTTCAGTTCTCTTCTCCGCGTGTTTTTCGGTCTACATCTGTCTCTCATACTCTGGAGTTTCCAGAACACGAACTGCCTTGTAATGCTATGAACAGGTTTCCTCAATGTGTGTTCTGTCCATCGCCAGCGTGTCCTTCTCCTCTCTTAGTTTCCTCCTTTCTCTTCCTTTCTCCCTTGTTTCACACAGTCCCAGGATATCAATCCTGTAGATTCCAATTTCTGCTGTAGCCTGAGCAGTTTTCCCCTTTTTGTTAGATACTCGTATATTTTCATCCTATTGCTCTGCCTCTTGATCACAACACTGTATCTCTTCAAGCGTTTTATTCGTTCTTTGCTAAGTTTCCAACTTCTTCTGATATCTCTGCCACTGTAGTTTACAATTTATGATGACCTTTTCAATTCTGGCTCAGTATTGTCAGTAATATATGTAAGCCAGTTTAAAAAAAAGCGTCAATCTGTTTAACAACTAATATGTCTCCGCATAACTCTGCCTCTTGTCAAAGCTTTAGTCATCTGGTTAGGTTTGGTTTGGTTTGGTTTTAAGGACTATCTACATTGTACACGGACAACTCCATCAGTGCACCGATCTCCTCCCTTAGATCACACAGGGAGGATCTCAGCATAGTGCACGAACTCCGTAGCACCGGTGAGAATCCTAATGTGTGTATATAGGAATCACACATTCTATAAATATTTTTGTGGTGGGTAGGTTTCTAATTTTTTAAAATTTTGCCAGGGCAGCGGCCTTACGGCCTACTCTTTTCGATTTCCAACTGCCGTGGGATTTTTAACGTCTGCAACTTGCACACGGGACCTCCTATTTTTTTCGCCTTATCCGTGAAAGCTAGGCATCCGATCTCACTACCCAGGAGACCAGGGGGGGAGTACGGCATCATTAGGACCCTTTTTTAGTCATCTATTTTAATTAAGTACCCTTACCTGGCACTTGTGGTATCTCCATTATCACTGCTTCGGGACTCAGACGTTGTGACGTCATAAGTTTCTGCAGTTGAACTCAGAGTTGTATCGCTTACAAGTGAAGTTGTTTCTGCTGTGCTTGGGCTGCTTTCTTGGGAATGTGTCGTTTCGCTGGTAGGTAGAGTTTTGGTCACTGGAAGCTCTGTTGTCGTTGAAGCTGTAGCTGACGACGTAGCGACTTCGGTGGACGCCACCTGAGTAGAGGTATTGAGGTCACTGGTTGATACAACAGTTGTGGTTTTACTGATCACTGCAGCAGTGCTCTTTAGAAAGTCCGACGTTTTAGCGGTTTCAGTTGTACTAACGTAAACAGGAGCTGATGTACTCCTGGTGTCTTCACTAGCTGAGGTGTTGGCGACACCAAAGATCTCCTCTGGTTTGAGAGTAGTGAAGGGGTCAGTACTTGGTCGAGGCGTGACTGTCAACAGAAAGAGTGCAGATTTGTGACAATCTGAAATTTGGATGCTCCACAAGTGACCTAATCCACGAAGATTTATGACTATGACCTCAAATGTTTGTGACAAACTCGTCATGTCATTTGTGGCGTTTATCTAGACCAAAGTCTAATGTTATACGGGAAGTAACTTAACGTAGTGCAAGTTATTCTTCATTCGATAAGTATTTAGAAGAAGTTGTTGTAACCTATTCCTACTAATAAATTGAGTTCTGCCACAGCCTTATCACACTACCACCACGTCACAAAGTCTATGCAGACTCCATTACTACAAGAAATAATTTCTTAATATCGCATTTTAGAAGCATCAGTCAATACCCCTTTAGCTCCCCAAGGAGCATAGGCCTTCAACAAACACATGTCAAGTCCTCCTGTCACGTGCCATCGGCTCAATGTCTTTCCACGTTTTCCTCATCATTTTCACTCTGTCTCCAGTTCTCTTCTCCGTGTGTTCTTTGGTCTACCTCTGCCTCTCTTTCCCTGGGGATTCCAGAACAAGGACTGTCTTGTAATGCTATCAACAGGTTTCCTCAATGTGTGTCCTATCCATCGCCAGCGTCTTCTTCTCATCTCTTGTTCCATTGGCACTTTTCTCGCTCTTGTCATCAGTTCCACATTGGTGACTTTGTCATGTGATTTTAACTCGTCTGTTCTACGCAAGCGCCCATTCATGAATATCTGTAACTTTTCTGTTGTTGTTGTTGATTTTTGGATTTTTTTTTTTGGTGTCTCCTTGTTTCAGATCCATACAATGTTACTGACTTGACATTTGAGTTGAAGATTGTCTTAGTTGTACCTTGCCATTAAATGAATATATAAAAAGCAGCAGCAACAAACAGCAACATTTTACACTAACATTGTTAATAGTAACAAAGTTAAGACAATACTCCTGCAAAAGGATTAAAGCTCAGCAAAATAAAAGGTTATGCAATTTACCTATTAATATTCTAAGAGAACCACGTTCTAATCAAAATTCTACTGCGCATGCGTGGTAAATTGGAAAGTTGCATGGATAAGAAACTAAAGAATAAAAGAGAAAAAAAAAACAGACATCGACCCAAATTATAACCCACATGGGGTTGAACCGAGTACATCATGCATGAGTGTCGTAGATGTTTTGATAGGAATTTAAGACATAGATTGGTCCCTTCTGTATAGATTAGAACAGGTGATAGCTCAGAGAGAGGTAATGTAAAGAAAATAGATTTTCACGAGTGAGATGGTGGAAAATAGTTAGAGTCTGTCCCCGAAATCGAGAAGCTTCTCTCGTTCAGCCTATCTCTACAACAGAACTTAGTTAGTCAGACAGTCTACTAGAATATATATTAATATAGATATATATATATATATCACCACTCACATCCACACACACAGATACGTGACGACAATTAGACGCACAGACGTGAAAACTATATCTATGGAATAGGGATCTTTTTGGGACAAGCTGACCGACACACGTAAATAAAGTTTATGTAATTTTATTTATCATAAAGAAACTTTACAACAACAATATCTTGAATATCAAATCAAATACAAATAAACATAAGTTAATGAATAAATTTAAAGAGTTAGACTCATAGGTTTAATCCTCCCTCTCTCTGCTGAGACAAGATCCCGTTAGAGCAAAGTTATTAACCCCCTCCCCCCAAAAGAGTCAAAGGTTTTTACGCTACGGTCTAAGATTTCCCTCTACAATAAAGAACAGAGTCTATACGTTAATCTATTCTGCAAGGGACAGCATTAGAAAAAAACTTGCACATAAAATACAAAGTTAATACATGGGTTATAAACTGAAAGAATTATTCATCCTGCATTCTCTCGCTCTGACAAACTTGTGATCACAATCAGTCTCTCTCTTACCTAAATAGGTTCTTTTAACAACATCTGGAACAATTGTTAAGGTACATCCAGCCCATCCAAGGTTGGTTTTTCTTGGCGAATCAAGGCCCAGTTTCTCCAAAGACTAATTAATCAACATGTTGGGAAACGCTTGATTCACTGCTGTGAGTAGGATGCTGATAAATGTCACTTCAATTTTTGTCCATGTAGTAGAATAACTAAGAGACCTAATGTTCACAGTGTGCAGCAGCTTGGAATACTTGATCGTTAAATCGAGTGCCAGGTAAATAAATCTGTTCAGGATAAATCTTCTTCACAACACAGTGGTCGTTATTCAGGTAATGTCAATGTTTGACTATGTCGCCACCACAGGCTGACTGTACATGAACTTTGGAAAAAGAAATCTTGATATCTATAAATCCAGTTACAATTTGTTCTTAATATTCTTTGGGCTGGTGCTCTGTCTCTTTCTGGGAGTAAAACAGGAGGCCAGACAAGTCACCTTGAAAACCCGATAATTATATTAGAATGTTCTCTTTGTAAAGTTATACTCAGTTCATATGGAATGGAAGCCGCTGGTAAGGTTTAGGGTTTGACCCAAATACTGTGTAAAGTGAAATAAATACACAATACTTAACCAATATATAGTATTCACAAACCTACCCTTACCCCGCGTAAGATATAATATATTTATCCACTTTGGTTATTTAACTTCAAATTATAAACTACAAGCTTAAAGCTAGTCTTATCGTTTAAAACTCGAGTGAAATAAATTCTAGTCATTTTAAAAAATCAGTCATCGTTAATCAGAAATAAATACATATTTCGTCAATACTCATGATGAATCAGTGCCTTTACTAGTTGGTTAAAATATTATCTGACTGGTTACTAGCAGTTAATTAAATTTATCTTATTATTATTTGTTCTGCTATCCACTGTAACACAATAAAACTTTGAGAAATATATAAATTGACGGATCTATCTAGTAAATCACTCTGCACAAGAAAACTAGTAAAATATAATTGACGATTTAACTAGTTAAATCACTCCAGCTACTAGTATGATAATTTACCTACACACAAACTTCTAAGACTATTCTCCACGAAAACCTAAGAAACTCTACTCAATACGAGTGATTCTAGAATTCGCGCTAGAGGTCTTTACAGTCAGATGAGTACTGGATAACTAGAGTTAGATTTCTGGGGTTTATATGTCTCTGAAATCAAAGGAGATGATTACACTATACATCGAAACCAGATTATCTGCCAGATGTTATCACCTACGTTGAATTCTACGTTTCGAGTGCAAATCAAAGATCTTTCTCACACGCTAGAGCCGACAACCAGAACTCGCACTCATTCTTAGATCAGGCATCGGCAATTCGCTAATCAGTGTGAGTTTCCTTCGTCTCTGCTCGTCTTCTAGCGAGCAATGTCTTTGATCTCGTCGTTCTCACCGTGGTTTAATTACTCTCTAGCGAGCAGTTAACAAGGGGGATAATAAAATTGTCTCCCTTGATCCAAAATTATCTGATCCTATACTCAAAGTCTAACGAAAAATACGTTTTAACTTAACGCCACCTTCCTTTGTTGCGACATATTACAACGATTCTCGATCTCTGGCGTTCAAAATTAAATGAAACCGGCTCACATATGCTAATCAGGTCTGCTGGCAAACTATATCAAAGGGAATAGCGCACAGCACTAAATTAGGCGTGATAAATTAGAAAAAGAAAAGACAGATCTCTGAATAAGGAATGGTTTAAGTTAACCAAAGTACGTAGATGAAAGTTGGGTTAAAAAAAGAAGTGTAAATAAAGAAAATAGATAATATGAAATCTATTATCATAATCTGTCACAATGAGGAACAACAAAGTTCTTGTACATGAGTCAAAACAACAAGAACAACACAGGCATCACTCCTACACTATAACATCAAAAGTGTTTGTTACAGGTATGAGTATTTTAAAATAAAATACTGTCATATCGAACATCAATGCAACTAAATTGAAGAAAACTGTTGCAATTTGACAAGTAAAGAGAAGGAAATGTCAAAAAATTACGGGACTTCTTCGTTCACTTTCAAACGTCAACCTGAATATGTTCAAAGAAAATAGTGATCAGCTCGATGTTGATAGTATCTCCGTACAGTTTTTCCAGGAATGGTAATTACAGAACTGAAACATCAGTCAGTTGTGACAAATCAAACACGAACACGACTGAAATATGTAAGGAACATTTAAAAAAAACCAAAACATATGCAACTGATAAAGTGGGCTTCGATCATGCCAGAAGCTGGTAACAATACAAGAAGTTCAGCATTTTAAAAGCCTCTTGTAGTTCCTGGAGGTCTGTGAGAAGGATCGTCAAGTATTGTATTGATGATCCTGACAACACTACTTGATATTTACTGCGTTTATTTCTTTTTTAATCTTGAAATTTCTAGTCTTAATGACTCATCATGTAGCATGTCCTTTGCAGAACGTCGCTCTCATAACAGCCCGCCTGAAAGACTCTCGATCTCTAGCCAGCCCTCCTGCCTCCTCCATTGTCATGTTCAAGGTGTCTTCAATGTTCTGTGTCCACCGTCGTCTTGGTCGGCCCCTGCCTCGCCTTCCAGTACCATACCCTCCACCACTGCTCTCTCCAAGCCACTATGACGTTTAATGTGGCCAAAATATTTCAGTTTCCGGGACATGATATTGTTTATGAGCCAGTTTTCCTCGATGTTCAGGTCGTGTAGGATGTCTATATTTTTCTTCTTCTTGGTCCAAGATATTCTGATAATTTTTCTGTTAACACTTTGCTTCGAAAGATTCGAAGAAGAGACATGGTCCTCAACTAGACGATACGGCAAGGCCTCATAACCCAACCTCTGCACACTCAAGTAGAACAGTCCCAGCTACGATGGTTTCGCCATGTCTGCAGAATGGAAGAAGATCAGCGACCACGACAAGTATGGGAAACTAAGAGTCAGAGATTCAGACCTCCAGGATGGCCCAGAGTCCGCTGTAAGGACAACATTATAGGACCGAGGACTAGATTGGAACCAGGCCAGAAGGAAGACAGCCGATAGGATAGTATGGCGCTCCCTCCTCCAAACCTCTACATCTCACGGTAGAAGAGGGATGACTAAGTAAATAAGTATTTTTAGTCTTCCAGTCTGAGCAGATTCTTCATTATTTTTTGTTTTAAATGTTTTTTATGAACAGTAGTGCAATAGTCAGGAGTGAGTTTGAGCTCCTAATGCGTGCTTCTAAAATAGCATCAGCCAGTTATTGTTATTGTTGAACATAATCAACATCATTAAACTCCGGGCAAACCCATACGTGCTCAGTCTCCCTTAGTATATGTCGAAGAGTGTGAATGCTAACTGTTCCTGTAGCTCGCTGGTTGTATATACGACGGCTGCATCCTCTCATACGTCCATCTCTGCTAGTCTTTCGTTTGAGGCCGGAGAACGGGTGGAAGCAAGTCTTTGAAGCCTTATAGCCATACTGCTGTAAGTACATGAGATTCCTAAGCCTTGAAGCAGTATCTCATTTATGAGAAGGACAAATCTGATTCAAAATCTCTTGCTGTCTTACTTGATAAATTTTTTTTATTAAAGTCAAATGATAGTGGTGTGAGCCATACACAAATCAAAAGGAGGTCAAAGGGAAACCCCTTTAAAAAATCTCTAGTAAGTTATATTTCACTGTTTAACTATAGTTTCAAATATTATTAACTCTTAACAGACGTGGGTACTCACCATAGCTAACGCTCAGTGATGGTGGGTCAAAGACAAGACAAGACAACAGACGTGATGGTTCTTCCCATGTTTGATGCAAATAATTTTATGTCGCTTTGAGTTTTCACATAATGTTTAAGTGACCCTATGACAGCGTCTAATAAAAGGTGCCTAACTGAAATCAAGTCAAGAACTGTGGTGGCAAAATCCGCTTTCCACAGCAGGAAAAGTATTTAATTGGCAGTGAGGACGAAAGTTTAACAATGTTATTTACATACTATACAGGGTGTCCATAAAAGATTGTACCCTTTTCAAAAAATTTATTCTCGGCCCCATGACGTGGTACAAGGATGCTTTCTATCACAAAAGTAAGATAATCTCTGCAAGTTTTTAAGCATACCTTACAAAGACTCAAAAAAGTGCGCATGCATGCGCTGTGAGTATTTCAAGTGAAACTTTTGCAGTTGAGTTGCAACCAGTAATTGTTACATGTCTCCCAACACACTGGTCAAGTAGGTGAAAAAAAAGAAATAGGTACATTCTTTTTGAGTCTTTGTAAGGTATGCTTAAAAACTTGCAGAGATTATCTTACTTTTGTGATAGAAAGCATCCTCGTACCACATCATGGGGCCGAGAATAAATGTTTTGAAAAGGGTACAATCTTTTATGGACACGCTGTATTATTCATCTTATAAAAGTTAGACAATAAATAAATGGAAAAAGAACTTGTGAAAGCAAAGGTGGCTTTCTTAAGAAGGATGCATCAGATACCTTTATCAAGTAGAAAATCCAATGAGAAACAAGTTGTCAATGAATCAACATGACAAGGCTCTGACAGAAACGTTGTTCAGACAAGTCATGAAAGGAGAACAATTACATAATTTGGTAACAGCTGATAAATTTATATCAAACAGAAGAAGAGGATGACGGAGAGAAAAACTACCACGAAAGGGCCACACGAGATTGAAGACAGCTGATTCAAGACAGCAGAGGCCATAGAAAAATAAAATGAAAAGGTATGATTGCCAACACCTGTCGGCAGGGCACTCATGTAATGAATAAATACAACAGTGACCGTACGAAACTGCCTCAAAAATGTTAACAGACGCCGAGATCATTGTACAGTTCACTGGTTTAGTCATTTTATTTGTTTCCCATTTCTATTTATTTCGTCTATGTGTTGTCCTGACGAAGATCTGGCTGGTCGAAACGTGTGCTATTTCGTACTTGTGATTCCGGAGGAAAGTTATCTTTTCTACGTTTAAACGAGCACGTATAATTGTCAAAGCAATGACGGGAGAAGAATTAAAGCCTTACTTACTTACTTACTCAGTCATCCCTCTTCAACTGTTAGGTGTAGAGGTTTGGAGGAGGGAGCGCCATACTCTCCTTTTCGGCTATCTTCCTTCTGACCTGGTTCCAATCTAATCCTCGGTCCTTCAAAGATTGCTTAATGTTGTCCTCCCAGTGGACTCCGGGTCGTCCTGGAGGTCTGAATCCCCGACTCTTAGTTTTTTTTATACTTTTCGTGGTAGCCGATTTTCTTCCATTCTGCAGACATGGCCAACACCTTAAACTTTCAGCTACTGCAGCACATTTAGAAGACTGAGAAGTTGAAATAGGTAAATAATGTGTAATTTGACTTAACAGCTCTTTAACCACAACATATAGCTAAGACTGTGTTCTACAGTTTTAAAATAAAGTTTGTGTGTTATATATGTCAAATGTGTCTGAGGAAACGCGTTGCAAATTGTGCACATTACAGTTTCCTATGACGGCGTTAACGGACTAATATCTAAGATAAAGGTTACAAAAAAACTGAATAGACAACATAGAATGTAAATGAAAGAATGGGGAAATATGAACAAATAAAAGCTAAAGGGGAAAAAATTGTCATTGAAGCAACGACCTTTGTCTGCAAGAAGAAAACAAGAAGAGGTAGATCAAAGAGGAACGTGGAATGGAGAGCTGGGAAAAGCAGATGAAATTAAAGATTAAAAAAAGGGTACAAAAACAGCAATACAAGGAAGAAGCAAGAAGGATTATGAAGAAGACAAAGTAAACAAGGTAGAAAAAAGTGTGAGGTAAAACATCAAAAACACAAAACAAAAATCAGTAAGAAATAAAAATAAGAAGTATGAAAATTCTGAACAACTGATATCTTTTTTTTTTTCTCTTCTTGGCCTCTTAGGATTATTAATATTTTGCGTAGTCCAGTGTTGCGTGCATATTTTTGACGCACATATTACAAAAAAATCGATATGGTTATTTAATATGGGAAAAATATAGTCATGCATCCATCTGTGTATGAAAATGCTGTTTATTGTAAAAGCGAGATAATCCATGTTTGATTCACACTTTTGGTTATAGGAGTAATCGGTCTGGATATCGATCCAGCGCAAGAATAGTACGCTTGCGTTTGTACTTAATTTTAGGGCCAGAAAATATATTAATTTGCTTATTGTGTTTATGGCCTGAATTCAAATGTATTACATATTATTAGTACAAGTAGAATCAGTCCTATATTGTATATTTTGGATGGGTATGAGGGACTAGATTCTTGTTAGCGGAAGTATGAGTTGTCTTAACAAGTCGTGATGAGTTCCGATGTACTGCTAAGAATGGCGGGGTACGTTTTTCAAGAGCTGGTCCCTTCGTCAAGAAAAAATGTCTTACGAAGTGGTTTTTTCTTCTGGAGGAGATAGTGTCTCTACGATAGTTTGTGTTAGAGACTCTCCTTATGTCAGTATATAGATGATTCGGACTCCAGGTAAACCCAGCTCGTATTTTTGATGATCTCTCGTCGGTTAGGCCTAGCTTGACTTTTGGGTGCTTCGAT
Organism: Oreohelix idahoensis; assembly: GCA_024509875.1. Classification (NCBI taxonomy): domain Eukaryota; kingdom Metazoa; phylum Mollusca; class Gastropoda; order Stylommatophora; family Oreohelicidae; genus Oreohelix; species Oreohelix idahoensis. The sequence continues at coordinate 761,707 of JAMPIV010018554.1, read as the reverse complement.
ATGCTAGTGTCGTGTTTTGTATCGACGAAGATGACAGATTTTCCTGCAGCGGTTATGGCTACGTGAACTAACCTGATCACCGTAGTGCTGCATGGAACCATTCATGAAATCCTTTATATATCCATTGTAAATTAACTTTGGCTGATATTCTTCCTATGAATGAGTGAACGACAACTCAGGAAGGTAGCCATGTTGGATTTCGGTCATCGTCTGTTTTGATCACTGCCAAGAGAACAGATTATTTATCTTATTATCGGACAGTGACAGAGAGATCTCAATCCTGCTAGAAACCCCCTTTTCGTGGTTTCATAAGATGATGTATCATGACATTGAACTTTGATGTACTACCCATTATTTCTGCATGTGTCATGACTTCAGATCTGCTATGTATACCTACAAATTGTTATGTCAACAAAGCCTGATGTACTCGTATGTCCCAGTGTGTACGTCTGAATAAATTGAGTAAACTAAGATTCCAGCAGTCTGCATTGGTGCCTTGTAGACACATGTGTATGAGTGATTATATTGGTCAGCACACGAACAGTACACCATTCGCGGTAATCACACTCTACACTACTACTTCATACATACACCATCCTGCGTCGGCTGAAGTGACCAAGTTTAGGGCCTGCTTCCCCTGGAGCCTTTGCCTTCCCTAACTCAGGACTAGGGTGAGTTACCCATTTACAGCTGGGTAGACTGGAGCATGCCTGATCTCAACAACACACCACTCTTCCTTACAGAGCAGACAGACTGATACTTTACAGTGGTGTACTACAGGTGTAGTAAGAAATAACGTCTTTACAGTGGCGAGCCAGATTCCTGGGTCCAGCTTACGCAGTTTTGTGTTGAGAATCACAGTTTACAGCTGAAAGAACATTTGTTTGAACACATCAACACCAGTAGGACAGCTTGACCTGTATTACCGATAGGATGCTGTATCTAGGTCAGCGCTTGTTGACAGTTTTTCGCTGTACAGACAGTATTACACAGGACAGTGGTATCAAGTGTAGAAAATATCTGGAGCAATATTGTTGACATTTCTCAATGTACAGAAGAATCGCAGTGTTGCTGAATAAAGTGCATAGTTCATCGTGGGATCTTCATATGCTCAACAGAGAAAAAATTGACAGTGTAATAGTTTAAACTTAAGTCTATTACTGAATAAAGTGGCAAGTTAGTATTATTTAAATAAACTGTGCCTACTTTACAACACTATACTGGCAACACATTCCATTCATGACATAAAATGATATTGTATGCTATATGCTATTTATGCTTACATGTTATTTGTTGTGTATTAAATTAGTTTATATTCTGTGTGACTAGAACAGGAAATACCGAGTAATATTGGTCTTGTTCTGGCGTTCGATAGGGAGCAATTTCTTAATTGAAATTTGCTTGCAACATAGTTTGCAAATATTTGGTTAGTTGTGACGACTGTTTCATATTTGTATTTGTAACATTTTTTGTGTTCCTTAGTTTTGTTTGATTTGTTTGTATAATTGTAGGTCTCATCTTTCCTTTCATTTCAGTTTTTTACACCCTTATGTTTATACACTGTAGCGTTATTTGTCTTGTTATCTTATGGCAGTTATCATCACAGGTTCTGTGATCATTTTTTTCATTTCCCCTATTTAATTTAATTTGATCTCTGCAAATGTTTTCAGATTGTCTTTTCTTGTTTGTCATTTGTAATGTCTTTAGTTGACATATGACGTATAGTGGTATACACTGATAGTATAGTACAGATCAGTACTTTCTGATTGTTATTGGAAAGGGAAATATTTTTTTCCACAGGTACTCAAGTGATCTTTGATTACATTGAGGTATACAAGACCTTTGTAAGGCTTGTCTCCCAAAGTTATTGGAAAAGGGAAATATTTTTTTTCCACAGGTACTCAAGTGATCTTTGATTACATTGAGATATACAAGACCTTTGTAAGGCTTGTCTCCCAAAGTTATTGGTAAAGGGAAATATTTTTTTCCACAGGTACTCAAGTGATCTTTGATTACAGTGAGGTATACAAGACCTTTGTAAGGCTTGTCCCCACAGTATTTGAGATACAATTATTGTTGTCCACAGGTACTCAAGTTATCATTGGTTATTGTAAACCATACAAGTTTGGACTAAGACTAAGTCTAAGGTATAGACTTGTCTCCCATTAACAAAGAGAGTAATTTATTTACTTTTTCAGGTTTCTGATTTAAGAAGACAATATGTCTACCTTAGATTATTTCATTACACAAGGAAAATCTTTTGATAAGACTGGAAAAGACTTAGAACAATGGGCTGTTGCTCAATATGACAAAGCATTAGCTGCAGAAGAGAAAAAAATTGCTGCTGCTGTTGAAGAAAAAAAAATTGCTGCTGAGGAAAAAAAAGCTGCGGCTGAGGAGAGAAGACTTCAAATAGAAGAAAAAAAAGCTGCTGCAGAAGAAAGGAAAGCCTTAGCTGAAGAAAAAAGATTAGAAAAAGAAGCTGATACTGCTGCTGAACTTAAGAAATTGCAGATGCAAGTGGAGGAAAGGAGATTTGAGGCAGAACAGAAGAAATTAGAAGCTGCTGCAGAACAGAAAAAACTAGAAGTTGCTGCTGCTGCAGAACAGAAGAAATTAGAAGCTGCTGCAGAACAGAAAAAACTAGAAGTTGCTGCAGAACAGAAAAAACTAGAAGCTGCTGCAGAACAGAAAAAACTAGAAGTTGCTGCTGCTGCAGAACAGAAAAAACTAGAAGCTGCTGCAGAACAGAAAAAACTAGAAGTTGCTGCTGCTGCAGAACAGAAAAAACTAGAAGCTGCTGCAGAACAGAAAAGATTAGATAGAGAAGCTGAAGAGAGAAAAGCAATAAGAGAACATGAGTTTGAATTAGAGAAATTAAAATTGACATGTATGAGTAATGTTAATCAGGCATCTGGTGGTAATGGTAAACCCTTTGTGTACAAGGTCAAAGTACCAGCGTTTAACCCTACCAGTGATGACATAACATTTTGGCTTTCTAGATTTGAACGGGCTTGTCGATCTCATAATGTTGACAAATCACAGTATGTGAATCAGTTGTCTGAAAATCTAAAAGGGGAGTCTCTGAGTAAGTTATATTTTGTTGAAGAGGCCGACAAAGACAATTATGATGCTGTTAGGGCAGCTTTGATAAAGAGATATCAGCTGTCTGAGGAAGGTTACCGTCTTTTGTTTAAAACAATGAGACCTGAGGTAGGTGTAGAATTCTCAGATTTCATCTCAAAAGCACGAATTACACTTTCACGATGGATTGAATTATCCAAAACAGAGAAAACATTTGATGGTCTTACAGATTTATTGCTAAGAGACAAGGTCATGTCTTCTGTAAATAAATCATTCCTAGAGTTCTTACATGAGCGTAAACCTAGTACAATAAAGCAAATGGAAGAATATTGTGACCAGTATGCCACGGCACACCCTGACATGATTCTTAGTAACTCTAACATTAAAGAGAGTATGCCAGTTGCTTCGGCAACAGAATATAATCAGAATTACTCACACAAATTCCAAGGAGCTAAAAATAAATTTGATAAAAAGGTTAATTGGAATAAGTATCAAAACCAAGATAACCACTCAAATCAGGGTTCTTCTTCGAAGAACTGGAATCGGGCTGATAGTCCTCGACACGCGAGGGGTACCCATAATGTTAGAAATTCTCGGAAAGGGAGTAGCTATAGGAACTACCCAAGTGCTTCATGGAGACAAAAGAAACAATATTACAGGGATACTCAATATAACGAGCATGATGATTATGATCATGAATATTATGATTCAAACCCAAATAGGGGTTATAACAGAGGCAATAATAATTATAGAGACAATTATAACCGAGGTAGATCACAACACAAAAGACATGGTAAATCTTATTACCAGGCTAACTCTGCACAACAGGAGTTCCACGACACCGATAATCAGAATAATGATAAAAAAGACTCCAATAGTGTAGCAAATTCCGCTTTCGATTTTGCTAGAGCATCTGAGTGTTCGCAATGCAAAACATTATTCGATCCAACCACAGTTTCTACTTTAAGCTGCGGTCACCCACTTCCCGCTCTCCATGCGTCAATTGCGCATAATGGAAGGGGTGCTCTTGTCTTTAATAGGGGCCTAATAGATGGTACTCCGGTATCAATTCTTTTCGACTCGGGGTGCACTACCATTGGAGTGAGGCAATCACTCGTAAATCCTTCTCGAGCTACAGGCAATATAGTCAAATGTGTAACATTTGGTGGCACATTGGAGAAGTACTCCACTGCCATTATCAATATTGCTACGCCTTTCTTTACAGGAGAGGTGCAAGCATGTCTCTTGCCGAATCCGATCGCTGATCTTATCATCGGTCGCATTCATGGAGTGAAAGAATGCACTCCACAGCAAATTTCTAATTGGGAAAATGTTAATATGCAATCTGCTAATGCAGTAATCACTAGGGCTCAAGCTCTCAATATGCCACAATCTTCACATTCTGAAGATAATGATGCGCAGATCCAAGATGATCCCTTGGAGATTTCCCACGATTCCTTTATCAAACAGCAGGAAGATGATCCTACTCTAAAGAAATTCTTTACTCTGGCAACAAAAGGTGATCCGAATAAGGATACAAATCGTAAATCTTGGATTACGATGAAGAATGGCGTACTTGTACGTATGGTACAAGACTCCGCTAAGTCCATTCATTCTCAAATCCTTGTGCCTAAAAATATGAGAGTTAAAATTTTACAGCACGCTCATGATTCGCAGTGTGCTGGACATATGGGTTTTTCCCGTACTAAAGCTAGAGTTCTTCAATCTTTCTTTTGGCCTGCTGTGAATAAGGACATACGAATCTATTGTCGATCTTGTAAAGTATGTCAAGAGATTAAATCCAGAGGTCCACGCCATGATGCACCTATTCAGGCTGCAGACATTCCCATTCGGCCATTTCAAAAAATGGCGATAGACATCATTGGTCCATTTAAGATAAAGTCTGCTAGAGGACACCAATTTATTTTGACGTGTGTTGATATGTGCACACGTTGGCCGGAGGCTGTTCCTCTAAAGAGCATAACTACTGCTGATGTCGCAGATGCTCTTTGGTTAATATTTTCTCGTCTGGGGTTTCCAGCAGAAATATTATCCGACCATGGTACCCAACTCATATCGGATACCATGTCTCAAGTAATGTCGACTCTGAAGATAGAGAGATCGCTGAGTAGTATTTATCATCCTATGTCCAATGGGATGGTGGAACGTTTGAATAGAACTCTGAAAAACCTACTAGGTAAGATAACAGAAGATCATCCTCAGGATTGGGATAGGGTTTTACCCGCGGCTCTCTTTGCATATAGAGAGGTCGCCAACGAACATACAGGATTTTCTCCCTTTGAACTTGTCTTTGGCGCGAAACCGCGAGGTCCTATGTCCTTACTTCATGATCTTATAACTGCTGATAATATTGTCGATGACACAAAATCCTCTTATGAATATGTCATCGCACTTAGACACAAGATTATTGAAGCATGCAAATTGGCAACTGCTTCTTCTGAATTTGCGAAACAGAAGGCAAGGGAATTTGCCAATAAAAAGAGATGTTTGCGTCAACTTTGTCCAGGTGACAAAGCATTTGTCTTGCTACCTTGTAGGGAAAATAGACTTCTCATTTCTTGGAAAGGTCCGTACGATATAATATCAAAGGTTTCCGATGTTGACTATATCGTCGATATTGACGGGAAGCGTAAAACCTTCCACATCAACATGCTCACGGAATTCCATGAACGTCCTGATTATTTACAACCTGTTTTCCAGGCAACGGACGATTTTCCAGTCCAACATGGACAGTACTCATCTCTGTCAGTAATACAGGATGAGGAAACGAGTTTCTCGGATGTAAATTTACCTTTTCCAATGATTCCTCTTCACTCTAATGAATCATGGAAAGATGTTGCAATTTCTCCAGAATTATCTCCAGGAGAGCAGAAACAAGTTTCTACTATGTTAGAACAATTTCAGGATGTCCTTACTGACATTCCTGGTCAAACGGATGTCATTCAACATGACATTATTCTTACTGACCATAGTCCTATAAGAGTCAGACCGTATCCTATCCCGATACATTTCCAAGCACAGGTAGAGAAAGAGTTAGATGAGATGATAGAGTTAAAAATTATTGAACCATCCACATCAGCATATTCTTCGCCGATGGTTATAGTACGGAAAAAAGACAATAACATACGTCTTTGCGTGGATTATCGCAAATTGAATCAAGTGACTAAATTCGATGCTGAACCTATGCCTTTACTAGAAGAGCTACTTACGAGACTATCGAATTCTCACTTCTTTCCTAAACTCGATTTGTCTAAGGGATATTGGCAAGTTCCACTATCCGAACACGCCAAACCGTTTACTGCTTTTTCGACGCCTAGGGGTCTATTCCAATGGAATTTCATGCCTTTCGGTCTTATGAACGCCCCTGCTACATTTGTACGCATGATGCGTCGAATCCTATCTCATCGCTCAGATGTCATTGCGTATCTTGATGACATCTGTCTTTTCAGTGATACTTGGAACGATCACTATAATGGTATAAATGAACTATTGTCTATCTTACGCGAGCATAACCTGACAGCGAAACCATCGAAAGCATGTATTGGTTTTAGCGAAATATCTTTCTTAGGACACCGTGTTGGTCATGGGTTCCTAAAAACAGAAGACCATAATACAAGTAAGATACTTAACATTTCTATTCCTAAGACTAAAAAGCAAGTACGAAGTCTCTTAGGTCTAATACAATTTTATGGACGATTCATACCGAATCTGTCCTCCATTATGTCACCTCTTTCTTCCTTGCTAAAGAAAGGGTCTCCTAATGTAGTCCATTGGACTCAAGAATGTCAATCCTCTTTGGATAAGGTTAAAACTATGTTTTCTACTTCACCTATCCTAGTATTACCTTCTAAGGATAAGACATTTATTCTTCGTAGTGACGCTTCATCCACCGGGATTGGAGCTGCACTAATGCAAGAGTACTCTGGAACTCTGCATCCTGTGATGTATATTTCTCGGAAATTAAATGCCGCAGAGAAGAATTACTCGGTCCTAGACCGTGAATTATTGGCTATGGTTTGGTCAATCCTTAAACTACAAAGATTTCTTCTGGGCGCGCATTTCATTGTGGAAACTGACCAGAAAGCTCTTACGGCTATTCAGAGTAAAAATCTGAAGAGCGCGAGATCAACGCGATACGCGATTGCTCTACAGCCATTTCATTTTTCGGTGCGAGCTATCCGTGGGTCAGAAAATGTGATGGCAGATATTTTGTCTAGATGCCCACATGATTCATAACTGTTATACAGCTTTGATACAATTGTTTCTATGTTGAAATGTGTACACATATGTAATATATCATATATTGATTGTAACACTACTTAGCGGTTCATGGATATTTATTCACCGCTGATTTTTTCAATGTTTTTCGTCTTTGATGATCATGATGTTAAGATATCTTAGATGGAATTTATGTATAAACTAATGTGGAAATTGTGTCATTGCTAATATTGTAGTATGCGTTGGTGACACCTCTCTGGAAATATTAATACTTAGAGAAGTGCTTTCTCTAAGGTCATAAAACTTATGCTTATCATCTGCGCATTGTTATTGGTGCGTTGTGAGCCTATTGTATGTTGCTCCTAGATGTATTTCAAAAAAAAAAATGTACCTTTTTTTTTCCCGAGGGGTGTGGTAATCTGTTGCGTGCATATTTTTGACGCACATATTACAAAAAAATCGATATGGTTATTTAATATGGGAAAAATATAGTCATGCATCCATCTGTGTATGAAAATGCTGTTTATTGTAAAAGCGAGATAATCCATGTTTGATTCACACTTTTGATTATAGGAGTAATCGGTCTGGATATCGATCCAGCGCAAGAATAGTACGCTTGCGTTTGTACTTAATTTTAGGGCCAGAAAATATATTAATTTGCTTATTGTGTTTATGGCCTGAATTCATATGTATTACATATTATTAGTACAAGTAGAATCAGTCCTATATTGTATATTTTGGATGGGTATGAGGGACTAGATTCTTGTTAGCGGAAGTATGAGTTGTCTTAACAAGTCGTGATGAGTTCCGATGTACTGCTAAGAATGGCGGGGTACGTTTTTCAAGAGCTGGTCCCTTCGTCAAGAAAAAATGTCTTGCGAAGTGTTTTTTCTTCTGGAGGAGATAGTGTCTCTACGATAGTTTGTGTTAGAGACTCTCCTTATGTCAGTATATAGATGATTCGGACTCCAGGTAAACCCAGCTCGTATTTTTGATGATCTCTCGTCGGTTAGGCCTAGCTTGACTTTTGGGTGCTTCGATATGCTAGTGTCGTGTTTTGTATCGACGAAGATGACAGATTTTCCTGCAGCGGTTATGGCTACGTGAACTAACCTGATCACCGTAGTGCTGCATGGAACCATTCATGAAATCCTTTATATATCCATTGTAAATTAACTTTGGCTGATATTCTTCCTATGAATGAGTGAACGACAACTCAGGAAGGTAGCCATGTTGGATTTCGGTCATCGTCTGTTTTGATCACTGCCAAGAGAACAGATTATTTATCTTATTATCGGACAGTGACAGAGAGATCTCAATCCTGCTAGAAACCCCCTTTTCGTGGTTTCATAAGATGATGTATCATGACATTGAACTTTGATGTACTACCCATTATTTCTGCATGTGTCATGACTTCAGATCTGCTATGTATACCTACAAATTGTTATGTCAACAAAGCCTGATGTACTCGTATGTCCCAGTGTGTACGTCTGAATAAATTGAGTAAACTAAGATTCCAGCAGTCTGCATTGGTGCCTTGTAGACACATGTGTATGAGTGATTATATTGGTCAGCACACGAACAGTACACCATTCGCGGTAATCACACTCTACACTACTACTTCATACATACACCATCCTGCGTCGGCTGAAGTGACCAAGTTTAGGGCCTGCTTCCCCTGGAGCCTTTGCCTTCCCTAACTCAGGACTAGGGTGAGTTACCCATTTACAGCTGGGTAGACTGGAGCATGCCTGATCTCAACAACACACCACTCTTCCTTACAGAGCAGACAGACTGATACTTTACAGTGGTGTACTACAGGTGTAGTAAGAAATAACGTCTTTACATCCAGCATGAATAATCATCTCTACAACATTTTTAGAGAAATTTTTTACAAAAATGGTATTTGAGTCAGTTCTTTTACAGATATACGATAAATTACAGTTTTTAAGTTTTTGTTTTTGGTTTTTTTTTTACTTTATATTACCGGTTTCACAATTAGCAGCTTTATAATCTACACTAACTTTGTTCTTGATTGCAAGATAAATGTGTATACTTTTATGAGTCTATAAATATACATATAAAATGCAACCACAAACATTTATGAATTTGTGTGTACTTGTTTTATGTGATGCGAAACACTACGAATAATTAATAATATAAAATCATTTATCTTATGCTGTTTGAGGGCGCCACTGTTGCCAAAACGGTTAACTTCGATGATTTCAGGACTTTTTTTACCCTTTCTAATAAAGCGAATTCATAAGTGAATGGTGGTAAGAATAATTTACACACACACACATATATGTATGTATGTATGTATGTATGTATGTATGTATGTATGTATGTATGTATGTATGTATGTATGTATGTATGTATGTATGTATGTATGTATGTATGTATGTATGTATGTATGTATGTATGTATGAAAGACCACAGAGCGGACATGTCAGATTGTGTGTCCAGTAGAATCATGAATGTTTGGTTTTTGCTCATGTCCCAAAAGACGGTGACGGTAACTGAAGGCTGGAGACTTTTGATGTCAGCTTGTAAACTGTGTACGAATTGAATTCAACGGATTATGAATGTTTGCCGAATGTATCCTGGGCGGAGTTTAGCACACTTACAGACTCTAAATGATTATCCGATATGATATGGTGTTTTTATACTATATCAAGTACATGTTAATGTATTTTTTTGGATAATAAAGATTCTGATATGTATGTATGTATGTATGTATGTATGTATGTATGTATGTATGTATGTATGTATGTATGTATGTATGTATGTATGTATGTATGTATGTATGTATGTATGTATGTATGTATATATATATATATATATATATATATATATATATATATATATATATATATATATATATATATATATATATATATATTGCATGTTATGTGACGTAGCCAAAATAAAGTTTCATCTGCGGCAAATAGCTACAAAGCCAATGAAGACTATATTAACCAATCAGGTGGCTGCGTTTGGTACCAGATGCTAGATCAATTCAAACTGTGTAAGCAATATAGGATAAGATAAAGTCTATAGCTGGCAGTAGCTAAATCAACAGCTAGCAGCATGTCATACAAAATAAGGCAAGTGTATATAGTTGTAAACTATTCTTTTAGTATTTTTTCAGCTTTTATAAATATTTTTTTTTTCCTTTTTAGTGTTTAGTTTATTCATGTTTTGTTGTTTTCGTACGATAAATTGACGAATGTGATTCAACGAAACGTTCTTTCTGACTTCTTGCCTATTTGCTCAGCCTACATATTGTCAATTCTCTTTACAATGGAACACATTCAAGATGCGACAGACGGAGACGTACAGTTTAATTATACTTCAAGTTTGTAATCTGAGAAAGTACAATTGTTATACTAGAATTTATCATTGTAATAATTATCAACGTAACTTAAGGAATTGTAAATTATCACTTCCATCATTCCCATTATGGACATGCGTATCCTTCTTTCTGAAGAGACAAGTGATCTCCTTCCCCTCATCATGTTGTCCTGTGTCTCCTTCTACATCATTTTCTATATATCTTCATTTCAGGTAAGAATTTATGAAGCCATCAGCTTAAATTTTCCGCGATGAATTACATTGCTACTTCAGCAGCATTATCTTGATTTCCTTTTCATTTCGTAAGGTGTTGTTTTAAACATTTCTTAAAACGTTTACTTTGTATCAATGATATTTGTGTATGTTTTCTATCTAGGACATGCAGCATCTTGACCCCTGCGCCCCTTTTATTTCAGCCGTTTCACAGGAAAGACCTTGGCTTCCTCACGTTCTTTTTCTTTTAATCTTCAGGTCTGCATCTCGGTGTGTTTTTGGGCCGTTGCTTTTTCTTCCTGCAAATTATTTTGCACCATAGTGTCCACATGATAGATGTTCCTGGGAAAGTCTCATGATGTCCGTGGAACATGCCTTAACCAGAGTGTAACGTAATCGTTAAAATTTAAAAGAGTGGGACCAATTGTGAAGAGTAATATTTTTGGCAAGAGTTCTTTGCCATGGACAAATAATTTATTCGCCGAAACAGATAGAGTGAAGTAATAATTTAGAGTTACAGTTCTTGAGTGAAGAGATTCGTTTTTACATGTTCTGAAATTGTGAGTTATTAGTGAACAAATATTTTGTAACACATGAAGGAGGATAAGCTCCCTCTGAATTGATCACCGTGACCCCATGTTTTACTCATTATGCAATTCTAGTTTGATGTTAAAGTTCGACATATTATGTCAGATGTTTTACTAGGATAAAAGATTATGTGCAGAAATGCTTACAACTTTTTTTTTCTTCGTGGCTCACTACTCCAGTCTAAAACCTAATACAGTATTTATGATTTCATGAAGTTAACAAGCAGATTTGTGACATTTGTACTGCTTGAATCTCTGATAGTCAGAAGAGTTTAATTACTTAAACGTTAGGTATAGTGATTTGACTTACAGAGGACATTTGCTCCTGTTTAAGATTGCAGTCTATAAAATATTCCTGCTATTTATAATGTATCCATCAGTGGTGATGCACAGCTGGACAAGCATTAATTTCTTACAGTGACAGATGAGTTTAATTATATTCCTCTTACAAAGATATTTATGCATTTCAACTATTGTTCAGGTGAACTTTTTGGTCAGCAGTACAAAAGGACGTAATTTAATACTGACGTTAGGGAGATAGATGTACGTTTCTTTATGTATATAGATCCTCATCATCTATATGTTCTCCATTTGGAACATTTTATGAAGTAACCAAATTATACTATATGAATATTTGGAATGGTCAGCCACATTTAGGAATCATATGGACTTGCATTTGTGGTCGCCAGACACAGATAAGTCCAACCATATCCTAGTCATCACTGTGTAGGACAAATGTACATTATGTTACAATGTAAAAGCCATCTTTTCATTTTTCTAGTACTATAGAATAGAGGTGGGCGAATCGATACACTCCGTTGTTTCGAGACAGTCGGCTCAATTAATTATACTGTGTCGAAACAGTGTGTCGAAACAGTGTGTCGACACAATTGCCCGTATAATAGGGGAGAAAGAAGTCTCTTATAGACAGTACCGGGGCGGGTATACATGAATTGTGTGAGACAATTTTCTCAGTTTTTACTGTCGTGTGTGAAAATCTATGGCGTTTCGTGTGACCACAATTCAATATTTTTACACAAGTCTTCATTATGATGAAATAAAACGTAGATATGATGATAGCTGCAGTATATGGGAAAATAATAAAAAAAACAACAATAATAATAACAACAGTAATAATAACACATGATATCAAACTAGAGTAAGCTAGTTTTGGTAGACAATGATTCAAATCCACACCGAGTAGGCCTACACAGATATCAGCAGAACTAATAAAGTGTCCATTACATTTATACGAACACACGGACACTTTCAACTTTAACATAGCGCCTAAAACATTGACAACTGCAGCACTGACACAATTTCCAGTGTCTATAACTTCTCAGCAAAAATAATATCACTTGTAAAATCAAGTCATCATAACACATCCCTGAAAAATATGACATGTTTGATATTCCATACTAATGTTCCGAACGGTTTATTCAAATTTTACAAAGGCCCACGGAAAGTGATACAGTGTGTCTCTTTGCAAAACAGCGAGGCAGAAACGAACTGAAACTGTGTCCATGTGTCGGACTCGGTGCATTGTTTGACTCATACACACAGTAGCCATCTCTACTCTGCAAAACAGCGAGGCAGACACGAACCGACACAGTATCGACACGGCAAGAAGGCTCAGTATCGAATCGTTCGGGTACGAAACTGTGTCGAACCATTGTTTCGAAACATTCACACAGTAGCCATCTCTACTATAGAATGTAGTTCCATCAAAATTTCTGCTAATTCCGTGGGTTTAGTGTCGGTGTTTTGCCACACAGTGTGTTTAATCCTGCGTGGACAAAAGGCTTAATAGAATTTGGTTGTTTTTTTTTATTTTTTTTTATTATTGTGACCGGTAGCATAAACTGAAAGTAGCGAATAAAAAGAGGTTAGGAGCAAGTGTGCATAAAAGAATGAAAAAAAAACAGCATTTTAATCTACAAAACAAAAGATGTCTCTAGCATATTTAAGAAATAAAATTCAAACCGCATCTCATTTATACCTTTTTTTTAATATAAAAATTCTAAATAGTTCAGTTAAAAAATTTCACGTTACACACAACACAGACAAATTCAAACAAGCACTAGTGAAAAAATAATAATCTTTGGTCCAGTTTACAATAGGAAAAGTGTGCATTATAAAGCTAAACTTGTGATATGCCAAGATGCAGACTACTGTATTCTCAAAATCAGTATTGATTATATGGGTTCATTTTCGTTATAAGTTAATATGAGTTATGCGTTTGCGATATGTGTAAATATAGCATGTATGGCAATGATATGGAGCTTAAACATAAAAAAGCAGAACAGTTCTTCGCGGACGGATTTAGATTTAAAGGTAAAGAAACTTCCCATATGTCTTCATTGTATGTTGAATATATGAGTAGTTCTTATAAAGGCCACTTTGTCAACAGTGACATTTCCCACATGGCAGCTCTTCTCGAAAACATATTGTACTTCTGTCTTTGTCTTTTGAAGTAAGTCAAGAAGGATCTAGGTACATTTGGACCCATCCCGCAGCTGGTTAATCTCTAGATCCAACTTCGTCTGATGGCTGTTGTAGTACCGACTTTGTGCCTCCAGGGCTTCTTGGTAAAGCTTGGCCACTTCAGAGTAGTAACCAATTTTTGCGTTGTTGGCATCAATTTCACTCTGAAGATACCTCTGGTATAAGTCTTCGTCGGTATTCAGTGCTTCGTTCCGCCTTTTCAGCCGGTTTTCAGGAGAGTCGCCGGAATCACTTGACAAGACGTCAGCTGAAGCTCTACAGGGGCAATTGTCGGTCGTTACTGGAGGATTGCTCGTTGGCGGCTGAGTTGTGCTGTCGGTGGTGACTGCGACTGTAGTAGCTTCCGTAACTGGTTCCTTTCTAGGTGTAACTGTGGAGCACAGAGGTGAGAGCCTTCTGTCTGCAGTTTGATCTATGAGTAGTTTTCTTTTCAGAAACATGCATGGCATATATTTCCTTTTCTTTTTTATTTCCATAGTCTTAATTTGCAAGACAGTTTTTGGCATGGTTATTATGATAAATTAGTGCGTGCATTAATTCTACAGAAAATGCTGGAATTACAAGAAATTTAGCATAAAATACTGCTAACTATTGTATACATTTTTCTTGACAACATTTCAAACCATATGTAGATATTTTCCACATAAATATAGCTGTACATATTTTTAACAGGCTTTTTCTGTTAATAAAATTATATTGATATCTGAAAGTATTTGGCAAAAACCTTTCAAGTAAATTAATTCAAAGTCATGGTTCCTTCATCCCTCATGTATTCCTATGCTTTTAACATATTACTGTCTCTGAATCTTAAAACCCAATTTTGCGATAGGCTGAATGGCTTAGTCGCTAAATAATTCAGTATTTATTAGCATTTTTTTTTGCGATAGACTTAATGGTTTAGGAGCCGTGGTTGCGCAGTGGTTAGAGCATTGGCTTCCAAGCTCGGTAGTCCATGGTTCGATCCCCAGTTAAGGTGGGAATTTTTAGACCGCAAACGGCTCCGGGGTCGACCCAGCCTCTTGAATTGGGTACCTGAGTAACTCTGGGAAGGTTAAGGCGGCCGGCGTGATGCTGACCACATCACCCCTAGTGTGCCGATGGTCAAGAGAATATGGGCCTAACACCAATTTTCCCAATAAGCCTCAGTGGGCGTGTAACGGGATCCTTTACCTTTTTTTTTTTTACCTTATTTTAATGGTTTAGTTGCTAAATAATTCAATATTTATTATCATCATCTGTGTTAAATGGCAATTACAAACTGAATACATAAGAAATGTTTTCACTACTGTTATTTTCGAATTCATGTGTGCTGAACTTTATGAAATGGTAAACTGCAACATGATGGACCATTTTCAGTTTTCAGTATGTATTCATATCTCGGCAACTTGTATTCGTAACTTAATATAGTAAAGTAATATGTGTGCATTGTCTGGCATGGAACAGCATACGACTCTATATTAAGAGACCTTAGGAAATAGGGCTTCCCCTTTTAATATAGCGTCCTGTATTATATTAGGATGGTCATGACAACGTTTGGGATTTCTGCCAAATTTATTTTCAAAACTGTGATATCCAGTCTCGCTTCTTCAACAACTCAGAATCCTGTTCCCAAACAGTAGAATGGCAAAGTCAGTGATTTAATGCACAGAAGCGGAATTCCGAAAGGAAAGTACGCTGCAAGACAGATTAATAACTGTGGTAACTTAAAGAGACAAGCACACCGGTATTTAGTGTCACAACTATTACATCTCGTGAAACCGAACCATCTGTTCAAAAGACAAGGCAGGAAGAATGTTCCTGAATTATACGAACAAATCCAAGAGTGGTGCTCAAAATTTGGAGGTCACTATTTTCCTGGTAACCATGGTGGATTATATCCAAATGACGATATAAAATGTTGACCCGCAAACCAGATAAGCACAGCTTATTTGTTCTTTGTTTAGTTATGAGTCTTTTCAGTTTAGCTCAAAATAGCAGTTGACGAGGGAGGAAAAACTGCAACCTCACGTTCCACAGAAAAGGAACCAGAATATTGATGACGATCGTCAATTTAGGATGGGAAGCAATGGATTCGGCTAGAAAACCATTCATGCTGGTGAAATGACTGCTTTAAAATGGACTCTATATTTTTATTGACCTTTGTTACATTAATATTAAGTGTTATGCCGGTTTACGGGCTGCGCCCTTTTTCAGTAATTGCGGATGTCTATTCAGGCAAAACAGCGATTATTTTCCCCCAAATATATGCTATCACAAGAACAGCTATGCTATGGACCCCTGAAGGAAAACGAAAGAGAGGCCAACCAAAAACAACTTAGCGGAGGACTGTGGAGGTTGAGATGCAAAGAATGAACCAGAGTTAGGGCACTGTACGAAGGATGGCCACCGACCGAGCAAAGTGGAATAAATTTGTTGTTGCCCTACAAGACGCCAATAGGCGTGATGGCCACTGACTGCTTTGACGGCTAGCGGCTAAGGATCAAAGAAGAAAGAATATGCAACTTAGATTTTAGTACAGTTCTTATTTATTCCTTGTGTAGTATTTTCACTGATGTGCGACAGAAGTAGTCAACAAACACACAGAATAAAACAAAGATAACCATTACATATGCAACAGTTGGTGCTAAATCCACTTAGATGATGATTTTTTGGATTTTTTTTGACACTTGAGAATGAAACGGCAATGATATCTGGTTACATTGCATGAACACAAAAGAGCAGTAGAGTCATAATTTACCGGCAAGCAAGGGGCGAAGACACCGTAGGCTGGAATTGCTTGATGGAACAGCTGAATACAGCAGAAAGAAAATTCAGCGATTATTAAGGTTGTCTGATTTGCTTTACAAAGCGTTTAACGAGGCTTAACGAAGACAGAGATTATTGAAAGAAAATATGGGAGACGACTATTCCGCTTCAGAAGTCATAATAAACGGAATATGATACCATAACAGCAATACTTAAACTCTTTGTCCTGAGGCTATCCTTTGCTGAAAGTGAACCCTGGTGGACATTGAATAATAGTGAAAGAGTGTACAGACATTTTATATATCTGCAAATAAAATTAACGCACAAATATTCTAGAAGGACAAAAGGAAATGTAATTGTTTCATGTTTAAAAGTGAAACGTAAATCAGCTACCGTGAACGAAATGAGGAAAACCATATGCCACGGCAGACACTTAGAAGAAGAATACAGCTTATAAATAAAGCAGATACAAAGGAAACAGTTGGAAACATTATGCGTTCATATTTCTATCGTTTCCGGGTCCCCATTACCCAAGCTCATAAAAGCTGTTATATATAGTGAGAAGACTGAAGTGGACCTTCCAGCGAACTAATTTCTTGTGTCACCAAAGATCAGTTCTACACATACGAACGAAAAACAAGCACTGCCGACTCAAATGTCATCTGTTTAATAGTTTTTAATTATCGAACAGACAGAGATGTGCCCAAGTGGGGAACACAAGAAAAGGGTTGAAAATGTTTTTTTTCTAGAATTTCGGCTCCTTGACAGGTTAAACTGACATGGTGGCCTTTACCAAACCTCTATGAGGATATACTTTTTGACGACGAGGGGATAAGCCTGGGATTAAGCACCAACACTTTGAGAGAGCTAGGTGCGGTTGTATTTGGAGGGACAGACAGTAATATCAAAATAAGAATACAAAAAGCAAGAGGAGCTTTCATTGCATTGGGAAACATATGGAGAACAAGAGAAATCAAGTCCAACACGAAAATAAGAATCTTCAACTTAAATGTCAAGTCAGTCCTATTGTATGGCTCTAAGACATGAAGAACAACAAAAATAACAACCAAAAAGCTACAGACGTTTATAAACGGGTGCTTGCGTAGAATAGAAGGACTGAAATGGTATGACAAAGTCACAAATGTGGAATTGATGACAAGAACCAAACAAGTGCCAGTGGAACAAGAGTTGAGAAGAAGACGCTGGCGATGGATAGGATACACATTGAGGAAACCTGTTGATAGCATTACAAGGCAGTCCTTGTTCTGGAATCCACAGGGAAAGAGAGGCAGAGGTAGACCAAAAAACACATGGAGAAGAGAACTGGAAACAGAGGTGAAAATGATGAGGAAAACATGGAAAGAACTTGAGCGGATGGCACGGGACAGGAAGACTTGGCATGTGTTTGTTGAAGGCCTACGCTCCTTGGGGAGCTAAAGGGTATTGATTGATTGAGGTTCGGTTGTGTGAGAGTGTACAGAGAAGATGACGTGTGCGGCGATAAGTTGCGTCTGCTGCAAGTAGGATTCTATGACATCTTTTTTTTTAAATAAAATTTTGCCTCGTGTTGTCGAGGCGCGTTCCGTTCAACCTAATCTGTTATATTAGGGCGCATGTCCGAATAAAAAAGACCTTTAGGTGTGAAATATGACAGATCTAACTTTGTGTTTATGTAAAATACTTGGATAACTCTAGTCACACAAATACGCTGTCCACGCTGTTTATATCATTTACTAGTGTAAAAGCACGTCATAAGAAGGGAATTAAATCCAAAAGCACCAATACTTAACGGCAATGTTACTTATTCAAATACTTGTGAAAAATAATGTTAGGTGTGAATATCCGATTGTTCATCAGAAGATTCTTCTGTTGTTTTAATTTCTAATTTTGCTTTGTTGTGATTTCTTGATGAGACAATGCGACGTACAGCTGTCTGTGAGAGAAAACTGGCTCGATCAAGAAAATATTGTTAAACTCTAAGTGATATAGAACATGGCTGTTTGTCCGCTATTAAACGTCGCTATGTTAGTTCTGGAGCGTCCGATTGGCAGAGTGGTTAGAGTGCTGGTCTCTAGCTGCAAAGGTGCCGGGTTCGATTCACAGTATCATTACGGTTCAGTTTACCCAGCTGTAAATGGGCACATAACTTTGCTCTTGAGTTAGGGAAGGAAAAGGCAGCGAGGATGGGAACTGGTCCCCACACCTCTCGATGCTGGACCTAGTATAGTGAAGTCTCTTAATTCCCCATACTTGTCGTGGTAGCCTATCATTAGGAAAATACCAGTTGATTTTATTCTAACAAAAGCGTGAAACTTAGATCATTGTACGCGCATTCCTGTTAATTATAGTAGTAAAATAATTTTGTACAAAGTCTGAACATGCACGCCGTTCACATTGCGCATGCACACCAACCTTTGCGCACTTTTCTTTGTCGAGCGTTACTATTTTCGGGAGAGTATTAAAAAACCAAAATATTTGTTTTACATCCGAGGTTTAAAAAAAAAGTCTGAACACGCACGCTGTTAACATGGCGCATGCACACCGTGTTTTGCGCACTTTTCTTTGTTGCGTGTTACTATTTTAGGGAGCGTTACTGTACAGACAGAAAAAGCTGGAATATTATATATAGGATAATTGGACAATAGAAAATCATCAGAAGTGTGATCTATTAAAAACAGAAATATACAATTGGTTTTAAAAAAAAAAAAATTGGGGGTGAAAAACAATTTTTTTATAAGGGGATGACTAACCAATGTTCTACGCGCGCAGCGCACTGAGATTTTGACGGTGCGGCTCTTGTAAAACTGACTTCTTTTAAAAATCTTAATTATAAACAATATAAATTACAATTTTTACAAATCTTTCTTGAATAAATATAGAAATTTGTCATTGTCATTTGTAAAAATAATTTTTACAAATCTTTTTTAATGAAAAATGTTCCTGATGCTTGTAAAACTGTACTTTAAAAAAAAAAGATATTTAAGTTGAATAAATAGTGATCCGGCAAATTTGTACGCCATCGGTGTATGATAATTATATACGTATATATATAAATATATATATATATATAAAATCCTTTGTGGTCACTGAATTGTCACTTTCCAATGTTAACTACTTATGTAACGTTGTCGAGAATTGACAGTAAATTTGAATTTTCCAATCTGTCCCAGCCCCTCTCCTGGGCTTACTCTTTAAATTGTTCTATTCTTACCGGCTACATGAACTTTTGTTTTAATTCTTCTATCGCGGTCGTAGTCTTATTAATTTTTTTCTGCTCAGATCCCCCACCCCAATTCGTGTCTGGCTTTTGATTTCGTTTCTGGCCCTCATTATAAAATTATTGCTGGGTCCTCAGTAGACAGCGCTATCCAGCATACAATAACATTGCATAAGACACACCCACGTGCACGTTTGTAGGACGCGAGCCCCGGGGAAGGTCCTCACACGTAATAGGGTTTTGACCACTCTAGCCGATGCGCGGGCTGCAGCCTTAATAGGGTCTCTTATAGTGGAGCAGCGCAGAGAGTCAACCGTTTGAAAGCTGGGTAACGTTAGGAATTACAGGGAATTTTGGTGTCTCTGATGTAGTTTCTAGACTAATGTTTATGTTACTCGGGGTTACGCTAGAAAGCGGGGCAACCCGAACACCTGCGCAAAGCACGCGAACGCAGATGGTTAGGTCAGCGTCATTTTCTAGACTATATAGCCTGATAGATTTTAACTGTTTTGATACTCGTCAACAAACTGGACCCGAGGTTAAAACCCAATGAGATATCGGAAATTGTGAGCAAAAGATTAGACCTTGTCGCTAAATTCTTGGTATCTCCGGTTCCAGGTACCCCCACTGCTAAAACAGCTGATTATAAACACAAGCTGAGGGAACGCATAAATTCTCCCTCCAGTCTAACGGTTTATAGCAAGACAAGTCTCAAATTGCCTGACAACTATATTCACTTCGCAACCCCGTTAAACGGGCGGAAAACTACTCGAATATCGACACCATTGCAGCGTAGAACCAGCGACCGCAGCCTGACGTCACGTATTGTGCAGTAGTGGTTTCGTACTCGCCCATTTAATACAAGTCAGAGCTTAGTGGCATCCAGCATGTCCATCAACACATCATCGCCAGCTTAATTGACATTATCTTACTGTGTTCTTAAACGGAATACGCAGTTCCAACAAAAGGTCTAAAACCAGACTCAACCGGATTACGCATCGAGTACCATATACGAGGCACGCTTGTTATAATTCGCCGAGCCAGATAAGAGCGCCGATACAGAAAGTTGCCCCTGAGTTGATCTCGATTTGTTATGTCTACTGATCAGTACGGACTCTGCGTGTTTTGGTGGTCAGAATATAGATAGAGTTAATCTACAGAATATATTGTTTTGTTTTGTGTGAACACGGCGCATGGATAGCGTCTTCAGTGGATTTATAAATATCCCCAGCTTTATGAGCAGAGACATAAAGACACTGACTTAAGTTATTTTGTACTGTTCTACAAATGTGGAAGGATTGTTAACTTTTTGTTTTTTTCCCTGTTGGGGCCTACTAGTTGGTTTTGTTACTTGATGTATGAATTGATGTAATTGTTAACTTTGTTATTTGATCAGTTATTGTTGTGCTGATATTTTTTTATTATTTTCTTCTATGCAAGCTAAAGAGAACTGTAATAAATTTTACCCTTTTGTTAATGCGCTGTTCACGACCTTCATCCATACCTGTTTAAGCTTTTACTACTTTATCTGTCTGTGAGAAAGAAGAGAGAGCTGGTGATACTTAAGACTACATAAGTGAGTTGTGGGCTTGGAAGGAGTGATAGCGTTAATAGACCTTCTTCCAGGTCGTCTTAAGTTCTCCATAATTTCACACCTTATCTGTATTTTCTCAAATAAATGTTGCAGTTCACTCA
The DNA here is from genome assembly GCA_024509875.1 of Oreohelix idahoensis. Lineage (NCBI taxonomy): Eukaryota > Metazoa > Mollusca > Gastropoda > Stylommatophora > Oreohelicidae > Oreohelix > Oreohelix idahoensis. Next base: position 740,068 of record JAMPIV010018554.1, on the reverse strand, counting down.
CTTTGTCTTAATCGACAAATACTCTAATATCACACACTCACGACAGGCGTCAATCAAATAAGGACGTGATTACCATGCAGTAAACGGTTATTGTGCGAAGGCAACACCATATACACTATCATATGTATTCATATACGGTTGTAATCATTAATAGAAAACAGACTACTGGGGAACATGGTTCGTAAATAGTAAATATGTGTAAAATAAGCCGTTATTTACTTACTGCTGTGATATTCACAGATGAATGACAGCTCCGTACTGCAGCGATTAACGGCTGTTTGCAGCTTTTTGGAAGTGATATCAACCATACCACACATGGTGCCGGGTCGCTCCTTTTGCAGGTTGTTGATCCAGGATCTGCAGGGATGAGACGAATACGACATGTCATTTTAGAAAAGGAAAACAGCAAAGTGAGTTGAGAGATGTGTAGAGGCCATTGTAGCAAGATGTAGAGAATAGAGGAAACATTCAATGATAGGGTTGTAAAACTTCATTTAAAAATAAAGATTCGTCAGAGAGAGAGAGAGAGGGCGTGGAACTTAGTAAGCAACGAAAAATTCGACAGAGAGAGGGAGTGAAACTTAATAAGCAAAGAAAATTCGATAAAGAGACAGAGTGAAATTTAGTAGCAAAGAAAATTTGATAGAAAGACAGAGTGAAATTTAGTAAGGAAAGAAAATTCGATAGAGAGACAGAGTGAAATTTAGTAAGGAAAGAAAATTCGACAGAGACATAGTGAATCTGAGCGAACAAACTATGATACAGAAGTTAAGAGCACGGTAAATATAGACGGACAATGGTGATATGTTGTATTCATAGAAAGATACGAGAAAATGAAGTTTAGTAAACAAGGGAATAATACTAGAAAATGACGCTTAGTAAACACGGGAATAGTACGAGAAAATGACGCTTAGTAAATGCAAGAAAAAAACAAAAAAATGATGTTTACTAAACAAAAGAATGATACTTTAAAATTAAGTTTAATGAACACAGAAAAATTCGAGAAAGTGAAACTAAGTAAGTAGAAGAAAGGTACGAGAAAATGAAGCTTAGTAAACAAAAGAAAAATACGAGAAATGACGCTTAATAAACGCAGGAAAAAATATGAGAAAATGTAGTTTCGTAAATACGCAAAAAATACGAGAAAATGAAGCTTAATAAACAAAAGAAGTTTACGAGAAAATGAAGTTTAGTAAACACAACAAAATACGACAAAATTACATTTAGTAAACACAAGAATAGTACAAATGAATGGCGCTTACTGAACACAAGAAAGATACGAGAGTATGTAGTTTAGTAAACACAAAAAAGTGAAGAGAAAACCAAGCTTAATAAACACAGGAAATGACATTTAGTGACACACAAAAATACGAGAGAATGACGCGAAATAAACACAAGGAAAAAAAAAGAACTAGAGAATTACTGTTAATAAACACAAGAAAAGTACTATATCTCGACGCTTAGTAAACACAAGAAAGATACGACTTAAAGCTGATTAAGAGAGGTCTAAGATCACTTTTAAATTTTCACAATAGCTAAGTCATAGTAGGCACGTTTTCAACCTTAAATAGAACAACAACAACAAAAACAAATGCTATAATAGAGTATCATATTGTTGCGTACGTTTTACCTAAGGGGGTAGTCTTCGGTCCTGCCAATGTACGCACCAGTCTTGATATAGTTATATTATTTGTGCGTACGTTTTATTCACGCACCGACGTGCACAATGCAGAGTATGAGTTGCTCTTTGCGCACGGGTAACCTAGTTGGGGATTATGACGTCAGCTGTTGTAAGGGCAAGATGGACTCTCTCTCTGCCCGTATGTTATTATTTTGATTCTGAACAATTCGATGGAAGAATTGTTATGAAGGATTTTGGTTGGGTCTTCAGGATGAAGCCAACATGCAGTTCAATACGTAAGTTTCGTTTGAACCTTCATGTATATTAATACGTCTATGAATAAAGTGGAACAGATGATCATCACTGGATTCTAGCGGGAATCCATATGTTATTGGATTCCTAGAATGGAACAGTTGAGATCTTTACTTCACTGTAAATATTTCGTAGTGGGAAGTCCTACGAGTAAAGGATAACTATTTGATCATATCTTGAATATCGGATATTTTGTAATGCCTATGCCAAGGTCGTGGCATATTTTGTAGGAGAGGTTAGTCAACTGAAGTCGCTAACCTGATTGTATTTTCGTGTAGAACTTTTATGGATTATATCAAACTGTATAGATTATTGTAAGGAGAAAGTCTGGGATTTAAACAAGTATTATATGGAAGCGTCATCCATGAGCATGAATCCGTTTACTGTTACAGACGTCCTTGGAACAAGGTTAACGGACATGACCGTAATGTATTTCAAATGACAACTGTTAGGGAATCCTAGTCACTTGGATAGAAAAGGACTTGATTGATAAAGAAATCTACAGGAATGTTTTATTATCAACAGTAACTATAATTATGATGCTCTCATCGTTTGTCTTGATCGTGTCGTTGATTGCCGTTTGTCATTCGTCAATAAACCTGAATAACTTTTAACAACGAGTTGATTCTAGTCATGAATTGGCCAATTGCCTACCACTCGTTGGAATTTGATTGAATAACCTTTTGACAACTTTTCATTGAAACCATTCGCGTGTCTAAGCTAGTCATTGATACATCTACCACTAGCATATCGTTACTATCAACTACAATCACAAAAGAACCCAACAGTAAATGGCGGCACAGTGTGTTTTGGACAAGTTTCAAAGAAGGGAACTTACTCAATATTTTTCCAAAAATCGTTAGACAGAAAGACCCGTGTCTTCATCATGGAATCTACACGACGGTTATCAGAAGGTCAAGGTCAGCAATGAACCTCAACACCAAGTTCTCCAGTGACTACCTACGTTGGACATCATCCTTTTGGTCCTTATTTACGTGCGAGCTATACTCCAATACTCAGGCCGAAGTATTTCGATTCTCAAACGTACATTTACGGAGACGAGGCACATTTTTTGTTTGATCAGCCGAGATAAGTATAAACGGAGTCTCGTTTATTACTGTATTGTGTTTGGCTGTGCCTATTCTCTTCTATGTCCACCAATATACTTTTCATGTTGCATGTTCTATGTTGTATATCCGTCGTGGGTGGTAGGGAGGTCGATCTGACAAACGAGGTTCATCTCGAAGCCGATTCGGGCTCTTTGTCAGATGTTCTATAGGGTTTGATTTATAAGTTTCAATTGAGCGATAATTCCGGTTCAAGGCTAGAAACCTTGCTGTAGTTCCGATCGCTACTTGCTTCTTATGATAGTATTTGTTTAGCTGTTCAGTCAAGTTTTAATTGTTGTTTTCACAGTTATTTTTACTCGTACCTTAGTTTTATAATGTATTTTGTTTGTATATTACGTCATCCTCACCTGACTATCGTTCAGTTCTTTACAAAACATATGTTTTTACACTGTCTTGTCAATTGTATTGTTTAGTATTTGATCGCAGTTATCATCGTAACTCTTTACGACATTCTATTTTTAGTTTCACATTTTTATTTTTATTGGATTTCTGCGACTGTTTTCTACTGTCTTTGAGTATCTCGTCTTGTCATTGTTGTTGCTATTGTCTATGGCTTTTGTCTGTTCATAACATGTCATTACATAAATTAATTTATTGATTATTAATATATTTGACAATTATATGAGTATGATATACCGTTCTAGGACAGGAACGAAGACCATTCGGTGCATTAACAAGGTTAATTAATTTACATTAATTAATTATCATATTTAGAAATTAAGAGTATAGTTACTACTTATAAAGCATAATGTATTCACTAGATTATTTCATTAAGCAAGCAAAAGCTCTTCAGATGGCTCCTGATGAGGCAAAAACATTCGCACTTTCAGAATATAGGAAGCTCAAGAAATAGAAGCTGAACAGAGAAAGTTAGAAACTTTAAGACTAGAAAAACTTCAATTTGAGGCAGATCAAAAACGGATTGAGTCTGAGGAGAATGAGAAAAAATGAGATTAGCAGATGAATTAGAAGAGAAACGATTTCTGCGTGAGGCAGAACAGAAAAGATTGGAGGCTGCAGATAAACTTAAGATTGAAATGGAAGTTAAACAAAAGGAAATGGAAGTTAAACAAAAGGAAATGGAAGAAAGAAGATTAATAGCTGAACAAAATGCAAAAAGACTTCAGCTTGAGACAGAAGAGAATGATAAGAAACGTCAGCATGATTTGAAACTTGCCGAATTGGAATATGATAGAATTAGGTTAACTCAAGAAGCTAATTCGCAGAGAACTTTCGAAGGCCAAGCTTCATCCAGGCATGATAATTTTAAGGAAATTCACCTAAAATTACCTAAATTTAACCCCCCGTCTGACGACGTGATATTTTTTTTTGGATAGGTTTGAGGCCACCTGTAGGTCTTACAATGTGGATAAATCACTATATTCTACATATTTATCCAGATTGCTTACGGGAGATGCTTTGGCGGTTTATCATACCACCAGTATTAATGATAAGAATAATTATGACGCTCTTCGAGCTTCACTTCTCCGAAAATTCCAAATGACAGAAAATGAATACCGATTACGTTTTCGGACTTTGCTACCGCAATCAGGGAAGAACTTTTGTGATTTTCTTTCCCAAATACGGCTAACACTAGAAAGATGGATCGAATTATCCAAGATAGAAAAGTCGTATGAAGGTCTTTTCGATTTACTACTGCGCGATAAGGTGCTATCGTCAGTAAATCCAGCATTTCTTGCATTTTTGCACGAACGGAAACCTTTATCTATGAAAGATCTAGAAGAACATTCTAAAAATTTCTGCACTGCTCACCCATCCATGGATCTAAGTAATGCTCAGATTAAAAGTGAATTGCCAGTTGCTTTTGCCGTACAACAAAATAATTTTTCACGAAATCGTTCATTGAGTAACGACAGATACTTTAATAAGGGAAATAATGAGAATTTCAACAATGGTAATTTTTATAAGGGGAAGCAATTCCAACAATCTGCTCCATTCAATGTTTCTTGGAACCAAGCTCATAGATCGCGAGATTTTGGTAACAATAATTTCAAACATAATCAAGGGTATAATAATAAACAAAACTGGCGATCAAAATCTCAGGTTCCACAAAATAGACAAAGTTCTTGGAATAATTCATTTCACCGACATAACAACGTTAATTATAATAATTGGCGTACTCATCAAAATTTTAACTCAAGCAGAAATGACAATAGTGGCAATTTTAATGCAAATAATCAGAACAGATCGCGACGAAGAGATAGATCGTCGAGCCAGACACGTAGACATTCTAATGTCGCTTTAAGTGATACTCAGGCTAACAATGAACAGGTTAAAGGTGCTGATGCTCATAATGCCATGTCTTGTTCTATTGATAGTCATCAGGTGACAGCTTGTGCAGAATGCTCAACACTTTTCCAGCCCAAGGCGATCACGACGTTGCGCTGCGGACACATTTTGCCTAGCCTACCTGCGGTCTGCACGGCAACTTCTGTACATCAGGGACAAGGATCTCTTAAGTTTCACAAAGGACTTGTCAATAATATTCCATGCTCTCTTTTATTTGATTCAGGTTGTACCACGGTCGGTGTACGGACTTCGCTGATAGATCCTCGTTGTGCCACGGGCCACACAGTCAAATGCGTTACCTTTGGAGGCACAGTGGAAATGTTTCCCACAGCCATTATTAATTTAAATACACCATTTTTTTCAGGGAAGATCCACGCCTGTCTTCTTCCTAATCCAATTTGTGATGTCATATTGGGTCGTATACATGGTATAACAGAGTGTACACCACAGCAAATTGCTGCATGGGAAGAGCGACATTTTCAGGCTGCAAATGCAGTAGTGACTAGAGCTCAAGCTACTATTATGTCGCATGATACACCATATGAACCTACAGTTCATACCACTTGTGATGACGATGCTCCTATTTCACGGGAGTCGTTTGCAACTTTACAAAAGAATGATGATTCATTAAAAAAATTTTTTCAGTATGTGAACAAAAAGAATACAAGCAACAAACTTGCAAAATCTAGACATGACTTTATTCTTAAAAATGGGATTTTAGTTAGATTGATACGGGAAAGGATTCATCCTTATGTTCTCAGATTCTAGTCCCATCTTCTATGAGATCGCGAATATTGCGACATGCTCATGACTCGCAATGCGCGGGCCATATGGGTTTTTCACGTACCAAATCCAGAGTGCTTTCTGCATTCTACTGGCCGGGCGTTCATAGAGATATTACTCTCTATTGTCGTTCATGTTTGATATGTCAGGAAGTTAAAGTACGGGGCCCATTTCATGCGGCTCCTATTCAAGCTGCGGACATCCCGATTAGACCATTTGATAAAATGGCTATCGACATTATTGGTCCGATGCTTCCATCTGCCAGAGGGCATACGCATATTCTTACTTGCATTGATATGTGCACTCGTTGGCCTGAGGCCATCCCTCTGAAGAACACCTCATCTGCCAGTGTAGCAGAGGCGTTAATGTTGATCTTCTCACGCATTGGTTTTCCGCGGAAGATCTTATCGGATCATGGGGTTCAGTTCATTTCTGAATCCATGTCTCAAGTTATGAAGACATTAGGTATAGACAGATCACTTAGTTCAATTTACCATGCGATGTCCAATGGGTTAATTGAGCGTCAAAATAGGACACTCAAGCAGTTGTTGGGTAAGATGACCCAAGATCACCCTCAGGATTGGGATCGGGTCCTACCCGCCGCTCTCTTCGCGTATCGCGAGGTGCAAAATCAAGCCACGGGGTTTTCTCCGTTCCAGCTTGTTTTTGGCATGCAACCACGTGGCCCGATGTCGTTAATCCACGACTTATTGGTTGAAGAGAATATTGAAGAGGAAACTCAATCCTCTTATGAGTATGTGATCTCTCTGAGAAAGAGAATCATAGATGCTTGTAGACTAGCTACTGCATCATCCGAACAAGCCAAAGAAAAAGCTCGTCTATTTGCAAACAAGTATAGACGTCTTCGCCAGCTTATTCCTGGTGACGAAGCTTTTGTCTTACTCCCCACTCATAACAATCGTCTATTAATTACTTGGAGAGGTCCTTTCAGGATCATCTCAAGAATATCCGATGTTGACTACATCGTTGATGTAAATGGTAAACATAAAACCTTCCACATTAACATGTTGAAGGAGTATTACTCACGTCCTGATTATCTACAGTCAGTATTCCAAGCAACTGACGATCCTACACCTCCTATTCAACACTATTCTAGTTTGTCAGTCATCCAAGAAGAAGAATCTTCTTTCGATGATGTACAACTGCCAATACCAGTTGTGCCACTTCATTCCACTGAGAATTGGAATGATGTTACTATTTCATCTACTCTTTCGGCTGATCAACGTCAGCAAGTCTCTAATATTCTACACTCGTATGAGGATGTCCTCACTGACATCCCAGGTCATACGTCAGTCATCCAACATGACATTATTCTGACTGACGATACGCCTATTCGAGTGCGCCCATATCCTATCCCTTTACACTTTCGTGATAAGGTTGATAAGGAATTGGATGAGATGCTTCAATTAAATATAATTGAACCATCTTCATCACCATACTCTTCTTCTATGGTGATTATTAGAAAGAAAGACAACAATATTCGTCTTTGCGTAGATTACAGGAAATTAAACAAAGTTACAAAGTTTGATGCGGAACCTTTACCTCTCTTAGATGACTTATTGGAGAAATTATCCCATGCTACATTTTTTTCGAAATTTGACCTTTCAAAGGGTTATTGGCAAGTGCCACTCACACCTAAAGCAAAGCCATTCACCGCTTTCTCGACGCCACGGGGACTTTTCCAATGGAATTTTATGCCATTCGGATTAATGAATGCGCCAGCTACCTTTGTACGCATGATGCGCCGCGTACTGTCTCATCGTCCCGATGTCATTACTTACATAGATGACATCTGTCTTTTCAGTAACTCTTGGGATGAACACATTCAGGGATTAAAAGCTTTACTTTCTACTCTACGGGATTATAACTTAACAGCGAAACCTTCTAAGGCATTTGTCGGTTTTCATGACATCTCCTTTTTGGGTCATCGTATAGGTCGGGGTTTAATGTATACAGAAGACAGTAATGTCTCGAAAATCTTAAACATCTCAGCACCTAAGACAAAAAAAACAAGTTAGGTCTCTTTTAGGACTAATACAGTTCTATTCTAAATTCATCCCTCATTTGTCTACTATAACTGCACCTTTTTCTTCTTTACTGAGAAAAGGGACAGCTAACATAATCCAGTGGACTAACGAACACCAAATCGCGTTAGATTATATAAAAAGATTTTTTTCAAATGCGCCATTTTTGAAGTTGCCTAACAAAGATCTTACTTTTATTCTTCGTAGTGACGCATCTTCTTACGCCATTGCTGCAGTTTTGATGCAGGAATATACGGGCACCTTATTTCCAGTCATGTACGTTTCGAGAAAACTGACGGCGAGCGAAATGAAATACTCCGTTCTGGACAAGGAGTTGCTCGCGTTAGTTTGGTCAATCACAAAATTGGAACGTTATCTGCTGGGCTCCCACTTTGTAGTGGAGACAGACCAAAAGGCTCTCACAGCACTGAACACTAAGGACGTTAAATCATCAAAGTCAACCAGATACGCTATCGCTCTTCAGCCATATAGCTATGAAATTCGAGCGATTCCTGGAGTGAAAAATGTGTTTGCGGACTGTCTGTCAAGATGTCCAAGCGAACTGGTCGAACCTAAACCACTTCCGGATGTTGAAACGTCCTCATAGATAATCAATCAAATATAATAAGAGGAACTGAGTACATTATCAATTTTTGAACTTCTATACGTGCTCTGTATGGAACTGAATTATTCGTACCAGCAAAAAATTCCTGGATATACTTACTTTTGGATTATAACGTAACTTCGTGTGTAGTAACATTTTATTAGTACGGAAACACTGTTCATAGTGACACATAGACATTCATTATTCTATGGAACATATTACACTACATACTGTATTCAAGAATATCTTTGCATCTTGCATGGAACATTAAGAACATATTCTAGTCGATTACTAACTAGTGTTAATGGAACAGTAACACTGAGTAAAATTGCAATTACTTAAATAAATTAGTAATTAGTTATTTGTTTGTAATTAAGAACTATCTTAATTAGATGAAATCAATTAAGCCACTTAATTACTTGTAGAGTACACATTAATTAACTTGAATAGTTGTAAGTGTCTCTTTATACTTATATTTACTTCTCATTATACATTATCTCTCACGTTTAGATAACTAGTCCACCGTCATAATGTTAGAAACATTACGGGTGTTGCTTCTTAACGTGTTTAATTATGCTTTGCTGCATTTTGCATCTTTCATTTTCATTTTTTGATTCTCTTGTCATTTATTATCATCATCGTTGCTATTCATTTTCATTTGAAATCACATGTTTGAGTTGTAAATTTAGTTGAATGTTTTTATCATTTTTTTGGTTTTCATTTTCAACTTTCTTTTACTTCGTAGTTTACCACATCGTTCCAAAGTAGGTCGATTGTGGATGTGTGCTTTAATGCATACTTTCATTCAGTTATATTGATTTCCATTTTCATATTCTTTTTCATAATATTGTATAACTTTATGAATATAATTTATGCACATAGACGTCGATGTAGTTTTGACTCACCTCTCTTGGGTACTTAGTTTTAAAAAAAAATTAATAGAATTAATTTTTTTTAAGGGCCGGTGATAAGGGAGCTGTTGCGTACGTTTTACCTAAGGGGGTAGTCTTCGGTCCTGCCAATGTACGCACCAGTCTTGATATAGTTATATTATTTGTGCGTACGTTTTATTCACGCACCGACGTGCACAATGCAGAGTATGAGTTGCTCTTTGCGCACGGGTAACCTAGTTGGGGATTATGACGTCAGCTGTTGTAAGGGCAAGATGGACTCTCTCTCTGCCCGTATGTTATTATTTTGATTCTGAACAATTCGATGGAAGAATTGTTCTGAAGGATTTGGTTGGGTCTTCAGGATGAAGCCAACATGCAGTTCAATACGTAAGTTTCGTTTGAACCTTCATGTATATTAATACGTCTATGAATAAAGTGGAACAGATGATCATCACTGGATTCTAGCGGGAATCCATATGTTATTGGATTCCTAGAATGGAACAGTTGAGATCTTTACTTCACTGTAAATATTTCGTAGTGGGAAGTCCTACGAGTAAAGGATAACTATTTGATCATATCTTGAATATCGGATATTTTGTAATGCCTATGCCAAGGTCGTGGCATATTTTGTAGGAGAGGTTAGTCAACTGAAGTCGCTAACCTGATTGTATTTTCGTGTAGAACTTTTATGGATTATATCAAACTGTATAGATTATTGTAAGGAGAAAGTCTGGGATTTAAACAAGTATTATATGGAAGCGTCATCCATGAGCATGAATCCGTTTACTGTTACAGACGTCCTTGGAACAAGGTTAACGGACATGACCGTAATGTATTTCAAATGACAACTGTTAGGGAATCCTAGTCACTTGGATAGAAAAGGACTTGATTGATAAAGAAATCTACAGGAATGTTTTATTATCAACAGTAACTATAATTATGATGCTCTCATCGTTTGTCTTGATCGTGTCGTTGATTGCCGTTTGTCATTCGTCAATAAACCTGAATAACTTTTAACAACGAGTTGATTCTAGTCATGAATTGGCCAATTGCCTACCACTCGTTGGAATTTGATTGAATAACCTTTTGACAACTTTTCATTGAAACCATTCGCGTGTCTAAGCTAGTCATTGATACATCTACCACTAGCATATCGTTACTATCAACTACAATCACAAAAGAACCCAACAGTAAATGGCGGCACAGTGTGTTTTGGACAAGTTTCAAAGAAGGGAACTTACTCAATATCTTTCCAAAAATCGTTAGACAGAAAGACCCGTGTCTTCATCATGGAATCTACACGACGGTTATCAGAAGGTCAAGGTCAGCAATGAACCTCAACACCAAGTTCTCCAGTGACTACCTACGTTGGACATCATCCTTTTGGTCCTTATTTACGTGCGAGCTATACTCCAATACTCAGGCCGAAGTATTTCGATTCTCAAACGTACATTTACGGAGACGAGGCACATTTTTTGTTTGATCAGCCGAGATAAGTATAAACGGAGTCTCGTTTATTACTGTATTGTGTTTGGCTGTGCCTATTCTCTTCTATGTCCACCAATATACTTTTCATGTTGCATGTTCTATGTTGTATATCCGTCGTGGGTGGTAGGGAGGTCGATCTGACAAACGAGGTTCATCTCGAAGCCGATTCGGGCTCTTTGTCAGATGTTCTATAGGGTTTGATTTATAAGTTTCAATTGAGCGATAATTCCGGTTCAAGGCTAGAAACCTTGCTGTAGTTCCGATCGCTACTTGCTTCTTATGATAGTATTTGTTTAGCTGTTCAGTCAAGTTTTAATTGTTGTTTTCACAGTTATTTTACTCGTACCTTAGTTTTATAATGTATTTTGTTTGTATATTACGTCATCCTCACCTGACTATCGTTCAGTTCTTTACAAAACATATGTTTTTACACTGTCTTGTCAATTGTATTGTTTAGTATTTGATCGCAGTTATCATCGTAACTCTTTACGACATTCTATTTTTAGTTTCACATTTTTATTTTTATTGGATTTCTGCGACTGTTTTCTACTGTCTTTGAGTATCTCGTCTTGTCATTGTTGTTGCTATTGTCTATGGCTTTTGTCTGTTCATAACATGTCATTACATAAATTAATTTATTGATTATTAATATATTTGACAATTATATGAGTATGATATACCGTTCTAGGACAGGAACGAAGACCATTCGGTGCATTAACAAGGTTAATTAATTTACATTAATTAATTATCATATTTAGAAATTAAGAGTATAGTTACTACTTATAAAGCATAATGTATTCACTGGATTATTTCATTAAGCAAGCAAAAGCCCTTCAGATGGCTCCTGATGAGGCAAAAACATTCGCACTTTCAGAATATAGGAAAGCTCAAGAAACAGAAGCTGAACAGAGAAAGTTAGAAACTTTAAGACTAGAAAAACTTCAATTTGAGGCAGATCAAAAACGGATTGAGTCTGAGGAGAATGAGAAAAAAATGAGATTAGCAGATGAATTAGAAGAGAAACGATTTCTGCGTGAGGCAGAACAGAAAAGATTGGAGGCTGCAGATAAACTTAAGATTGAAATGGAAGTTAAACAAAAGGAAATGGAAGTTAAACAAAAGGAAATGGAAGAAAGAAGATTAATAGCTGAACAAAATGCAAAAAGACTTCAGCTTGAGACAGAAGAGAATGATAAGAAACGTCAGCATGATTTGAAACTTGCCGAATTGGAATATGATAGAATTAGGTTAACTCAAGAAGCTAATTCGCAGAGAACTTTCGAAGGCCAAGCTTCATCCAGGCATGATAATTTTAAGGAAATTCACCTAAAATTACCTAAATTTAACCCCCCGTCTGACGACGTGATATTTTTTTTTGGATAGGTTTGAGGCCACCTGTAGGTCTTACAATGTGGATAAATCACTATATTCTACATATTTATCCAGATTGCTTACGGGAGATGCTTTGGCGGTTTATCATACCACCAGTATTAATGATAAGAATAATTATGACGCTCTTCGAGCTTCACTTCTCCGAAAATTCCAAATGACAGAAAATGAATACCGATTACGTTTTCGGACTTTGCTACCGCAATCAGGGAAGAACTTTTGTGATTTTCTTTCCCAAATACGGCTAACACTAGAAAGATGGATCGAATTATCCAAGATAGAAAAGTCGTATGAAGGTCTTTTCGATTTACTACTGCGCGATAAGGTGCTATCGTCAGTAAATCCAGCATTTCTTGCATTTTTGCACGAACGGAAACCTTTATCTATGAAAGATCTAGAAGAACATTCTAAAAATTTCTGCACTGCTCACCCATCCATGGATCTAAGTAATGCTCAGATTAAAAGTGAATTGCCAGTTGCTTTTGCCGTACAACAAAATAATTTTTCACGAAATCGTTCATTGAGTAACGACAGATACTTTAATAAGGGAAATAATGAGAATTTCAACAATGGTAATTTTTATAAGGGGAAGCAATTCCAACAATCTGCTCCATTCAATGTTTCTTGGAACCAAGCTCATAGATCGCGAGATTTTGGTAACAATAATTTCAAACATAATCAAGGGTATAATAATAAACAAAACTGGCGATCAAAATCTCAGGTTCCACAAAATAGACAAAGTTCTTGGAATAATTCATTTCACCGACATAACAACGTTAATTATAATAATTGGCGAACTCATACAGATTTTAACGCAAGCAGAAATGACATTTGGGGCAATTTTAATGCAAATAATCAGAACAGATCGCGACGAAGAGATAGATCGTCGAGCCAGACACGTAGACATTCTAATGTCGCTTTAAGTGATACTCAGGCTAACAATGAACAGGTTACAGGTGCTGATGCTCATAATGCCATGTCTTGTTCTATTGATAGTCATCAGGTGACAGCTTGTGCAGAATGCTCAACACTTTTCCAGCCCAAGGCGATCACGACGTTGCGCTGCGGACACATTTTGCCTAGCCTACCTGCGGTCTGCACGGCAACTTCTGTACATCAGGGACAAGGATCTCTTAACTTTCACAAAGGACTTGTCAATAATATTCCATGCTCTCTTTTATTTGATTCAGGTTGTACCACGGTCGGTGTACGGACTTCGCTGATAGATCCTCGTTGTGCCACGGGCCACACAGTCAAATGCGTTACCTTTGGAGGCACAGTGGAAATGTTTCCCACAGCCATTATTAATTTAAATACACCATTTTTTTCAGGGAAGATCCACGCCTGTCTTCTTCCTAATCCAATTTGTGATGTCATTGATGCGTGATGCCATATGATGATGGATGGCATCCGCATGTCTGGTTTTGTGTAGTGTGTAGATGTGTTCAGTCAAAACAATGTTCATGCAACAATAACAGGGCAATCCACATAGGACGTCAGTAAACTCACGACGTATAAAGTCAATGAGTCTTGAAACAGCCGTTGACGTTTTTCTTCATTATTTATTGTGGACGCCACAGTGACAAAATGGTTACGCAAATGTGTAGGCACATCAAACAGTCATTATCACAGCAACATTCAATACAGCAATAAACGGTAGACAGCATTACAATGATGAGTCAGATGCATGTTATATTTCAAAGTGCTGTAAATGTAGTCAGGTGAAAAACTCCATCCTTTTCTATAACAGCCAGGAGATAACCAGATGTATGAGATCAGTTCACTCTCCTTAGTTTGACTTCAGCAAGACAGACACGTCTGCCGAAGTATAAATAATGTCCTCAAAAATATCCTCTAGATAATAAAGGTTTTCAAACCTAGTTCATTTAACAAAGTAGCAAGTAATGGTCCTTGGTACCTGCATCAACCGATGCAGTACAATGCAGCGACATGTGAGCTGGGAAAAAACATCTCGTGACGACGACTTTCGAAGACAGGCTATGAATCGAAATCGCTCACGACCCAAAATCGATAGAGTTAATGAAAAAGTCAATTTACCTTGCTTTCATGAAATACACAGAAATATCACGCCTCCCGACATGTGGAAAAACACTAGAGGTATTATCTCGACTAAACGAAATATCCATAAGAGGACTACACATCCCTGACAGAACAAAAATAGCGGAGATCCCCTCTTCAACGAGGCATCTCTTTCGCCATTCCAAATCGCTCACTCCCACTAGTGGTGGGCGGAAACCGATCGACCAAACAACAAGACAAGTCATGCGCAGTCCAGCGCAAAAATGACCACAGCTCAAACTTAACTGCATTCGATACCAACGCGAGAAGACAAATGCTTACCGAGAAAAGTGACTATAAATTTCAAGCAGTTGTTGCCCTTGCGTTATAAAACAGATATTGAAATAAAACGGTTTTGCGAGAATTTATCACGCAACATATCACCACCTCCTCCCGATAAAAAAAAAATGTGGAACATATTTTTTTTTCAATATCAAAGAGCATGCGATAAGCGGCTCAAAACGCACGAATTATGCGCTGATGATTAACTAAATTGCCAAACAATAGGCTAATTATAGAGTGTCTGGTGAGGATATACCTCAACAGAAAAATAAATATGTCTCAAAAAATATTCACATCGGGGAGGTGTCACCAACACACATCACGTTAGCATGTAAACACAATATACGTATGCAAGTTACTATAATCATCATTAAACAGCATACTCTAATATTGTCTTTAAAAATGGATGTACAAATCTGATAGGAAAATTTAAATAGTACATTCTTTGACATGTAATGACATAAGTACATAGTAAAGTTAAACTACATGACGATCCAGGACATATGCTCTGGTATTCCGAGGGTAAGTACACAATCTAGAACTCGTAAGGTAAGTCCTCAGCTCAACAATGACATTCTGAGAAAGTACAAGCAATATAATGCTAATTAATAACTAATATGCTTCATAAGGTACAATACATTATTAATAATTGTGGCTGTTTAGTAAACTAACGACCCTTATATTAACTACTCAGTCCTCCTCTATCATCTTAAAAAACGAACAGAAGAAGATGACAACAAAGCACGATAGTGTGTACATATAAAGTAAGTACAGATGTGCTAATCTATTGTAGAAATATAGGTGTGTTATGACTCTGTAATATATGGAAATATAGGACAGAAGTATTAGTTGGAGTCATGTGGGCATCTAGACAAAATGTCAGCCATCACATTATCCGCACCACGGATAGCTCGTACCGTGAAGTGAAAAGGTTGAAGAGCTATAGCATATCGAGTGGATCTCGAACTCTTCAAATTCTTAGTCTGAATAGCTGTAAGAGCTTTCTGATCAGTCTCTAGAATGAAATGTGCGCCCAGGAGGAATCTTTGTAGCTTTAGAATTGACCAAACCATCGCTAACAACTCACGGTCTAAAACCGAGTAGTTCCTCTCTGCCGCATTTAGTTTTCTAGAAATGTACATAACAGGATGCAGAGTATTTGCATATTCTTGCATCAGTGCTGCTCCAATCCCAGTGGATGAAGCATCACTCCGAAGAACAAAAGTCCTATCAAGAGTAGGTAATCTTAAGATGGGAGGAGAAGAAAATATATTCTTGATTTGGTCTAGTGAAGATTGGCATTCTTCAGACCAACGGACCAGATTAGGCGAACCTTTCTTCAACAATGTTGAGAGAGGTGCCATGATCGAAGATAAATTTGGAATAAATCTCCCATAAAATTGAATTAAACCTAAGAGACTCCTAACTTGTTTCTTCGTTTTAGGAACAGAGATGTTCAGTATTTTGGAAGTATTGTGGTCTTCTGTCTTCAAGAGACCATGACCAACACGATGACCCAGGAAAGAGATTTCACCAAAACCAACAAAAGCTTTAGAAGGTTTTGCTGTCAAATTATTCTCACGTAGAGTGGACAGTAAGTCATATAACCCTAAATAGTGATCTTCCCAGGTATCACTGAAGAGACAGATGTCATCTAAGTATGCGATGACATCCGAACGATGTGACAGAATTCGACGCATCATGCGAACGAAAGTGGCAGGGGCGTTCATGAGACCAAAAGGCATAACATTCCATTGAAATAGACCCCTAGGTGTAGAAAAAGCAGTAAGAGGTTTGGCATGCTCTGCTAAAGGCACTTGCCAATAACCTTTAGACAAGTCAAGTTTAGTGAAGAATCTAGAATTAGAAAGTCTAATCAGTAGATCTTCTAACAAAGGCATCGGTTCAGCGTCGAACTTTGTGACCTGATTCAATTTGCGATAATCAACGCAAATTCGTATGTTCTTATCCTTCTTCCGGACAATAACCATGGAAGAAGAATATGGTGAAGTCGATGGTTCAATTATATTTAATTGAATCATTTCATCCAATTCCTTTTCCACTTGCGACTGAAAGTGTATAGGAATAGGATACGGCCTAACCCTAATTGGATTATTGTCGGTAAGAATTATGTCATGTTCTATGACATCTGTGTGTCCAGGAATGTCAGTGAGAACATCCTGAAATGTTTGTAACATCGACGAGACTTGTCGATGTTCGTCACCAGAAAGATTAGGAGAAACAGAAACGTTTTTCCAAGATTCCGTGGAATGTAATGGAACCACTGGAAGGGGAAGGTTGACATCAGAGAAGGTAGCTTCCTCATCCTGAATGACAGACAGGGATGAATAATGACCGTGAGGTGCAGGAGCATCATCCGTTGCCTGGAAAATAGGCAGCAAATAGTCCGGACGTTCGTGAAATTCCGAAAGCATGTTTATGTGGAAAGTTTTATGCTTTCCATCAATATCGACCACATAGTCAACATCGGAAATCCGAGAGACTATTGCATACGGACCTTTCCATGCAATAAGAAGTCTATTTTCCCTACTGGGGAGTAGGACGAATGCTTTGTCACCTGGACAAAGTTGTCGTAGACATCTATTCTTGTTAGCAAACTGCCTTGCCTTCTCTTTAGCAATTTCTGATGAAGCAGTTGCTAGCTTACATGCCTCAATGATCTTTTGTCTAAGAGCAATGACATACTCATATGAGGATTGAGTTTCATCGCTAATATCATCGGCAGTGATGAGATCGTGTAATAAAGACATAGGGCCGCGTGGACGCGCGCCAAAGACAAGTTCGAAGGGAGAAAATCCTGTGTGTTCATTAGGGACTTCTCTATAGGCAAAGAGAGCCGCGGGTAAAACCCTGTCCCAATCTTGAGGATGATCTTCAGTTATCTTACCAAGCAAAGTCTTGAGCGTTCTATTCAGACGCTCAACTAACCCATTAGACATAGGATGGTAGATACTACTGAGAGATCGTTCAATATGTAAGGTAGACATTACCTGTGACATAGTGTCAGATATGAGTTGAGTGCCATGGTCTGACAATATTTCTCTGGGGAACCCCAAGCGAGAAAATATCAACCAAAGAGCATCTGCGATATCTGTAGTAGATATGCTCTTAAGAGGAATAGCCTCTGGCCAACGTGTGCACATATCGACACATGTAAGGATAAACTGATGTCCTCTGGCCGACTTGACCTTAAAAGGGCCAATAATATCTATGGCCATTTTCTGAAACGGCCGAATAGGAATGTCAGCAGCCTGGATAGGCGCAGCATGTCGTGGTCCTCTAGATTTGACCTCCTGACATACCTTGCATGATCGGCAGTAAATACGAATGTCCTTATTGACAAAAGGCCAAAAGAAAGCCGCAAGGACTCTCGACTTCGTACGGGCAAAACCCATATGTCCAGCACATTGCGAGTCATGAGCATGTTGTAATATTTGGACTCTCATGCTCTTGGGAACAAGAATTTGCGAATGTGCCGACGTAGTCGAATCTTGTACCATACGTACAAGTACGCCGTTTCTCATTGCAATCCAAGATTTTCTATTTGTATCCTGATTCGGATCACCTTTCTTCGCAAGAACGAAGAATTTTTTTAAAGAAGGATCTTCTTCTTGCAATTTTATGAAAGAGTCACGAGTGATTACTAAGTGACTATCTTGGCTATCAACTTCATTATCACTATTCAGTGAAGTTTCGGGTGTTTGTAGAGCTTGTGCTCTTGTAACTACTGCATTTGTAGCTTGCATGTTATTATCTTCCCAAGCAGCAATCTGCTGTGGGGTACACTCCCTAACTCCGTGAATACGACCAATAATAAGGTCCGCAATAGGATTAGGTAAGAGACAAGCATGCACATCTCCAGTAAAGAAAGGAGTGGCAATGCGAATTACAGCAGTAGGATATTTTTCTAGAGTGCCGCCAAATGTGACACATTTAATAACCCTTCCTGTAGCACAAGATGGATCTACAAGCGATTGTCTAACACCAATAGTGGTGCATCCGGAATCGAAAAGTAGTGAGACCGGAGTATCATTAACAAGACCCTTATGTAGAATTAAAGAACCCCTCCCGTCATGCGCAACAGCAGCAGGAAGAGCGGGAAGTGGGTGACCACAACTCAAAGTAGTTATGGTACCCGGTTCGAATAAAGTACTGCATTGGGGGCATTTGTTTGCTCTCTCAAAGTCAAAAGCAGAACCAGTGACAGCGTCAAAGTTTTTACTATCAACAACATGATTACAGGCTCCCTCAGTTTCCTGTTGTACAGCATTAGCCTGCTGATATCTCTTTTTTTTGTGTTGAGATCTACCCCGACTATTATTACCTCTGAAGTTATCAGAGTTATTATTATCTCTGCAGTTATTATTGTCTCTATTGTAATTGTTATCCTGGTTCGAATTCCAGTTTCCACGATTACTATCATGTTCACATTGATGCGAACATCTATTTGTTTGGTTCTGAGGTCTTCGGCAGGAATAACCTCTATTACCATATCCTCTTTTGAAATGCTTATAATTATTAGGGTGATAGTAACGAGTACTATCAGGTTGTCTCCAATTCTTCGAAGAAGAATCACCATGAAATTGATTTCCATGATTTTGACAGAAATTACCGCTACTCTTTCTATCAAAATTTTGTTGGGATCTACGAGCAAAGTTTTGACCATACGGAGCTGCCGAAGCAACTGGTAAACCTTCTTTCACCTTAGAGTTACCCATGGTTATGTGTGGGTGCGCAGTTACGTATTGGCAACAGAAATCTTCCATTTCTTTTATTGTTTTAGGTTTACGTTCATGAAGGAAAGCAAGGAAAGACTCATTGACAGACGACATGACTTTGTCTCTAAGTATTAAGTCCATAAGTCCTTCATAAGTTTTTTCCGTCTTAGATAGTTCAACCCATCGTGAGAAAGTAATGCGTATTCTTGCAATAAACTCGGAGAATTCAACTCCATTTTCAGGTAACATGTTTTTAAATTGTAGACGATAGCCGTCTTCGTTAAGCTGATATTTCTTTAACAAAGCGGCCCTGACAACCTCATAATTGTTCTTGTCAGGTTCATCCACCATATTTAATATACTTAGAGCTTTACCTGTCAGTATCCCTGATAACTGATAAACATATTTTGCTTTGTCTATGTTATGAGCTGTACATGCTTGTTCAAATCTGTCCAGATAGAACATTATGTCATCACTGGAAGGACTAAATGTTGGTAACTTAATCTTAAAAGTATCATTATTAGCCTTACCAGAAGATGAACCCTTGTTTGAATCATTACCATTACTCATGCTCGTCAATTTCAATTTTTCCAACTCTAAAGCTAAGACCTTTTCTTCATGTTCCATTTTTGCTTTCCTCTCATCAGACTCTCTCTGTAATCTTCTTTCTTCAGCCTGAGCCTCATTTGAAGTCTTTCATTTTCAGCTTCTTTTTCAAGTCTTTTATTTTCAGCTTCTTTTTCAAGTCTTTTATTTTCAGCTTCTTTTTCAAGTCTTTTATTCTCAGCCTCTAGCTGTAGCTTTCTTTCCTCAGCTTCTGATTCCCTTTTTTGTTTTTCCATTTCCATTTGGAATCTCTTTTCATCCACCTGCATCTGCAGTTTCTTTTGTTCAGCTTCCATATGCAGTTTCTTTTGTTCAGCTTCCATTGCTTTATCATATCGAGCAGTTGCAAATTCTTCTAACTTATCACCAGTCTTCCCAAGCAATTTACCCTGCTCAATAAAGTGCTCAAATGTAGACATGTTGTCTAACATATGAGTCCAAAACCTGAAATAATTAACTAATTTATTTCAAACCTAAGTGTAACAAGTCTTAATTAAGCACTTGTATATTCACATCACATTATATTATCCCAGTCTCTGTGGGAAACAAGTCTCCAATCAAAGAACTTGTATATGAAATATCAGCACTCAATTCTTGATCATAAGTGCACTTCTCATTCAATAGTGCACGACACTATTCATCATTCATTTATCATCAGTGTAGTAGTAACAGTGCATTAGCATAGCCCATTAACTAATTACTATAACTGTAAACAATGACTATGTAAACACATGCAGAATGTAAACATTGAAAATGTAAACAATACAAACAATGTAAACAATAACAATGTAAACAATAACAAAGATCAGCAACAATACAAAAACTTTCGCAGAAATCAACTAAAAATAAAGCAGAAATTAATGAAATATCACAAAAAATGTGACGATATCTGCGATAGAATTAAACAAAATACATGACACCACAGTGTATAAACAAAAATGTTGTATGAAACTAAATTATAGACAAGAGTAGGCTAACAAATACAAACAAATCAAAACAAAACTAAAGAATGCGAAATAATAACGAAAACAATATTAAAACATGTCATCACAGCTAACATAAATAGCAACAGAAGTCGCTTAGCAAATTCCAGTATCGGAAATTTGCAAACCCTACAGAAAACGCTCACAATAGACGACCTCTATGACGTGGCATAATCTAACGGAGACACCACCCAACCGAGAACCCGCTGAAATATAAACATATAAATATACAAATAACATATAGACATATAACATATAGAATGAGATGATACACAGAAGACTCAGCAGAAGTATAAGGGCACAGTTTACATACAAACAGGCCACTTAACTTATAGGCTTCCAATCGTAGAACAGCAGAAAAACGGATGTCAATCAACGTCCTAAAGAGCGAAGCTCCAACGATGATGGCACATCTGAACTGCTTCCACTGCTAACACGATGGTACAAGAGCTTCTGAAATACTGTGTGTTGAGTTGTTTCGGCACTTGACCTTCTAATCCAAAAGTAAGTTGATGGAAATCGGTACTTGGCCTTCTTCAGAAAACAACCCGTTTCAACCGGCACTTGACCTTCACAAAAAACGACAGCACTGGAACCTTGACAGCAGCAACTTGCTTGACTTGCGTAAAAGATAACAGCAGTCCGAGTTATCCGGCAACATGTAACAACGCCGGGTACTGTCAAATTCTTGTTTCCGTCAAAAAGTTGAAATTTTGACTTTTACCGGGCAACGCCGAGTACTTTGAAAATTTTGAAGATGTTGACTGTATTGAAGAATGTTAATTTCTTGAAGGATGCTGATGAATTCTTGTTGAAAATGAAGTGGGTAAGGGACCCCGTGTTTGCTGGTACCAGAATCAAACCAGCTTATGGCCACCAAATGATGCGTGATGCCATATGATGATGGATGGTATCCGCATGTCTGGTTTTGTGTAGTGTGTAGATGTGTTCAGTCAAAACAATGTTCATACAACAATAACAGGGCAATCCACATAGGACGTCAGTAAACTCACGACGTATAAAGTCAATGAGTCTTGAAACAGCCGTTGACGTTTTTCTTCATTATTTATTGTGGACGCCACAGTGACAAAATGGTTACGCAAATGTGTAGGCACATCAAACAGTCATTATCACAGCAACATTCAATACAGCAATAGACGGTAGACAGCATTACAATGATGAGTCAGATGCATGTTATATTTCAAAGTGCTGTAAATGTAGTCAGGTGAAAAACTCCATCCTTTTCTATAACAGCCAGGAGATAACCAGATGTATGAGATCAGTTCACTCTCCTTAGTTTGACTTCAGCAAGACAGACACGTCTGCCGAAGTATAAATAATGTCCTCAAAAATATCCTCTAGATAATAAAGGTTTTCTAAACCTAGTTCATTTAACAAAGTAGCAAGTAATGGTCCTTGGTACCTGCATCAACCGATGCAGTACAATACAGCGACATGTGAGCTGGGAAAAAACATCTCGTGACGACGACTTTCGAAGACAGGCTATGAATCGAAATCGCTCACGACCCAGAATCGATGGATTTAATGAAAAAGTCAATTTACCTTGCTTTCATGAAATACACAGAAATATCACGCCTCCCGGCATGTGGTAAACACTAGAGGTATTATCTCGAATAAACGAAATATCCATAAGAGGACTACACATCCCTGACAGAACAAAAATAGCGGAGATCCCCTCTTCAACGAGGCATCTCTTTCGCCATTCCAAATCGCTCACTCCCACTAGTGGTGGGCGGAAACCGATCGACCAAACAACAAGACAAGTCATGCGCAGTCCAGCGCAAAAATGACCACAGCTCAAAAGTTAACTGCATTCGATACTAACGCGAGAAGACAAATGCTTACCGAGAAAAGTGACTATAGATTTCAAGCAGTTGTTGCCCTTGCGTTATAAAACAGATATTGAAATAAAACGATGTTGCGAGAATTTATCACGCAACAGTCATATTGGGTCGTATACATGGTATAACAGAGTGTACACCACAGCAAATTGCTGCATGGGAAGAGCGACATTTTCAGGCTGCAAATGCAGTAGTGACTAGAGCTCAAGCTACTATTATGTCGCATGATACACCATATGAACCTACAGTTCATACCACTTGTGATGACGATGCTCCTATTTCACGGGAGTCGTTTGCAACTTTACAAAAGAATGATGATTCATTAAAAAAAAATTTTCAGTATGTGAACAAAAAGAATACAAGCAACAAACTTGCAAAATCTAGACATGACTTTATTCTTAAAAATGGAATTTTAGTTAGATTGATACGGTAAAAGGATTTATCCTTATGTTCTCAGATTCTAGTCCCATCTTCTATGAGATCGCGAATATTGCGACATGCTCATGACTCGCAATGCGCGGGCCATATGGGTTTTTCACGTACCAAATCCAGAGTGCTTTCTGCATTCTACTGGCCGGGCGTTCATAGAGATATTACTCTCTATTGAAGTTCATGTTTGATATGTCAGGAAGTTAAAGTACGGGGCCCATTTCATGCGGCTCCTATTCAAGCTGCGGACATCCCGATTAGACCATTTGATAAAATGGCTATCGACATTATTGGTCCGATGCTTCCATCTGCCAGAGGGCATACGCATATTCTTACTTGCATTGATATGTGCACTCGTTGGCCTGAGGCCATCCCTCTGAAGAACACCTCATCTGCCAGTGTAGCAGAGGCGTTAATGTTGATCTTCTCACGCATTGGTTTTCCGCGGAAGATCTTATCGGATCATGGGGTTCAGTTCATTTCTGAATCCATGTCTCAAGTTATGAAGACATTAGGTATAGACAGATCACTTAGTTCAATTTACCATGCGATGTCCAATGGGTTAATTGAGCGTCAAAATAGGACACTCAAGCAGTTGTTGGGTAAGATGACCCAAGATCACCCTCAGGATTGGGATCGGGTCCTACCCGCCGCTCTCTTCGCGTATCGCGAGGTGCAAAATCAAGCCACGGGGTTTTCTCCGTTCCAGCTTGTTTTTGGCATGCAACCACGTGGCCCGATGTCGTTAATCCACGACTTATTGGTTGAAGAGAATATTGAAGAGGAAACTCAATCCTCTTATGAGTATGTGATCTCTCTGAGAAAGAGAATCATAGATGCTTGTAGACTAGCTACTGCATCATCCGAACAAGCCAAAGAAAAAGCTCGTCTATTTGCAAACAAGTATAGACGTCTTCGCCAGCTTATTCCTGGTGACGAAGCTTTTGTCTTACTCCCCACTCATAACAATCGTCTATTAATTACTTGGAGAGGTCCTTTCAGGATCATCTCAAGAATATCCGATGTTGACTACATCGTTGATGTAAATGGTAAACATAAAACCTTCCACATTAACATGTTGAAGGAGTATTACTCACGTCCTGATTATCTACAGTCAGTATTCCAAGCAACTGACGATCCTACACCTCCTATTCAACACTATTCTAGTTTGTCAGTCATCCAAGAAGAAGAATCTTCTTTCGATGATGTACAACTGCCAATACCAGTTGTGCCACTTCATTCCACTGAGAATTGGAATGATGTTACTATTTCATCTACTCTTTCGGCTGATCAACGTCAGCAAGTCTCTAAAATTCTACACTCGTATGAGGATGTCCTCACTGACATCCCAGGTCATACGTCAGTCATCCAACATGACATTATTCTGACTGACGATACGCCTATTCGAGTGCGCCCATATCCTATCCCTTTACACTTTCGTGATAAGGTTGATAAGGAATTGGATGAGATGCTTCAATTAAATATAATTGAACCATCTTCATCACCATACTCTTCTTCTATGGTGATTATTAGAAAGAAAGACAACAATATTCGTCTTTGCGTAGATTACAGGAAATTAAACAAAGTTACAAAGTTTGATGCGGACCTTTACCTCTCTTAGATGACTTATTGAGAAATTACCCATGCTACATTTTTTTCGAAATTTGACCTTTCAAAGGGTTATTGGCAAGTGCCACTCACACCTAAAGCAAAGCCATTCACCGCTTTCTCGACGCCACGGGGACTTTTCCAATGGAATTTTATGCCATTCGGATTAATGAATGCGCCAGCTACTGTCTCATCGTCCCGATGTCATTACTTACATAGATGACATCTGTCTTTTCAGTAACTCTTGGGATGAACACATTCAGGGATTAAAAGCTATACTTTCTACTCTACGGGATTATAACTTAACAGCGAAACCTTCTAAGGCATTTGTCGGTTTTCATGACATCTCCTTTTTGGGTCATCGTATAGGTCGGGGTTTAATGTATACAGAAGACAGTAATGTCTCGAAAATCTTAAACATCTCAGCACCTAAGACAAAAAAACAAGTTAGGTCTCTTTAGGACTAATACAGTTCTATTCTAAATTCATCCCTCATTTGTCTACTTTAACTGCACCTTTTTCTTCTTTACTGAGAAAAGGGACAGCTAACATAATCCAGTGGACTAACGAACACCAAATCGCGTTAGATTATATAAAAAGATTTTTTTCAAATGCGCCATTTTTGAGGTTGCCTAACAAAGATCTTATTTTTATTCTTCGTAGTGACGCATCTTCTTACGCCATTGCTGCAGTTTTGATGCAGGAATATACGGGCACCTTATTTCCAGTCACGTACGTTTCGAGAAAACTGACGGCGAGCGAAATGAAATACTCCGTTCTGGACAAGGAGTTGCTCGCGTTAGTTTGGTCAATCACAAAATTGGAACGTTATCTGCTGGGCTCCCACTTTGTAGTGGAGACAGACCAAAAGGCCCTCACAGCACTGAACACTAAGGACGTTAAATCATCAAAGTCCACCAGATACGCTATCGCTCTTCAGCCATATAGCTATGAAATTCGAGCGATTCCTGGAGTGAAAAATGTGTTTGCGGACTGTCTGTCAAGATGTCCAAGCGAACTGGTCGAACCTAAACCACTTCCGGATGTTGAACGTCCTCATAGATAATCAATCAAATATAATAAGAGGAACTGAGTACATTATCAATTTTTGAACTTCTATACGTGCTCTGTATGGAACTGAGTTATTCGTACCAGCAAAAATTCCTGGATATACTTACTTTTGGATTATAACGTAACTTCGTGTGTAGTAACATTTTATTAGTACGGAAACACTGTTCATAGTGACACATAGACATTCATTATTCTATGGAACATATTACACTACATACTGTATTCAAGAATATCTTTGCATCTTGCATGGAACATTAAGAACATATTCTAGTCGATTACTAACTAGTGTAATGGAACAGTAACACTGAGTAAAATTGCAATTACTTAAATAAATTAGTAATAGTTATTTGTTTGTAATTAAGAACTATCTTAATTAGATGAAATCAATTAAGCCACTTAATTACTTGTAGAGTACACATTAATTAACTTGAATAGTTGTGAGTGTCTCTTTATACTTATATTTACTTCTCAGTATACATTATCTCTCACGTTTAGATAACTAGTCCACCGTCATAATGTTAGAAACATTACGGGTGTTGCTTCTTAACGTGTTTAATTATGCTTTGCTGCATTTTGCATCTTTCATTTTCATTTTTTTGATTCTCTTGTCATTTATTATCATCATCGTTGCTATTCATTTTCATTTGAAATCACATGTTTGAGTTGTAAATTTAGTTGAATTTTTTTTTGGTTTTCATTTTCAACTTTCTTTTACTTCGTAGTTTACCACATCGTTCCAAAGTAGGTCGATTGTGGATGTGTGCTTTAATGCATACTTTCATTCAGTTATATTGATTTCCATTTTCATATTCTTTTTCATAATATTGTATAACTTTATGAATATAATTTATGCAGATAGACGTCGGTGTAGTTTTGATTCACCTCTCTTGGGTGCTTAGTTTTAAAAAAACTTAATAGAATTAATTTTTTTAAGGGGAGGTGATAAGGGAGCTGTTGCGTACGTTTTACCTAAGGGGGTAGTCTTCGGTCCTGCCAATGTACGCACCAGTCTTGATATAGTTATAGTATTTGTGCGTACGTTTTATTCACGCACCGACGTGCACAATGCAGAGTATGAGTTGCTTTTTGCGCACGGGCAACCTAGTTGGGGGATTATGACGTCAGCTGTTGTAAGGGCAAGATGGACTCTCTCTCTGCCCGTATGTTATTATTTTGATTCTGAACAATTCGATGGAAGAATTGTTATGAAGGATTTTGGTTGGGTCTTCAGGATGAAGCCAACATGCAGTTCAATACGTAAGTTTCGTTTGAACCTTCATGTATATTAATACGTCTATGAATAAAGTGGAACAGATGATCATCACTGGATTCTAGCGGGAATCCATATGTTATTGGATTCCTAGAATGGAACAGTTGAGATCTTTACTTCACTGTAAATATTTTGTAGTGGGAAGTCCTACGAGTAAAGAATAACTATTTGATCATATCTTGAATATCGGATATTTTGTAATGCCTATGCCAAGGTCGTGGCATATTTTGTAGGAGAGGTTAGTCAACTGAAGTCGCTAACCTGATTGTATTTTCGTGTAGAACTTTTATGGATTATATCAAACTGTAAGATTATTGTAAGGAGAAAGTCTGGGATTTAAACAAGTATTATATGGAAGCGTCATCCATGAGCATGAATCCGTTTACTGTTACAGACGTCCTTGGAACAAGGTTAACGGACATGACCGTAATGTATTTCAAATGACAACTGTTAGGAAATCCTAGTCACTTGGATAGAAAAGGACTTGATTGATAAAGAAATCTACAGGAATGTTTTATTATCAACAGTAACTATAATTATGATGCTCTCATCGTTTGTCTTGATCGTGTCGTTGATTGCCGTTTGTCATTCGTCAATAAACCTGAATAACTTTTAACAACGAGTTGATTCTAGTCATGAATTGGCCAATTGCCTACCACTCGTTGGAATTTGATTGAATAACCTTTTGACAACTTTTCATTGAAACCATTCGCGTGTCTAAGCTAGTCATTGATACATCTACCACTAGCATATCGTTACTATCAACTACAATCACAAAAAAACCCAACAGTAAATGGTGGCACAGTGTGTTTTGGACAAGTTTCAAAGAAGGGAACTTACTCAATATCTTTCCAAAAATCGTTAGACAGAAAGACCCGTGTCTTCATCATGGAATCTACACGACGGTTATCAGAAGGTCAAGGTCAGCAATGAACCTCAACACCAAGTTCTCCAGTGACTACCTACGTTGGACATCATCCTTTTGGTCCTTATTTACGTGCGAGCTATACTCCAATACTCAGGCCGAAGTATTTCGATTCTCAAACGTACATTTACGGAGACGAGGCACATTTTTTGTTTGATCAGCCGAGATAAGTATAAACGGAGTCTCGTTTATTACTGTATTGTGTTTGGCTGTGCCTATTCTCTTCTATGTCCACCAATATACTTTTCATGTTGCATGTTCTATGTTGTATATCCGTCGTGGGTGGTAGGGAGGTCGATCTGACAAACGAGGTTCATCTCGAAGCCGATTCGGGCTCTTTGTCAGATGTTCTATAGGGTTTGATTTATAAGTTTCAATTGAGCGATAATTCCGGTTCAAGGCTAGAAACCTTGCTGTAGTTCCGATCGCTACTTGCTTCTTATGATAGTATTTGTTTAGCTGTTCAGTCAAGTTTTAATTGTTGTTTTCAGTTATTTTACTCGTACCTTAGTTTTATAATGTATTTTGTTTGTATATTACGTCATCCTCACCTGACTATCGTTCAGTTCTTTACAAAACATATGTTTTTACACTGTCTTGTCAATTGTATTGTTTAGTATTTGATCGCAGTTATCATCGTAACTCTTTACGACATTCTATTTTTAGTTTCACATTTTTATTTTTATTGGATTTCTGCGACTGTTTTCTACTGTCTTTGAGTATCTCGTCTTGTCATTGTTGTTGCTATTGTCTATGGCTTTTGTCTGTTCATAACATGTCATTACATAAATTAATTTATTGATTATTAATATATTTGACAATTATATGAGTATGATATACCGTTCTAGGACAGGAACGAAGACCACTCGGTGCATTAACAAGGTTAATTAATTTACATTAATTAATTATCATATTTAGAAATTAAGAGTATAGTGACTACTTATAAAGCATAATGTATTCACTAGATTATTTCATTAAGCAAGCAAAAGCCCTTCAGATGGCTCCTGATGAGGCAAAAACATTCGCACTTTCAGAATATAGGAAAGCTCAAGAAACAGAAGCTGAACAGAGAAAGTTAGAAACTTTAAGACTAGAAAAACTTCAATTTGAGGCAGATCAAAAACGGATTGAGTCTGAGGAGAATGAGAAAAAAATGAGATTAGCAGATGAATTAGAAGAGAAACGATTTCTGCGTGAGGCAGAACAGAAAAGATTGGAGGCTGCAGATAAACTTAAGATTGAAATGGAAGTTAAACAAAAGGAAATGGAAGTTAAACAAAAGGAAATGGAAGAAAGAAGATTAATAGCTGAACAAAATGCAAAAAGACTTCAGCTTGAGACAGAAGAGAATGATAAGAAACGTCAGCATGATTTGAAACTTGCCGAATTGGAATATGATAGAATTAGGTTAACTCAAGAAGCTAATTCGCAGAGAACTTTCGAAGGCCAAGCTTCATCCAGGCATGATAATTTTAAGGAAATTCACCTAAAATTACCTAAATTTAACCCCCCGTCTGACGACGTGATATTTTTTTTGGATAGGTTTGAGGCCACCTGTAGGTCTTACAATGTGGATAAATCACTATATTCTACATATTTATCCAGATTGCTTACGGGAGATGCTTTGGCGGTTTATCATACCACCAGTATTAATGATAAGAATAATTATGACGCTCTTCGAGCTTCACTTCTCCGAAAATTCCAAATGACAGAAAATGAATACCGATTACGTTTTCGGACTTTGCTACCGCAATCAGGGAAGAACTTTTGTGATTTTCTTTCCCAAATACGGCTAACACTAGAAAGATGGATCGAATTATCCAAGATAGAAAAGTCGTATGAAGGTCTTTTCGATTTACTACTGCGCGATAAGGTGCTATCGTCAGTAAATCCAGCATTTCTTGCATTTTTGCACGAACGGAAACCTTTATCTATGAAAGATCTAGAAGAACATTCTAAAAATTTCTGCACTGCTCACCCATCCATGGATCTAAGTAATGCTCAGATTAAAAGTGAATTGCCAGTTGCTTTTGCCGTACAACAAAATAATTTTTCACGAAATCGTTCATTGAGTAACGACAGATACTTTAATAAGGGAAATAATGAGAATTTCAACAATGGTAATTTTTATAAGGGGAAGCAATTCCAACAATCTGCTCCATTCAATGTTTCTTGGAACCAAGCTCATAGATCGCGAGATTTTGGTAACAATAATTTCAAACATAATCAAGGGTATAATAATAAACAAAACTGGCGATCAAAATCTCAGGTTCCACAAAATAGACAAGGTTCGTTGAATAAAACATTTAACCAACATTATAATGGTAATTATACTAATTATCGTACTCATCAAAATTTTAACGCGAGCAGGAATGACAATTGGGGCAATTTTAATGCAAATAATCAGAACAGATCGCGACGAAGAGATAGATCGTCGAGCCAGACACGTAGACATTCTAATGTCGCTTTAAGTGATACTCAGGCTAACAATGAACAGGTTAAAGGTGCTGATGCTCATAATGCCATGTCTTGTTCTATTGATAGTCATCAGGTGACAGCTTGTGCAGAATGCTCAACACTTTTCCAGCCCAAGGCGATCACGACGTTGCGCTGCGGACACATTTTGCCTAGCCTACCTGCGGTCTGCACGGCAACTTCTGTACATCAGGGACAAGGATCTCTTAAGTTTCACAAAGGACTTGTCAATAATATTCCATGCTCTCTTTTATTTGATTCAGGTTGTACCACGGTCGGTGTACGGACTTCGCTGATAGATCCTCGTTGTGCCACGGGCCACACAGTCAAATGCGTTACCTTTGGAGGCACAGTGGAAATGTTTCCCACAGCCATTATTAATTTAAATACACCATTTTTTTCAGGGAAGATCCACGCCTGTCTTCTTCCTAATCCAATTTGTGATGTCATATTGGGTCGTATACATGGTATAACAGAGTGTACACCACAGCAAATTGCTGCATGGGAAGAGCGACATTTTCAGGCTGCAAATGCAGTAGTGACTAGAGCTCAAGCTACTATTATGTCGCATGATACACCATATGAACCTACAGTTCATACCACTTGTGATGATGATGCTCCTATTTCACGGGAGTCGTTTGCAACTTTACAAAAGAATGATGATTCATTAAAAAAAATTTTTCAGTATGTGAACAAAAAGAATACAAGCAACAAACTTGCAAAATCTAGACATGACTTTATTCTTAAAAATGGGATTTTAGTTAGATTGATACGGGAAAAGGATTCATCCTTATGTTCTCAGATTCTAGTCCCATCTTCTATGAGATCGCGAATATTGCGACATGCTCATGACTCGCAATGCGCGGGCCATATGGGTTTTTCACGTACCAAATCCAGAGTGCTTTCTGCATTCTACTGGCCGGGCGTTCATAGAGATATTACTCTCTATTGTCGTTCATGTTTGATATGTCAGGAAGTTAAAGTACGGGGCCCATTTCATGCGGCTCCTATTCAAGCTGCGGACATCCCGATTAGACCATTTGATAAAATGGCTATCGACATTATTGGTCCGATGCTTCCATCTGCCAGAGGGCATACGCATATTCTTACTTGCATTGATATGTGCACTCGTTGGCCTGAGGCCATCCCTCTGAAGAACACCTCATCTGCCAGTGTAGCAGAGGCGTTAATGTTGATCTTCTCACGCATTGGTTTTCCGCGGAAGATCTTATCGGATCATGGGGTTCAGTTCATTTCTGAATCCATGTCTCAAGTTATGAAGACATTAGGTATAGACAGATCACTTAGTTCAATTTACCATGCGATGTCCAATGGGTTAATTGAGCGTCAAAATAGGACACTCAAGCAGTTGTTGGGTAAGATGACCCAAGATCACCCTCAGGATTGGGATCGGGTCCTACCCGCCGCTCTCTTCGCGTATCGCGAGGTGCAAAATCAAGCCACGGGGTTTTCTCCGTTCCAGCTTGTTTTTGGCATGCAACCACGTGGCCCGATGTCGTTAATCCACGACTTATTGGTTGAAGAGAATATTGAAGAGGAAACTCAATCCTCTTATGAGTATGTGATCTCTCTGAGAAAGAGAATCATAGATGCTTGTAGACTAGCTACTGCATCATCCGAACAAGCCAAAGAAAAAGCTCGTCTATTTGCAAACAAGTATAGACGTCTTCGCCAGCTTATTCCTGGTGACGAAGCTTTTGTCTTACTCCCTGCTCATAACAATCGTCTATTAATTACTTGGAGAGGTCCTTTCAGGATCATCTCAAGAATATCCGATGTTGACTACATCGTTGATGTAAATGGTAAACATAAAACCTTCCACATTAACATGTTGAAGGAGTATTACTCACGTCCTGATTATCTACAGTCAGTATTCCAAGCAACTGACGATCCTACACCTCCTATTCAACACTATTCTAGTTTGTCAGTCATCCAAGAAGAAGAATCTTCTTTCGATGATGTACAACTGCCAATACCAGTTGTGCCACTTCATTCCACTGAGAATTGGAATGATGTTACTATTTCATCTACTCTTTCGGCTGATCAACGTCAGCAAGTCTCTAATATTCTACACTCGTATGAGGATGTCCTCACTGACATCCCAGGTCATACGTCAGTCATCCAACATGACATTATTCTGACTGACGATACGCCTATTCGAGTGCGCCCATATCCTATCCCTTTACACTTTCGTGATAAGGTTGATAAGGAATTGGATGAGATGCTTCAATTAAATATAATTGAACCATCTTCATCACCATACTCTTCTTCTATGGTGATTATTAGAAAGAAAGACAACAATATTCGTCTTTGCGTAGATTACAGGAAATTAAACAAAGTTACAAAGTTTGATGCGGAACCTTTACCTCTCTTAGATGACTTATTGGAGAAATTATCCCATGCTACATTTTTTTCGAAATTTGACCTTTCAAAGGGTTATTGGCAAGTGCCACTCACACCTAAAGCAAAGCCATTCACCGCTTTCTCGACGCCACGGGGACTTTTCCAATGGAATTTTATGCCATTCGGATTAATGAATGCGCCAGCTACCTTTGTACGCATGATGCGCCGCGTACTGTCTCATCGTCCCGATGTCATTACTTACATAGATGACATCTGTCTTTTCAGTAACTCTTGGGATGAACACATTCAGGGATTAAAAGCTTTACTTTCTACTCTACGGGATTATAACTTAACAGCGAAACCTTCTAAGGCATTTGTCGGTTTTCATGACATCTCCTTTTTGGGTCATCGTATAGGTCGGGGTTTAATGTATACAGAAGACAGTAATGTCTCGAAAATCTTAAACATCTCAGCACCTAAGACAAAAAAACAAGTTAGGTCTCTTTTAGGACTAATACAGTTCTATTCTAAATTCATCCCTCATTTGTCTACTTTAACTGCACCTTTTTCTTCTTTACTGAGAAAAGGGACAGCTAACATAATCCAGTGGACTAACGAACACCAAATCGCGTTAGATTATATAAAAAGATTTTTTTCAAATGCGCCATTTTTGAAGTTGCCTAACAAAGATCTTACTTTTATTCTTCGTAGTGACGCATCTTCTTACGCCATTGCTGCAGTTTTGATGCAGGAATATACGGGCACCTTATTTCCAGTCATGTATGTTTCGAGAAAACTGACGGCGAGCGAAATGAAATACTCCGTTCTGGACAAGGAGTTGCTCGCGTTAGTTTGGTCAATCACAAAATTGGAACGTTACTTACTGGGCTCCCACTTTGT
This sequence comes from Oreohelix idahoensis, assembly GCA_024509875.1. Taxonomy (NCBI): domain Eukaryota; kingdom Metazoa; phylum Mollusca; class Gastropoda; order Stylommatophora; family Oreohelicidae; genus Oreohelix; species Oreohelix idahoensis. The sequence goes on along the minus strand of JAMPIV010018554.1, from coordinate 705,900 downwards.
AGTGGAGACAGACCAAAAGGCTCTCACAGCACTGAACACTAAGGACGTTAAATCATCAAAGTCAACCAGATACGCTATTGCTCTTCAGCCATATAGCTATGAAATTCGAGCGATTCCTGGAGTGAAAAATGTGTTTGCGGACTGTCTGTCAAGATGTCCAAGCGAACTGGTCGAACCTAAACCACTTCCGGATGTTGAAACGTCCTCATAGATAATCAATCAAATATAATAAGAGGAACTGAGTACATTATCAATTTTTGAACTTCTATACGTGCTCTGTATGGAACTGAATTATTCGTACCAGCAAAAAAATTCCTGGATATACTTACTTTTGGATTATAACGTAACTTCGTGTGTAGTAACATTTTATTAGTACGGAAACACTGTTCATAGTGACACATAGACATTCATTATTCTATGGAACATATTACACTACATACTGTATTCAAGAATATCTTTGCATCTTGCATGGAACATTAAGAACATATTCTAGTCGATTACTAACTAGTGTTAATGGAACAGTAACACTGAGTAAAATTGCAATTACTTAAATAAATTAGTAATTAGTTATTTGTTTGTAATTAAGAACTATCTTAATTAGATGAAATCAATTAAGCCACTTAATTACTTGTAGAGTACACATTAATTAACTTGAATAGTTGTGAGTGTCTCTTTATACTTATATTTACTTCTCATTATACATTATCTCTCACGTTTAGATAACTAGTCCACCGTCATAATGTTAGAAACATTACGGGTGTTGCTTCTTAACGTGTTTAATTATGCTTTGCTGCATTTTGCATCTTTCATTTTCATTTTTTGATTCTCTTGTCATTTATTATCATCATCGTTGCTATTCATTTTCATTTGAAATCACATGTTTGAGTTGTAAATTTAGTTGAATGTTTTTATCATTTTTTTGGTTTTCATTTTCAACTTTCTTTTACTTCGTAGTTTACCACATCGTTCCAAAGTAGGTCGATTGTGGATGTGTGCTTTAATGCATACTTTCATTCAGTTATATTGATTTCCATTTTCATATTCTTTTTTATAATATTGTATAACTTTATGAATATAATTTATGCACATAGACGTCGATGTAGTTTTGACTCACCTCTCTTGGGTACTTAGTTTAAAAAAAAATTAATAGAATTAATTTTTTTTAAGGGCCGGTGATAAGGGAGCTGTTGCGTACGTTTTACCTAAGGGGGTAGTCTTCGGTCCTGCCAATGTACGCACCAGTCTTGAGATAGTTATATTATTTGTGCGTACGTTTTATTCACGCACCGACGTGCACAATGCAGAGTATGAGTTGCTCTTTGCGCACGGGTAACCTAGTTGGGGATTATGACGTCAGCTGTTGTAAGGGCAAGATGGACTCTCTCTCTGCCCGTATGTTATTATTTTGATTCTGAACAATTCGATGGAAGAATTGTTCTGAAGGATTTTGTTGAGTCTTCAGGATGAAGCCAACATGCAGTTCAATACGTAAGTTTCGTTTGAACCTTCATGTATATTAATACGTCTATGAATAAAGTGGAACAGATGATCATCACTGGATTCTAGCGGGAATCCATATGTTATTGGATTCCTAGAATGGAACAGTTGAGATCTTTACTTCACTGTAAATATTTCGTAGTGGGAAGTCCTACGAGTAAAGGATAACTATTTGATCATATCTTGAATATCGGATATTTTGTAATGCCTATGCCAAGGTCGTGGCATATTTTGTAGGAGAGGTTAGTCAACTGAAGTCGCTAACCTGATTGTATTTTCGTGTAGAACTTTTATGGATTATATCAAACTGTATAGATTATTGTAAGGAGAAAGTCTGGGATTTAAACAAGTATTATATGGAAGCGTCATCCATGAGCATGAATCCGTTTACTGTTACAGACGTCCTTGGAACAAGGTTAACGGACATGACCGTAATGTATTTCAAATGACAACTGTTAGGAAATCCTAGTCACTTGGATAGAAAAGGACTTGATTGATAAAGAAATCTACAGGAATGTTTTATTATCAACAGTAACTATAATTATGATGCTCTCATCGTTTGTCTTGATCGTGTCGTTGATTGCCGTTTGTCATTCGTCAATAAACCTGAATAACTTTTAACAACGAGTTGATTCTAGTCATGAATTGGCCAATTGCCTACCACTCGTTGGAATTTGATTGAATAACCTTTTGACAACTTTTCATTGAAACCATTCGCGTGTCTAAGCTAGTCATTGATACATCTACCACTAGCATATCGTTACTATCAACTACAATCACAAAAGAACCCATCAATACCTCAGAAATGAGGTATCTGAGGAAGGTGATTGAAGTAACATGAAGAGACATAGTCCGCAACCAGACAATACGTCAAGGCCTAAAATCCCACCCCCTGCAGACCCAGGTAGAACAGTCCCAACTTAGATGGTTTGGCCATGTCTGCAGAATGGGAGAAGATCGGCTACCACGTCAAGCATGGGAAACAAAGAGCCAGGGATCCAGACCCCCAGGATGACCCAGAGTCCGCTGGGAAGACAACATTAGACAATCTTTGAAGGACCAAGGACTAGAATGGAACCAGGCCAGGAGAAAGACAGGCGATAGGATACTCTGGCGCTCTCTCTACCAAACCTCTACACCTCACGGTAGAAGGGGAACGACTAAGTAAGTATATATATATAGCTAGCCTACAAAGCCGCCAAAACATTAATACTGTACGAAAAGAGCAATACACTATTACCCTGTGCAAAAGTCAGCAAAGACTGTGCTAGTGTCCGTGTCCACCACCTAGTGGCCACTTCACTCATTAACAGCCAAGACCACTAATTTTACACTTTCACACTGCTGACCAAAATTCTGGCACCAACAGATTTGGTCAGTTGTTTCCAAAATCCGTATATAAGAGGTTTTACAGTATTGAGAGAACTTGAGTAGATGGCACAGAACAGGACAGTCTGACAAGAACTGAATGAAGGTCTTTGCTCTGCAGTTAGCCTTCGGGTAATGATGATGATGATGATAACTCACCGTCATCTCCAAACTCCAGTCTTACTGCATAACCCAGCAACCAGTCTAACAATGCCCGTCTGTCACTGATGTCATAAGGGCAATTTAGCTGTGCCAAATACTGAAAACACATTTGGACAATGAAATTAAAGGTGACAATTAAACTTTCAATATTATTACATACAGCATCTAGAAAAACAACTGATATGAAACAATTCCTATATAGTTTCCACAGTGAGCTCAGATATTATCATGCTTCAAACATATAAAAGAAGCTCCTAACAACTGGCATTTTTCCAGCGACACAGTTTTTATAGAATAAGGATAACATGTGAGGTGAGAACAGTGCTGAAATTGTATGTGTCCAAAAATACAAATTAACAATGACCAGAAGTGGAATTCTTCTTCTTTGATCCTTAGCCGCCGACGTCAAAGCAGTCAGTGGCCATTATGCCTGGCGGCGTCTTGTAGGGCAACAACAAATTGATTCCACTTTGCTCAGTCGGCGGCCATCCTTCGTACAGTGCCCCAACTCTGGTTCATTCTTTGCATCTCAGCCTCCACAGTCCTCCGCCAAGTTGTTTTTGGTCGGCCTCTCTTTCGTTTTCCTTCAGGGGTCCACAGCATAGCTGTTCTTGTGATGGCATCGGGGTCTCTTCTGAGGACATGGCCAACCCAGCTCCAGCGTCTGCCAGCTATGATGGTGTGCATGTCCTCTTGCTTGCTCCGAGTAAGCAGATCTTGGTTGGTGATGATATTCGGCCAAAAGATTCGGAGAATTTTTCTTAGGCATGTTGTGTGAAAAGAGGACAATTTTGACATTTCCTTCTCTGTAACTCTCCAGCTCTCCGCGCCATAGAGAAGCACAGAAAGCACACAGCTCTGATATAATCCTAATTTTGTGCTTGTGCTGTACTGAGAGGACTTCCAGATGTTGTTTAGACTAAAAAATGCTGTTCTTGATTTGTTCATTCTGTTGTTGATGTCTTTGCTTGCTCCGCCGTCTGGTGTTACTATGCATCCTAGGTATGTGAAGGCATCTGTCTGTTCCAGTTGCTGATTCCTTACTGATATGGGCTGAGGGTTGCCACATTGAGCGTCATGACCTCTGTCTTCTTTAGGTTGATGTTCAAAGAAGTGGAATTAGTGGTCTATTAATGGTCTCCATGATCTAAATTCTGCCGATGACCTTGCTGAATTCTTCTATAAACTAAACTAGATGCACGACAAACTGAGAATACCAGAAGAGAAATAACAGTAACTGGATGTGAAAATCTAAACAGAAAAGACAGAGATCGTGAGAATAAATGCAGCAAATAATGGCTACACAAATTTGGAAAAGCCTTTCTGCAAGAGGTGGACTCATATCTTCGCAGCAAAACAGACAAAGCTGGAGAAATGAACTAAGATATCAAAATGACCATACAGAAGACAAGATTTTTCAATGCACTGGGAAATATACGGAAGTCAAAAGAAATCAAATAAAATACAAAAATTAGAATTTTCAACTCAAATGTTAGGGCTGTCCTACTGAATGGCTTTGAAACTCCCTAGAACAATAAAATTGATAATGAAGAAGTTACAAACTTTCATAAATGGGTGCTTGTGTAGAACAGTAAGATTAAAAGTGGTATGGCAAGATGACCAGTGTGGAACTGATGAAATGAACCAGAAAGTTACCAGTGGAACAAGAAGAGAGGATATGAATAGGACACACTGAGAGGAAACTAGCTGGTAAAGCTATATATTTGTTTAGGAATCCCTAAGGTAAAAGGAGGTCTAAAAACACATGGAAAAGGAAATTGGTATAAACAAGTCATGGAAAGAACTTAATAGATGGCACTGGACATAATGGCATATGATATGCATTAGATGAAGGTCTATGTTAAACTGGGAACTGAAGGCCTGCTAAAGCATAAGCTAGCCATTATTTTCTATAAATAATGATGAACTGCAGTGAGCTGTTCCTACTGCCTATTTGTCTGTACTTTTTCATTTCTTAATGCATCAGATTAGTCACCTTCTTTTCCTTTTAGGCTCCTTATGGTGCACAGAGCCACCACTACAGCTGGTCTCCTTTCATGAAGCATGTAACAAAACAATCATTCTCTTGTAGTGGTGGTTTCTGTAGCAATTCATTTTACACGATGAGGTTGCCAGCCCCCGGCACAACCTCATATTAGTTGCCTCTTATGATATGTCTGAGGTAGCAGCAGTTCTTTTCTTTGTTTGTCTCCTCAGAAACCACCAGGCAGGAAATACATGAGCTGATAAGGTAAGTACTTGTTTACAATTACAAACAACAAAAAATCTGGGAATAGGAGTAGAAAACAGTAGTGAACAAAAATAAAACTAGGCCAAATGAAACTGCAGAAATATAGAAATATCTGACATACCCAGACACAAATGGCAATTGTTAATAAACAGGAAATGGTTAAAGTTCAGCATGTCAAACACTTACCTCCTTCAAAGCTGTATTCCACTCATTCCCTTGCATATTTCTCAAAGGCCCTCGATCTTCAATTTTAAAGTGTCTAATTTTCTGATCTTCCAACCACAGGATCACACTGTGGAACTTATTTTCATCTGTAGAGGGTAAAAGAAACAAGTATTTTATTATTATTTTTAATCCTTCAAGTGCCAAGCATAAGCTAAAATGGCTGCCCTATTGCGCTCTCAAAAAGTAGTCTTTAGCAAATACACTTCTGTGATGCTCATGAACATAAGTATATTTGTTAAAATACGTCGTTATATATGAAAATGAAGGCAAATGCATGTAGATTACTGGTGTGCATAATGTGCTTTCTTTAAAAAAAAATTATTAGTTATGCAAAATATAATGGAGGCTGAAAGAAGATGACAAAGCAATAATGCAAAAAAGCTGAAGTTCACAAGTTGGCGGTTTGCAAATGATACTTTAGTCTGACCTGTACAAAGCTAGCCAGACAGAGGTCACAGGATCAAATTCCTAGCGGGAAAAATGTAGGGTTTTTTTACATTTTGACATGTGTTATTGAAAACTTACAGATTACTTTATTATAAGTACTGCCTTTAATTTTGCACTAAGCTAGACATGGAATTTTGCAGTACATTTTTGTAACAGAACTAACATTGCACCATAATTACAACAGAAGATATGATAGTCTGAAATATTGTAAAAAAAAGTTCGTTTTTTCATGCATTGAATGGTTGTATTTCTTTTGCAATAAACAAAAATGTTTACGGACGACATGTATAAAAATTACAGATATCAAAAGTAGAAAACCTGCAGAAAATGGACATCATAATTTGTTTTAGATTTTGTGCTTCAAACATGAATTATTGAAACATAAATTGCAAGTCTATATTTATTACCTTAATGCAACGCACTAAATTCTGCCTAAAACATGAGAGTTAACAATTATCTCCCAATCATACATCTTGATGGTCATACAAAGAGCAAAGAAATGTGCACTTCAATAAATAAAACATACATCTATTAAAATGATTTCCCCACTCCGTTAATTCAGTCACTCTCGTGCAAAAACTATCATAATCTGCTTTAACCCCATCATTTTGCACATTTATTCTATACTTCACACTTTCATTTTTTTAATAGGAGGAATCTGTACATTCACAGATGGAGAAATGTGTGCCAAATTAGTCTCCACTATAAATTTTAATTGTAAAGTTATATTATTAATACGGCCCACTCGTCTTTCAATTTTGGAAACAGTGGAATGTACAAATTCTCCTCCTTGTTCTCCATGCATGCCCATTCTAAAGTGATGAGTTCTGATCCAGTCTGTGCAGCAATGTTTTTCTAATATGTACTGTTTAGGAATTACCACAAAAAATAATTATGCCACGTACATTAATTTGCAGTACAATTATGACTTTAGTCTTTCCAGGTATGCTGACTGGTTTCCATATTGATTTTGCTGTTGATGCATCTCACTACGCCTCCTTTTTGCATTCTGTATTCACAAGTAACATTTCCAACAAAATATAGTCGAGGGCTCTGTCGATTTATTATTTAATACATCTATACCAAAGACAAGGAGAAAATCATTAACATAATCAGAACAGTTCAGTGGTTTCCGATTTGTCATTTTATCTTTGAAAGTTAATGTTCAGTTGTCACAAGCTCTGCACTGTGAACTGACACAATTCATGTGAAGCAATAAAATATGTTCCATTTCACTGGTATGGAGTACAATCTATTTATAGATACATAAGGCTAATGATGTATTTATGACTATCCAGTCCAACAGAAGAGTGACTACATGAAACAATGATCATGATTGCTGCACTGTAAGAATCTGTACACATGGAAGTTCTGGATTACCTGTGATAGACAGGCTTATATCTAGTGCTAAAAATACACCAGGCCGCATGCAGAATACTTTATTTACTAAAGAAAAAATGCAAAAAGTTTGTTAGAATTTTTTGAAACCCATATTCTGCACAGGAGTGCCTAACAATGAACACAAATATTTTGAATTGGGTGATATAGCAAGCATACAGTAAAGTGTAATTCAATGGTTACTGTGCACCAGTGAAAGGTAAAGGATCCCGTTACACGCCCACTGAGGCATAATGGGAATATGGTGTTAGGCCCATATTTTCTTGACCATCGGCACACTAGGGGTGATGTGGTCAGCATCACGCCGGCTGCCTTAACCTTCCCAGAGTTGCTCTGGTACCCAATTGGGGCTGGGTCGATCCAGGAGCCGTTTGCAGCCTAAAAAAATCCCACCTCATCTGGGGATCGAACCATAGACCACTGAGCTAGGAAGCCAGTGCACTAACCACTATGCTACCGCAGCTCCTGTGCACCAGTGATAGGAGAGGTTAATTATAACAAGGTGGTCTGGACAAATGTTGGTGCAATGCATATCCCAAGCAGTCTGTTCTGTCAGCAGCATGACAGTTTTTTTTTTAAAATTATTGATGAAAACATTTCCTATTCAACCTCTGACAGGTTATAATTAGGATATATTGTAGCCAATTAAAAAGAATACTTTTGTTGTCAGATATCTGAATATGATATCATTTTGTGCTCCAACCAGAAAGTGTCAAACTGTGTGAATGTCCTCCCCTGTCCCAAAATGACTGTTTCTCACACCTGTCACGTTTAAAAAAAAAAAAAACATGAGAAAGTGTGGGAAAGCCAGGTATGTCTGGGGGCAGCAAGGAAATGCTTAAATGTTCCACATCAAGAAAACTATTCCAGGGTGAAATAAATACGCTGTGAAACCCAACGCCCTAATATCTGGCCTTTGGCTAGGATCATGTGTCTAGACACAGAGACCAGTAGTGACATTCATGTCATTAGGTCCTTTGTGTGAGAACACAGAAGACCACTACAATGACACATGTTGTCATTGGGTCTACTTGTGTTGGGACATGTGGTCTTGACCAGGGCCGGGGCCAATGCAACCTCATGCAAGGAAAAAATATGCAACCTCATGCGAGGAAATTTAAAAAAAAAAAAAAAGATTGATTTCCCCCAAATGTCCATCGAGCCGGCGGCCAACTATGACACTCACACTGATACGCCTTGAAATAAAATTCAGAGACGTAGTAATAAAGAGAAAGGGTTTGGAATCCTAACCCTGACCCTAACGACGTGGCGACTTAACTGCTCGCCGAATCGGCAGACATTTAAGCAGAAACCGACAAACGCCCCAATTATGAACATTTCAACCCCTTCCTATATACGTGGTAGCGTAGCAGACGCTTTAATTACACTACACTGGACAGGAGCTGCCGTGTTGCTCGTACCGTTTTGCGGGACAACAAATACGAAATTAATATCAACACTCGTAGGTTTAAAGTATAATTATAAAGCAAAGCCACGTGAGTTGCAATTACCATTGATATCGAAAACATCGAGGTCTGGTAGATCAAGTGCGATGAATTTTCTCCTGAACATTTTTGGCAGAAACTAGTACGTCAGTTGCGCCGCAGCATTGCGTATGTTAGTTAGAGTTATCTTTCTTTGTCAATTTCATTGCATTTGTAATTTTAAAAAGTAGAATTCCATTTTACTAAACCGAATGGCGAAGTTAATAGTAGCTGAACAGTGAATGTGTCATGGCTATCTATAAACACTGAGTACTGACGACAGTTCTTCAATATGCCTGTTGTATGCTGACTAGGCGATATAATCAGGAACGGGCCCACATGCTGTCATAGCCAGGACTAGAGTTGAGAATGATGTTGTTGTTGTTTTGAAGAGGTGATGAGTGGAGAGCGGGCACTTAACAGCTGACCGTTATTGCCTCTTCTCGTTCCATCTTGGTCTACCCTGTTCAACCTGAAAATTGGTTATAATTGGGGTATTTAGTGTCATTTTATTTACTAATTTTGTATTCAATTTAAATAACTATTGTCTTTTGCAGTTGCTGATTTTAATTTATGTTAGTATTTGTCCGCTTTATTTTCTCTTTTGTATTGTTTATAGATAACTATTGTCCTTTACACTTGGTTCTAATTTGTATTAGTATTTGTTCTTTTTGAGTTGTTGTTTTTTTTTAAAGCTCGTTGTCTTTCCTTGTCCTATGAGTAGTTAGTAAGTTTTTTTTTCTGTTTTTTTTTTTTTAATGATTTGTTAGTTCTTGTTGCTTAATTTCTCTTTGGTTGAATGTCTTTTCGGAAGTACTAACCTTATATGTTTTCCTCTGTTTTATGTATATATCTTTTAAGTATTGATTGGGCATCTCCTGGGGCATCTATACTTAAAACCTTATCATCTGTCATGTCTATATTGTTATTTCAGTAGTAAGTTTTTAATTCAAGCCTTTGTTGTTCGTACTTTTTACAGTGGATCAGGTAGTGGTCTATGTCATTCTCTTCCTGACATTCTTGGCATTGTGGTTCCTCTATCATAAAGTATGCTGCACGGAGACGCCACAGTTTTTTGTTCGATAGTATCTTTAATTCTTCTCTGACCTGGCACGTCCTTGTTGGTTCTTTCAGCAGTTTGAACGTGTGTCTGCCTTTTCTGCTGTTCTTCCATGTTGTCTTCCATTCCTCGTTTATAGTTAGCTTCACTTGGCTCTTGATCTCCGACCTTCCCAGTCCTGCTCTTATATTGTTTTTACTTATTCTTCCATTCTTGGCGTTCTGATTTGCCAACTCGTTACCAACTATACCTATGTGTGCTGGAACCCACACTAGCCTCACACTATATCCTCTGTTCCCTAGTGATGTATTAATTGCTAGGATTTCTTCCTTTATGTCTGGCCGGCTACATTTACTTGGGAGTTCTAGTGCTTGTAGTGATGATAGTGAGTCTGTAAATATCATAACAGCTTCTGGTGAGTTATCTTCGATTATTTCTAAACTTTTTAGAATTGCTACCATCTCTGCAGTAAAAATCGAAGCCCCTTCAGTTACACTGTGGCTCTTTTTAATTCCCCACTGTGGTATTACTACTCCTGCACCTAGTTGCCCACTATCACCCTTGGATCCATCAATGTAGACGGACAGACTTTGTTTTGTTAGTTGATCTATGAACTTTCTACTTATCATTTTGGCTTCCTTGTCTTCTATGTTTTGTTTGATCTTTTCAGTAAGTGAGTAGTCTATGATTGGTGTTTTTAGTTGAGAATGAGCCCGAAAACCATCTTTAAATGCTCTAAAGGTGTACATAGCATGGCCTCTAACAGCAAAAGCCTAGCTGTTGGCCTTCAAGAGACAGGAATGTTTGTACTTACGGGAGAAGGGCTGAAGGCGAATCTCCGGCACCCTAAAACCAAACCAGAATACTCTGGGTGGATGAGACTCGTTAGCAATGTTCCCTTTAAGCTGTGAGCGGGTACACATTAATTTAAAACAAAGTATCCCGTTCAACCTTTGATGGGTTATAATTAGAATATATAGTGTAGTAAATTCAAGACCCTGCTTACAATCAAAAGAACAATGAAAGAGTTGCTCGGCCTAGGAACTGCCCAACATCACGAAAGAAACCAAGTAAACGAACGGGAGAAATTAGCATTAAGACCAACAAGCTTAGAGAGCCAGAAATTAAGACCAGATATCAGGGACTTATTGCTACAGCGGTGAGAAACACAGACGAACAACTTGATGACTTGGAAACCCCTCCTGTTTTGTCTACACGTGACAGAGGAAGGTTTGTTGCGCATCATAAAGGGGCCGGAAGTTTACACAGCCACAGTTGGTAGGTTAAATGTAAAGTTAACTTTTTTGTTGTTTCCTACCTTTACCAAACAGAAATTTTCATTTGTGTTTTTTCACAACAACGGCTTGTCGATGAGAATCAGAGCGGCTATGTTTTTTGATTAGGCTGTTACTCTTCAACTTAGTATATGTCGCCTTGCGCCCGTGGGACTGATCAAGTGAAGCCAGTCGGCAGTTTGACTCCGCATTGTATGATGTTACCTCTTCAAGTTTATAGGATGTTCCAAGACCACTGGAGTTTTCCTTTCTATGTAACTTTTTTAGGATAGTAGATAGTATTGTATAGTATAGTACATTATATAGTATTGTATTAGGATGGGGTATAACTTCTTTAAGATAGTATGTAGGTTCATCTTTATGCACCATTTCAACACCATATCATTTTTTATATGACTGTGTTCTGATAATGCACCATTTCATTACCATATTATTTTTATACTACTGTGTTTGATAAACATTGAATGTATAATTATTGTAGTGATGATACTATTTTTACTTTTTATTTTATTTTATTATTTTTTTTCTTTCTGACATTGTGATGATTTCTCCTTACCCAGCGCTTGATTGTGCGTCAGTGGGAACGTATTTATAATGATGTTTATTTTGTGTGTGTGTGTGTGATGTTTATTATAATTCATTATTAGTTATGAATAAGTTTAATAACTTGGTTAAATTATGTATTATGCTATATTTATTACAGCTTTCTTTAATGGTTTATATATATATATATAAATATATATATATATATATATATATATATATATATATATATATATATATATATATATATATATATATATATATATATATATATATATATATATATATATACATGGTTTTTTTAATGCTGGTTTGTGATAGTTGTATTTATTTTCCATGCAATGCATTGTTTAACTTAATTGTTACCATGTTGTATTATTGATTTCTTTTCCTATTTCTATTTCATTGCTTTCTTTCATTGCTGGTCATTCTTCTTTTTACTTGATCTTGTCTTTTCACTTTCTATTTATTATTTCCTACTTAGTCTATACTGAATATACTTAACTTTGTTTGAAACCGATCATCTTTGTATACTTATCTGATTACTCTGTATACTTCATTTCCTACTTTCTACTTACTTCTAATATTTTTTTGAGAATTTATGGATATGACTTAACATAGGGTAATTCTTGTGTGTAGACATTAGAGCTTCATCGACCTCATATTTTTTGTTGATGTACTTTTCAAAAAAAAAATGATGATATCATTTTTTTCCCGGGGGTCAGTGTAGTCTGTTAAGTCATATTTTAATTAAGGGGAGTTAAGTGTTAAAGACTTGAATGTATGGGTCGGATTTTTGTACACGCTAGTAAACACGCTCTGTGTGATGAGAGAATTTCTTAGTTGGGAGCTGTATGCTCAGTAATTGTTGAACACAGCTCAACTGACTAGTTGTTAGTTTGTTTTAAAATATGATAAAGAAAACTGTTCGTGTGTCCCTAGTGAGATTTTTGGGTAGGGACGGTTTGAGCTGAGAGGTGGTCTCACGCGGTGAGTCCGCGCATGTAGTTTTTGTTACTGAGATACGGTAATCTCGAGAGAGTGCGTTCCTGGCAGTGTTCCGGGATGGTTGTTAGCCATGTTTTCACTGTGTGTACCAATGGATATCTTTTGTGAAAGGGGGGAATTTAATAGAGATTGAACATATTTTCAGGCCATGGATTGTATGCCATTATATACATTCATACTTCCGAAGACGGATTTTTGAAGTTTGATAGATTATTAAAGGGAATGTTCTTTCTCCCAGGAATTGTATTATTCAGGCCTTGGAGTATGTTGATCCAGGCTATATTATTGTAAACTGTGAGGTATGCAGTCCCTTTCTTGAATGGATATTTTGCCATGATGTTTATGATTATGAGCTGCTGTGCTCCGCAGCCTTTGTGCTTGGAATTTTTGTACCAGTAACTGAGTCGTATGAATTTGCTTACTGATGTCTGATGATCTGTAATGAACTGTTATCGATGATTAAATACCTTTGGATTATGCACGCAATTACCTATGGATATTTTTGCTTACCTGATGTGTCATGATTTGCCGTGAACTGTAACCTGTGAAGTGTGCTGTCCCAACGTCAATGTTGCGGTGTTAATAAACTGTGAAACGTTACAGCTAGTTACAACATACCCTGACCTTTTTACGTTTGCTGTGGTGTGTGATTACAGTCTGTTTAGATGAAAGGACACTTTACATTCGTGTATGCATATATACCACATTACACACCTGTCGGCCATCTGTAAGCCCGACCATAAGCTGATTCCCTTTCTCAGCGTAACCTCAACATTATCTTCTTCCATTACTCATAGTAATTTTAACACTGGTTTACTGCAAGGGGGAGCTTAATGCTCCATAGGGAGAGACAAGTCAAATGATAATTATCATCCTTCAGCGCCCTAAGGAGCAAATACCTTCAAGGGATAGAGTAGCTGGCTCCCATGCCCAACCCTTCCTAGCCGCTTCCTACGACGAGAGTGTAGGGTACAGTGTTCCAGCTCTTGTCTTCTATTTTGGGCCCCGTTACAAACGGGGGCATGATTCAGAATGGCTAGTTAGCCAAGTGGAAAGTCATGATCTGCTCCCATAGCGAGGCGGTGTTGTCATTCGGATGGTCCTGAGTTCTCCGCTAAGCCTATCACTTCTGTTGTTTTTCTGCTGTCTAGTTTTCTACTTCGTTATTTTTCACGAGTGCCTGAAACATATTTTTATGTGTGTAATATTTATTTACTGTTTGCAAGCTTTGGGTTTCCCTCTATTTATTTATTTAAATGGTTCAAAACGCTACATTTACATTTGCTCTGTACCACTTTCACACAGTAGAAACCAGAGAAATAGACTCAATGTGTAGTGCGCAAGGACAAGGCACAAGAACGTAAAACAGACTGATAGCTGTCACTTATTTGGGCTAATTATTACTCAGGTGAGAATATGTAGATTCATTTAGTTATTAACAGTTTCCCAAATAAATATTGTCATTATAATATACCTTTTCGCTCCTTGTGGAGCACGGAGTATCACTACAGTTGGTCCTGTTGCAGGAAGCCTCAATACAGTATTCATGTGCTCTTTTACCAGTGGTTCTGCAGCAGTTTGTTTTACATGATGAGGTTGCTAGCTCCGTGCACACCCTTACGGCTCTTACGACACACACACACACATATATATATTCTAAAAGAGGGGGGGGGGGGCGGGCCCACTTGGGTCATGACTCCCAAGTGTCTCAGCCTCCTGTTGTCTTGTATCGAAAATGAACCCATTTCACTTTGGTAGCAACTGTAAACAATTTAGAGAATAAGAATTCCGCTGTTTTTAACATTATAAATAGATTAAAATGTTAACTTTTAAAACATGTATGGCTTGTATCATTATAAATAGATTAAAATGTTAACTTTAAAAACATGTATGGCTTGTATCATTATAAATAGATTAAAATGTTAACTTTTAAAACATGTATGGCTTGTATAATTATCAACGTTCATATATTTCAAATGTTTCTGGTCTTCCAACGTTACCCAGATATGACATCATGCGCCATTGTAAATTGTCACAGTGCAGGTGGGCTATTTGTCACAGTATGGGTTTAACTGTAATTCGCATAATATTTGCTACATATTCTCTTGACATTACCTTATGAAAAACTAAATCATTTAATGCAGTGAAAATTGTATTTATGTTGATATCACAGTAGATTTAGACGTGTATTACATGAGTTGTCAGCCTTCCAACGTTTGGTTTTTTTTGGGTCAGTTCTGGGCAGCTTTGAATGCGGCGCTCTATTTTATATAGTACCGTACCAGAAGAAGGTATTACTACACGTGACATGGGTTCCAAACCTCAGTGTACAGCTATCCGCGGTCATACTGCGTTTAGGACTGATCAATTATAGTGCGGAGGATTGAGTAGATCCGTTCTCAAGCATCCGTTCTCTTGTTACTCGATTGTCCACTTTAGAAGGACAGCTTCAGCCTAGTCTTTACGTCGTCAGGGTGTATAGCTTGAGCAAAATGCACTTTCAGCTGTCGCTCAAAGCTTCGAGTTTCACCCGTTGGCGTTCTATCAAAGTTTAGTTCATATGGGGTTATGCAGTCTTGTTCCAAATACGTTATTTATGTGTTGTCTTCAGCAAATTATAATAGACTTCAGACATTTATGTGCCGTAAATGTTACATAGATTTTATATTTTATTCAGCCTTTGTCCAGAGGGCACGGAGATAAATTACAACAAACTTGCTTGTCGGGCGCTGAGAATCTATAAAAGCCTGCGCCCTTCAGGTCATAATTCCATTCTTGCATGTAATGCTGTGAGAGTGGCTATCCCCGATGAAGCACCTTTTTTGTGGTATTTATCTGGTCGTGTCTTCTGTCTCGGTTAATTCTTGCAGCGAAGTAATGGGGCTTTTCACTCCCGTTACTTTTTTGTTGTACGGTGTCATTTTTTTCTTTCTTAGGAGGCCATGCCACATACCTGTTTCCGTTTATTATTATATTATAGACCTTGACTTCCTGTACTCCATAATTCACAACCTTACGGGAACCAGATTTTAAAATTACGAGACGAAAACAGTAAAATGGTCAAAAGAATATGTACTGACTGGTGAGTTTCAGTTTAAAAAAAGCTATATATATATATATATGTGTGTGTGTGTGTGTGTGTGTGTGTGTGTGTGTGTGTGTGTGTGTGTGTGTGTGTGTGTGTGTGTGTGTGTGTGTGTGTGTGTGTGTGTGTGTGTGTGTGTGTGTGTGTGTGTGTGTGTGACAGAACGGGGCGGCCCCTCTCGATCTTTGTTTCACTCCGGAAGTATCGGCACATTTGTGGTACATATTTTATTGTGTGCTTTCATTTGTCGCACTTTCTTTCTTTCTTTTTCTGCTATGTGCAGCAGATATTATGCATTTTCCTTCTTATTTCCTTCTCAGGGATAAGTAGACATGTCTGGTTGTTATCCATTTCTCCCTACGTTGCAAGGAGTGGCAGCGACCTAACCATGTTGGCTATCGTGCGCGCAGCTGATATCAGTATACAGATTAACACGTAAATCGCCTCAGCGCAGTGCTTAATCACTGATAAGACGCGGGTACGCGCATCACCGAAGCCTGGAATACGGGGAGACAACTGATGGACAGACACAGATAAGAGATTACATTCTGATAAAGTAATGATTGTTACATTGGGAACACGTTGTTATATGAGATTATCGACATGTTCGTAGGTTTGTACCCAAGGACAAGCGGATGTTTACAACCTATTTTCAGAAAAGTAATGTTTGAAATTTTGCATTAGCTGAGTCATGCAAAATATTCAAATCAGATTGTCTGATCCTTTGAGACGCGCATAACAAATGCGTGGGAATGCAGTGAATATAATCTGACCATTTTCTCAAGCTATTTCACTTGAGAAATCGCTCGCCAAGATACCAGACCTTGCTAAACTGAAGAATTAGAATTCAAAATTCCTTCTTAACGTACCGGACACCTTTTATCGGAGAATTTTGGACGGACTTTCATAGCCCAGGAAATTTCTTTCATATTAAATAAGGAAACCGGGACTGAGGAAACTGAAGGACCACACACGAAGTCAGAGAGGGAACTTATTAAATTAACGACACCCCAGACGCGTGTAAGAGGCCGATTCAAGTCTCTTTTATTCATCTGAGAAAAACGTCTGTGAACCAGGATTGGCGTAAGTTGTGATTTACATTTCATATTTTATTACTAACATGTGAACTAACATATAAATGTATATATTACCATGTGAATTTTAATATGTGAAACTCGCTAGTGGATGTCTCAGTCATTTGAGGCTGGCAACCTCAGCGTTTAGAATGATGATTTCATGAACCATCACTGCCAAGGACTGGTGATTGCTTTTTTGCCAGTTTCTGAAAAGATAACTAAACGCATAAAGAGTCCCAGGTTTCATATGGAGCAGGGAGGGAAAGATGAAAGAAATGATTTACATTCTAAATATACTACTTACATTTTCAAAGCGGTGTAAATGTCCATATAAACATATTCACTTTAAAATTAATGTAAGTTCTCAAGCTTTAAACCAGTGTAAATGTCCAGGTGAAAATATTCATTTTAAAGTTAATGGAAGTTTCAAACTTTTCAATCAGTGTAAATATAAATGAAAACATATTCAATTTATATTGTGAACACATTTCAATCAGTGGAGATGTATATGTAAATAGACTATCTGTATTATTAACCTTTTCATTTAAATATAAAGTAAATATGAAAGCTATTCTATTTAAATGTAAAGAAGGTGTGTCCCATCACCCTTGTCAGTGTGTATGCTCCTACTCTGTACTCTGCCTCAGAAGCTAAAGATGAGTTCTATGATAATCTAGCAGCAGTCATCAAAAGCATACCTAGGCAAGAACAGCTTGTTCTTCTTGGTGACTTTAACGCTAGAGTGGGTGCCGATAATGTTTCATGACCTTCATGTCTGGGCAGATTTGGTATTGGCAAGATGAATGAAAATGGACATCGGCTCTTAGAGTTGTGTGTCCTTCATGACCTCTGCGTGACCAACACCTACTTTCAGACAAAACCCCAGCATAAGGTGTCATGGAGACACCCACGATCCAAGCACTGGCACCAACTTCTCAGGTCTGTGCTCTCCACGTGCTCATACCACATGTGACGTATAATGGAAATATAGCCTACAGTATCTGATAGCCCTGAAATCCCGTTAGTGTTCTAAGACTTGCTCATAAAAAGTCAAGCATTTTTAAGCCTGCGTCAACTCCGCCTAGGCCGGTCCTAAGCCCGGCTGAAAAAGGAGAAGGGCGGCCTGCATGGAGGCCGTAAGGAGGCAGCCCCTCCACCATACAAAGGCACAACAGGCCAATCACCTGTTTGCTTTAAAACACGATTACCCGAACTACAAGAGAGAAAACCGGACTGATTCTAAAGGCGACGAACTGAAACGGACTACGACTTATGGAACATGGAACACAAGAAGTATAAATGGGAAAGAAGAGGAGCTGGTGGAAGAGATGAGGAAAGCAAAATTAGAAATCCTGGCTATAACGGAAAAAAAAGAAAAAGGGACAAGGAGTCATGGACCTCGATGGCAACACGCTGCTCTACAGTGATGTACCCACATCTGAAAGAGCTAAAGGGGGCGTGGGTTGCATTGTGGCCAACAACCAGAAAGATAGTATCAAGGGATGGAACTTTGTCTTGGAGCGCACTATGGTTGTAAAACTAAAAGAAGGAGAAACCATAGTCAGCCTGGTCATAGTGTATGGGCCAAATGAGGATGAGAGAGCAGAGGTCAAGGAGGAATTCTTCGAGCTGCTTCAAAGGACAGTGGATGACTGCCTAGATGAAATTATCATGCTCAGAGATTTCAATGCCAGAGTTGGAAATGACCATGCTAGATGGGATGGAGTTATCGGAAGATATGGAGAAGATACTCTCAATGACAATGGAAAGCGACTCCTTAGATTCTGTAGTGAGCAGAATCCGATTATTACAAACATAAAGTTCCACCATAAGCGCATACATGCTTACACTAGATGTGAACCAACAAAGAATGAGAAGTCAGTGATCGACTGCATTGTTAGGGGGAGCTCATTCAAATATGTCCGGGATGCTAGAGTCTGGAGGGGGCCAGAGATTGGAAGTGATCACTACCTACTTACAATCAAAAGAACAACTGAAAGAGTTGCTCAGCCTAGGAACTGCCCAATATCACGCAAGAAACCAAGTAAACAAGCGGGAGAAATGAGCATTAAGACCTACAAGCTGAGAGAGCTAGACATTAAGACCAAATACCAGGGGCTTATTGCTACAGCAGTGAGAAACACAGAAGAACAACCTGATGACTTGGAAACCCTCTGGCTTAAATTCAAGGATATCATAAAGACAGCTGCTGCAGAAGCATGTGGTGAAGTCCGACTTGGGAACAAGAGAAAGAGGACACCTTGGTGGACAGAGGAAGTCAAAGAGAAAATAAGAGAGAAGAAAATGGCATGGAAACAATACTTAGGAGCTAAAAACACAGCAGGACAAATAGAGAAACAAAAAGAATATGTGATACTTAGAACAGAAGCAAAGAACGAGGTGCTAGCAGCAAAACAGAAGTCCTGGGAAGAATTTGGAGAAAAGCTAGAAAAAGATTTGCAAGAAAACCAGAAATTGTTCTATAAGACCCTAAAGAACATGAGAAAGGAAAAACAATGCCCTCTCAAATTTATAAAGGACAAGCAAGGCAAATTGCTTACTGCCCCGAAGGAAGTAATGGAAAGATGGAAAGAATATTTCTCAGAACTCCTTGATGGTGAGTATGGTGAAGCATCAGAAAAGATTACCACTAGCACAGAAAAGAAAACCAATGATGGTGAAGATGACATAATGATGGAAGAACTAAAGGCAGCACTGGAGAAAATCAAGATGGGCAAAGCAGCAGGGCATGATGGTATAACACCAAAAATGGTTAAGTACGTGGGAGCATCAGGCGACCTATTACTCTTAAGGGTTCTACAGGCAGCGTCGTACAACAAGACCATACCAAAGGACTGGGAGATTGCCATTATAACACCAATTTTCAAAAAGGGTGACAATCGACAGTGTGGAAACCATAGAGGCATATCCCTTCTCAGTGTCCCTGGTAAAATCTACTCTAGAATCCTAGAGCAGAGACTCCGACGCCTAGCTGAACCACAATTGGATGAGATCCAGTGCGGATTCCGAGCAAACCGAAGTACTCAAGACCTAATCTTCACACTCAGACAGCTAAGTGAAAAGGCTCTTGAGTATAAGAGTGAGATCCATCTTTGTTTCATAGATCTGGAAAAGGCGTTTGACAGGGTCCCCTGGAGCAAACTTTGGGACTGTTTGGCAAGGAAGAACATTCCAGCACCTCCGATTCATGCTATACAGAGCTTCTACAAGTCTTGCAGAAATTATGTGAGGACAGCAAACCATAAGTCAGAAGAGTTCAGGACCATCACTGGTGTAAGACAAGGTGATATCCTGTCACCTTATCTTTTCATACTCCTCATGGACGATGTTATCAAGGCATGTAAGGAGAGAACAAGAAAGTATTCAGTGGGGTACTGGAAGATGAGACAGGTCTGTATTTCAGAGCTGGAATTTGCTGATGATGTTGCCCTGATTGCTAAATCAGAGGCATATCTCCAATCCAACCTGCAAGTCTGGAAGGAAGAGCTGAGAAGAGAGGGATGGTCATAAGCAGCTCTAAAACAAAATCCATGGTGATATCACGAGAAGAAAGAAGACATCAGATTAAGCTGGGAGAACAGGTCCTGGAACAGGTCGACCACTTTAAATATCTCGGAGCTATTATAGACCGAAAGGGAGGCATCAAAGAAGAGTTGGCCACTCGAAAAGCAGCAGCTGGGAGACTTTTTCAGGCCATAAATCGAGGATTCCTCAGCAAAAGAGAGGTTGGTAAGAAAACGAAGATGGCTGTATACCGCTCCACCTATGTCCCAGTCTTGACATATGGATGCGAGTCATAGGCAATGACTACAACCCACAAAAGCCAGATCCAAACCTCAGAAATGAGGTATCTGAGGAAGGTGGTTGAAGTAACAAGAAGAGACATGGTCCGCAACCAGACGATACGTCAAGGCCTTAAATTCCAACCCCTGCAGACTCAAGTAGAACAGTCCCAACTAAGATGGTTTGGCCATGTCTGCAGAATGGGAGAAGATCGGCTACCACGACAAGCATGGGAAACAAAGAGCCAGGGATCCAGACCTCCAGGACGACCCAGAGTCCGCTGGGAGGACAACATTAGACGGATAACTACGAAGAACATATTGCTACGGTCGCTATGCTCCTCAGGAGACTACAGGAAGCTGGCCTCACCGCCCGACCTAGCAAATGTTTAATCGGCTTTGAAAAGCTTGACTTCCTAGGGCATACTGTTTCTCAAGGTTGTATGTGGCCCGTGGCCAAAAACATCGAGAAAATACGTTCAGCAAAGAGGCCGAAAACAAAGAGAGACACGCGTTCTTTCCTTTCACTTTGTGCATACTACCAAAAGTTTATCAAAAACTTCAATAGTCTTACGGCGCCTCTCACTGACCTCACAAGAAAGGGGAAACCCGATAAGGTTGTTTGGACCGCAGAGTGTGAAAGCGCTTACGTCACTCTTAAGGAACAACTGTCCACATACCCCATTCTAAGGTTACCTGACCTTAAGAAACCCTTCGTTTTGCGTGTAGATGCCAGCGGACAGGGAATCGGATCATCCCTGCTTCAGGCAGATGACCAGCATCCAAACCTGTTATTTCCAGTTGCATACGGCAGCCGTAAACTGAATACAGCAGAAAGGAATTATTCGACCGTGGAGAGAGAATGTTTGTCACTCGTGAATGGAATCAGGAGACACCATGAATATTTATACGGAGTTCCATTCACAGTACAAACTGATCCATTGGCATTCCTAGCTGCCAAAAAGGATTTTAACGCAAAGATTATGCGTTGGGCTCTACTGTTAAGCGTGTACTAGTTCAAAGTGCAATACATACCAGGAAAAGAGAATGTTGGAGCGGATTTTATGAGTCGAAATTGGAGCATGGAGGAGGATGATGCAATTGAGGATAGCAATCATTCAATAGCTATGGATGACAGTAGTTTTATTTCCATAAATGAGATGTGAAAGTGTTTCACATCTTCAAGCCCGGACGTACTGTGACGTATAATGGAAATATAGCCTACAGTTTCTGACAGCCCTGAAATCCCATTAGTGTTCTAAGACTTGCTCGTAAAAAGTCAAGCATTTTTCAGCCTGCGTCTGACTCACCTTTTAATCCACGCCTCTTTCTGTAAACACGGGCTAACGGAAAGCTTACCAACTTCCACGACCTGCCAATAACGGGGAGCGAACCACGTTTGTTTACCTTAGTTTCTCACGTGAGCGGATCTGTCAATCATCAGACACCAGACAGATGCACTTGGAAACATCGGACCTCGTTTGAAGTAGCCGCACGGGCTAAAACAAATTCCCCGAGAATCCTGTGATGTTCGTACATACAGGGAAAGATAACTCTTTGATCTCGAGAAGCGAGGAAAATCTCGGAAGGAAGCCCGTTACACGGTTTAAGCCTCTGTTGTCGGTTAGCAACGGCCGACAGAAGCGACCGTAAACCTTTTATCTGGGGGAAACGTAGTTTCAGATTTCTCTGCTAGGAAACAGAGTGTGAAAATTAACACCCTCTAGAGATCATCATAACATGATGGTACAAAAACTGCGTCTTTCCAAAATCTTTTATCAGTTGTCGCTCAGAATTTTTCGGAGAGTCTAAACACGTTATCTAGAACCATTGTGAATAGATGTGTTAATAGTTTCGTGGGGATTTCATTTCTGTATTTCTGGTAATGTATAAATGTGTGCTTAAGCGTATTAAAGTGTTAAAAGTTTTATCATCCTAAATTCACTGTGATTTTCTAGGTGCTAGAACTAGTGAAATAAATAACGCGTAGCGATTTGTGTACCAGTTGTGCAGTTAATGATAATTTTACCACTCGCTTATCACACAGAAAGATAGGTTTAGCTGACTAAATTAAAATGATAGGTGACTGACAATTGACCGAATAGAATTCACGTTATATTGCTTACTTACTTACTTATTTAGTCGTTCCCCTTCTACCGTGAGGTATAGAGGTTTGGAAGAGAGAGCGCCAGACCATCCTATCGGCTGTCTTCCTCCTGGCCTGGTTCCATTCTAGTCCTCAGTCCTTCAAAGATTGTCTAATGTTGTCCTCCCAGCTGACTCTGGGTCGACCTGGGGGTCTGGATCCCTGGCTCTTTGTTTCCCATGCTTGTCGTGGTAGCCGATCTTCTCCCATTCTGCAGGCATTGCCAAACCATCTTAGTTGGGACTGTTCTACTTGAGTCTGCAGGGGTTGGAATTTAAGGCCTTGACGTATCGTCTGGTTGCGGACCATGTCTCTTCTTGTTACTTCAACCACCTTCCTCAGATACCTCATTTCTGAGGTTTGGATCTGGCTTTGGTGGGTTGTAGTCATTGCCTATGACTCGCATCCATATGTCAAGACTGGGACATAGGTGGAGCGGTATACAGCCATCTTCGTTTTCTTACCAACCTCTCTCTTGCTGAGGAATCCTCGGTTTATGGCCTGAAAAAGTCTCCCAGCTGCTGCTTTTCGAGTGGCCAACTCTTCTTGATGCCTCCCTTTCGGTCTATAATAGCTCCGAGGTATTTAAAGTGGTCGACCTGCTTCAGGACCTGATCTCCCAGCTTAATCTGATGTCTTCTTTCTTCTCGTGATATCACCATGGATTTTGTTTTAGGGCTGCTTATGACCATCCCTCTCTTCTCCAGCTTTTCCTTCCAGACTTGCAGGTTGGATTGGAGATGTGCCTCTGATTTAGCAATCAGGGCAACATCATCAGCAAATTCCAGCTCTGAAATACAGACCTGTCTCATCTTCCAGTACCCCACTGAATACTTTCTTGTTCTCTCCTACATGCCTTAATGACATCGTCCATGAGGAGTATGAAAAGATAAGGTGACAGGATATCACCTTGTCTTACACCAGTGGTGGTCCTGAACTCTTTTGACTTATGGTTTGCTGTCCTCACATAATTTCTACAAGACTTGTAGAAGCTCCGTATAGCATGAATCAGAGGTGCTGGAATGTTCTTCCTTGCCAAACAGTCCCAAAGTTTGCTCCAGGGGACCCTGTCAAACGCCTTTTCCAGATCTATGAAACAAAGATGGATCTCACTCTTATACCCAAGGGCCTTTTCACTCAGCTGTCTGAGTGTGAAGATTAGGTCTTGAGTACTTCGGTTCGCTCGGAATCCGCACTGGACCTCATCCCGTTGTGGTTCAGCTAGGCGTCGGAGTCTCTGCTCTAGGATTCTAGAGTAGATTTTACCAGGGACACTGAGAAGGGATATGCCTCTATGGTTTCCACACTGTCGATTGTCACCCTTTTTGAAAATTGGTGTTATAATGGCAATCTCCCAGTCCTTTGGTATGGTCTTGTTGTACGACGCTGCCTGTAGAACCCTTAAGAGTAATAGGTCGCCTGATGCTCCCACGTACTTAACCATTTTTGGTGTTATACCATCATGCCCTGCTGCTTTGCTTATCTTGATTTTCTCCAGTGCTGCCTTCAGTTCTTCCATCATTATGTCATCTTCACCATCATTGGTTTTCTTTTCTGTGCTGGTGGTAATCTTTTCTGATGCTTCACCATACTCACCATCAAGGAGTTCTGAGAAATATTCTTTCCATCTTTCCATTACTTCCTTCGGGGCAGTAAGCAATTTGCCTTGCTTGTCTTTATAAATTTGAGAGGGCATTGTTTTTCCTTTCTCATGTTCTTTAGGGTCTTATAGAACAATTTCTGGTTTTCTTGTGCATCTTTTTCTAGCTTTTCTCCAAATTCTTCCCAGGACTTTTGTTTTGCTGCTAGCACTTTGTTCTTTGCTTCTGTTCTGAGTGTCACATATTCTCTATATTTTTCCATTTGTCCTGTTGTGTTTTTAGCTCCTAAGTATTCCATGCCATTTTCTTCTCTCTTATTTTCTCTTTGACTTCCTCTGTCCACCAAGGTGTCCTCTTTCTCTTGTTCCCAAGTCGGACTTCACCGCATGCTTCTGCAGCAGCTGTCTTTATGATACCCTTGAATTTATTCCAGAGGGTTTCCAAGTCATCAGGTCGTTCTTGTGTGTTGCTCACCGCTGCAGCAATTAGCCCCTGATATCTGGTCTTAATTTCTGGCTCTCTCAGCTTGTAGGCCCTAATGCTCATTTCTCCCACTCGTTTACTTGGTTTCTTGCGTGATGTTGGGCAGTTCCTAGGCTGAGCAACTCTTTCAGTTGTTCTTTTGATTGTTAGCAGGTAGTGATCACTTCCAATCTCTGGCCCCCTCCAGACTCTAGCATCCCGGACATATTTGAATGAGCTTCTCCTAACAATGGCATAGTCGATCACTGACTTCTCATTCTTGGTTGGTTCACATCTAGTGTATGCATGTATGCGCTTATGGGGGAACTTTGTGTTTGTAACTAAGCGACAGGCGAAATTTGTTAAAGTGCGCGTATGGATAATTAAACGATAACTGACCAGATAGGAATAGGTTATAGATACCTCGTGCTTATATGTAGATATTTTATTAGCAGTAATTTTTTCATAATGTTCCTCTATCCTTAGGCATGACCTGATCAACGGCGACCAGCGGTTTTTTTAATTAGGCTTTATTTCGTCTATGTTTTGGTCCATTGTGGTCCATGTTGGCCTTTTCTCCATTTACTGATTGGATTAAAGTTGTCTTCGTCTGGCTTACGCGTCTCCAAGTTCAGTTGTGAACAGGACCGGCCACAGAGACTAACTGACATTTTAATAGTAAATTAACTGGACTATCAACACCAGAAATTATTTATGAAATTTTATCAGCCAACTACGGTGTAAAAGATATAACATTTCTCCCGACTTTTGACAATCGTTTTCATCGGATTTATCCAGCAAGTTACGCTGTTTCAAAATCGACACTCACCACAGAGACAGCCGATAGGATTTACAACCATCATCAATAAACAATAATTAACAGTTTAGCAATCAGATGTTTTCCTACTATTTACGGTGAACACCAGATCCCAGAGAGTCTCGGGACAAACTATTCAAGGTGACTGATGCGTGATGCCATATGATGATGGATGGCATCCGCATGTCTGGTTTTGTGTAGTGTGTAGATGTGTTCAGTCAAAACAATGTTCATGCAACAATAACAGGGCAATCCACATATGACGTCAGTAAACTCACGACGTATAAAGTCAATGAGTCTTGAAACAGCCGTTGACGTTTTTCTTCATTATTTATTGTGGACGCCACAGTGACAAAATGGTTACGCAAATGTGTAGGCACATCAAACAGTCATTATCACAGCAACATTCAATACAGCAATAAACGGTAGACAGCATTACAATGATGAGTCAGATGCATGTTATATTTCATAGTGCTGTAAATGTAGTCAGGTGGAAAACTCCATCCTTTTCTATAACAGCCAGGAGATAACCAGATGTATGAGATCAGTTCACTCTCCTTAGTTTGACTTCAGCAAGACAGACACGTCTGCCGAAGTATAAATAATGTCCTCAAAAATATCCTCTAGATAATAAAGGTTTTCTAAACCTAGTTCATTTAACAAAGTAGCAAGTAATGGTCCTTGGTACCTGCATCAACCGATGCAGTACAATGCAGCGACATGTGAGCTGGGAAAAACATCTCGTGACGACGACTTTCGCAGACAGGCTATGAATCGAAATCGCTCACGACCCAAAATCGATAGAGTTAATGAAAAAGTCAATATACCTTGCTTTCATGAAATACACAGAAATATCACGCCTCCCGACATGTGGGAAACACTAGAGGTATTATCTCGAATAAACGAAATATCCATTAAGAGGACTACACATCCCTGACAGAACAAAAATAGCGGAGATCCCCTCTTCAACGAGGCATCTCTTTCGCCATTCCAAATCGCTCACTCCCACTAGTGGTGGGCGGAAACCGATCGACCAAACAACAAGACAAGTCATGCGCAGTCCAGCGCAAAAATGACCACAGCTCAAAAGTTAACTGCATTCGATACCAACGCGAGAAGACAAATGCTTACCGAGAAAAGTGACTATAAATTTCAAGCAGTTGTTGCCCTTGCGTTATAAAACAGATATTGAAATAAAACGATGTTGCGAGAATTTATCACGCAACATATCACCACCTCCTCCCGATAAAAAAAAAATGTGGAACATATTTTTTTTTCAATATCAAAGAGCAAGCGATAAGCGGCTCAAAACGCACGAATTATGCGCTGATAATTAATTAAATTGCCAAACAATAGGCTAATTATAGAGTGTCTGGTGAGGATATACCTCAACAGAAAAATAAATATGTCTCAAAAAATATTCACATCGGGGAGGTGTCACCAACACACATCACGTTAGCATGTAAACACAATATACGTATGCAAGTTACTATAATCATCATTAAACAGCATACTCTAATATTGTCTTTAAAAATGGATGTACAAATCTGATAGGAAAATTTAAATAGTACATTCTTTGACATGTAATGACATAAGTACATAGTAAAGTTAAACTACATGACGATCCAGGACATATGCTCTGGTATTCCGAGGGTAAGTACACAATCTAGAACTCGTAAGGTAAGTCCTCAGCTCAACAATGACATTCTGAGAAAGTACAAGCAATATAATGCTAATTAATAACTAATATGCTTCATAAGGTACAATACATTATTAATAATTGTGGCTGTTTAGTAAACTAACGGCCCTTATATTAACTACTCAGTCCTCCTCTATCATCTTAAAAAACGAACAGAAGAAGATGACAACAAAGCACGATAGTGTGTACATATAAAGTAAGTACAGATGTGCTAATCTATTGTAGAAATATAGGTGTGTTATGACTCTGTAATATATAGAAATATAGGACAGAAGTATTAGTTGGAGTCATGTGGGCATCTAGACAAAATGTCAGCCATCACATTATCCGCACCACGGATAGCTCGTACCGTGAAGTGAAAAGGTTGAAGAGCTATAGCATATCGAGTGGATCTCGAACTCTTCAAATTCTTAGTCTGAATAGCTGTAAGAGCTTTCTGATCAGTCTCTAGAATGAAATGTGCGCCCAGGAGGAATCTTTGTAGCTTTAGAATTGACCAAACCATCGCTAACAACTCACGGTCTAAAACCGAGTAGTTCCTCTCTGCCGCATTTAGTTTTCTAGAAATGTACATAACAGGATGCAGAGTATTTGCATATTCTTGCATCAGTGCTGCTCCAATCCCAGTGGATGAAGCATCACTCCGAAGAACAAAAGTCCTATCAAGAGTAGGTAATCTTAAGATGGGAGGAGAAGAAAATATATTCTTGATTTGGTCTAGTGAAGATTGGCATTCTTCAGACCAACGGACCAGATTAGGCGAACCTTTCTTCAACAATGTTGAGAGAGGTGCCATGATCGAAGATAAATTTGGAATAAATCTCCCATAAAATTGAATTAAACCTAAGAGACTCCTAACTTGTTTCTTCGTTTTAGGAACAGAGATGTTCAGTATTTTGGAAGTATTGTGGTCTTCTGTCTTCAAGAGACCATGACCAACACGATGACCCAGGAAAGAGATTTCACCAAAACCAACAAAAGCTTTAGAAGGTTTTGCTGTCAAATTATTCTCACGTAGAGTGGACAGTAAGTCATATAACCCTAAATAGTGATCTTCCCAGGTATCACTGAAGAGACAGATGTCATCTAAGTATGCGATGACATCCGAACGATGTGACAGAATTCGACGCATCATGCGAACGAAAGTGGCAGGGGCGTTCATGAGACCAAAAGGCATAACATTCCATTGAAATAGACCCCTAGGTGTAGAAAAAGCAGTAAGAGGTTTGGCATGCTCTGCTAAAGGCACTTGCCAATAACCTTTAGACAAGTCAAGTTTAGTGAAGAATCTAGAATTAGAAAGTCTAATCAGTAGATCTTCTAACAAAGGCATCGGTTCAGCGTCGAACTTTGTGACCTGATTCAATTTGCGATAATCAACGCAAATTCGTATGTTCTTATCCTTCTTCCGGACAATAACCATGGAAGAAGAATATGGTGAAGTCGATGGTTCAATTATATTTAATTGAATCATTTCATCCAATTCCTTTTCCACTTGCGACTGAAAGTGTATAGGAATAGGATACGGCCTAACCCTAATTGGATTATTGTCGGTAAGAATTATGTCATGTTCTATGACATCTGTGTGTCCAGGAATGTCAGTGAGAACATCCTGAAATGTTTGTAACATCGACGAGACTTGTCGATGTTCGTCACCAGAAAGATTAGGAGAAACAGAAACGTTTTTCCAAGATTCCGTGGAATGTAATGGAACCACTGGAAGGGGAAGGTTGACATCAGAGAAGGTAGCTTCCTCATCCTGAATGACAGACAGGGATGAATAATGACCGTGAGGTGCAGGAGCATCATCCGTTGCCTGGAAAATAGGCAGCAAATAGTCCGGACGTTCGTGAAATTCCGAAAGCATGTTTATGTGGAAAGTTTTATGCTTTCCATCAATATCGACCACATAGTCAACATCGGAAATCCGAGAGACTATTGCATACGGACCTTTCCATGCAATAAGAAGTCTATTTTCCCTACTGGGGAGTAGGACGAATGCTTTGTCACCTGGACAAAGTTGTCGTAGACATCTATTCTTGTTAGCAAACTGCCTTGCCTTCTCTTTAGCAATTTCTGATGAAGCAGTTGCTAGCTTACATGCCTCAATGATCTTTTGTCTAAGAGCAATGACATACTCATATGAGGATTGAGTTTCATCGCTAATATCATCGGCAGTGATGAGATCGTGTAATAAAGACATAGGGCCGCGTGGACGCGCGCCAAAGACAAGTTCGAAGGGAGAAAATCCTGTGTGTTCATTAGGGACTTCTCTATAGGCAAAGAGAGCCGCGGGTAAAACCCTGTCCCAATCTTGAGGATGATCTTCAGTTATCTTACCAAGCAAAGTCTTGAGCGTTCTATTCAGACGCTCAACTAACCCATTAGACATAGGATGGTAGATACTACTGAGAGATCGTTCAATATGTAAGGTAGACATTACCTGTGACATAGTGTCAGATATGAGTTGAGTGCCATGGTCTGACAATATTTCTCTGGGGAACCCCAAGCGAGAAAATATCAACCAAAGAGCATCTGCGATATCTGTAGTAGATATGCTCTTAAGAGGAATAGCCTCTGGCCAACGTGTGCACATATCGACACATGTAAGGATAAACTGATGTCCTCTGGCCGACTTGACCTTAAAAGGGCCAATAATATCTATGGCCATTTTCTGAAACGGCCGAATAGGAATGTCAGCAGCCTGGATAGGCGCAGCATGTCGTGGTCCTCTAGATTTGACCTCCTGACATACCTTGCATGATCGGCAGTAAATACGAATGTCCTTATTGACAAAAGGCCAAAAGAAAGCCGCAAGGACTCTCGACTTCGTACGGGCAAAACCCATATGTCCAGCACATTGCGAGTCATGAGCATGTTGTAATATTTGGACTCTCATGCTCTTGGGAACAAGAATTTGCGAATGTGCCGACGTAGTCGAATCTTGTACCATACGTACAAGTACGCCGTTTCTCATTGCAATCCAAGATTTTCTATTTGTATCCTGATTCGGATCACCTTTCTTCGCAAGAACGAAGAATTTTTTTAAAGAAGGATCTTCTTCTTGCAATTTTATGAAAGAGT
This sequence comes from Oreohelix idahoensis, assembly GCA_024509875.1. NCBI lineage: Eukaryota > Metazoa > Mollusca > Gastropoda > Stylommatophora > Oreohelicidae > Oreohelix > Oreohelix idahoensis. Next base: position 675,389 of record JAMPIV010018554.1, on the reverse strand, counting down.
CACGAGTGATTACTAAGTGACTATCTTGGCTATCAACTTCATTATCACTATTCAGTGAAGTTTCGGGTGTTTGTAGAGCTTGTGCTCTTGTAACTACTGCATTTGTAGCTTGCATGTTATTATCTTCCCAAGCAGCAATCTGCTGTGGGGTACACTCCCTAACTCCGTGAATACGACCAATAATAAGGTCCGCAATAGGATTAGGTAAGAGACAAGCATGCACATCTCCAGTAAAGAAAGGAGTGGCAATGCGAATTACAGCAGTAGGATATTTTTCTAGAGTGCCGCCAAATGTGACACATTTAATAACCCTTCCTGTAGCACAAGATGGATCTACAAGCGATTGTCTAACACCAATAGTGGTGCATCCGGAATCGAAAAGTAGTGAGACCGGAGTATCATTAACAAGACCCTTATGTAGAATTAAAGAACCCCTCCCGTCATGCGCAACAGCAGCAGGAAGAGCGGGAAGTGGGTGACCACAACTCAAAGTAGTTATGGTACCCGGTTCGAATAAAGTACTGCATTGGGGGCATTTGTTTGCTCTCTCAAAGTCAAAAGCAGAACTAGTGACAGCGTCAAAGTTTTTACTATCAACAACATGATTACAGGCTCCCTCAGTTTCCTGTTGTACAGCATTAGCCTGCTGATATCTCTTTTTTTTGTGTTGAGATCTACCCCGACTATTATTACCTCTGAAGTTATCAGAGTTATTATTATCTCTGCAGTTATTATTGTCTCTATTGTAATTGTTATCCTGGTTCGAATTCCAGTTTCCACGATTACTATCATGTTCACATTGATGCGAACATCTATTTGTTTGGTTCTGAGGTCTTCGGCAGGAATAACCTCTATTACCATATCCTCTTTTGAAATGCTTATAATTATTAGGGTGATAGTAACGACCACTATCAGGTTGTCTCCAATTCTTCGAAGAAGAATCACCATGAAATTGATTTCCATGATTTTGACAGAAATTACCGCTACCCTTTCTATCAAAATTTTGTTGGGATCTACGAGCAAAGTTTTGACCATACGGAGCTGCCGAAGCAACTGGTAAACCTTCTTTCACCTTAGAGTTACCCATGGTTATGTGTGGGTGCGCAGTTACGTATTGGCAACAGAAATCTTCCATTTCTTTTATTGTTTTAGGTTTACGTTCATGAAGGAAAGCAAGGAAAGACTCATTGACAGACGACATGACTTTGTCTCTAAGTATTAAGTCCATAAGTCCTTCATAAGTTTTTTCCGTCTTAGATAGTTCAACCCATCGTGAGAAAGTAATGCGTATTCTTGCAATAAACTCGGAGAATTCAACTCCATTTTCAGGTAACATGTTTTTAAATTGTAGACGATAGCCGTCTTCGTTAAGCTGATATTTCTTTAACAAAGCGGCCCTGACAACCTCATAATTGTTCTTGTCAGGTTCATCCACCATATTTAATATACTTAGAGCTTTACCTGTCAGTATCCCTGATAACTGATAAACATATTTTGCTTTGTCTATGTTATGAGCTGTACATGCTTGTTCAAATCTGTCCAGATAGAACATTATGTCATCACTGGAAGGACTAAATGTTGGTAACTTAATCTTAAAAGTATCATTATTAGCCTTACCAGAAGATGAACCCTTGTTTGAATCATTACCATTACTCATGCTCGTCAATTTCAATTTTTCCAACTCTAAAGCTAAGAGTTTTTCTTCATGTTCCATTTTTGCTTTCCTCTCATCAGACTCTCTTTGTAACTTCCTTTCTTCAGCTTGAGCCTGCATTTGAAGTCTTTCATTTTCAGCTTCTTTTTCAAGTCTTTTATTTTCAGCTTCTTTTTCAAGTCTTTTATTTTCAGCTTCTTTTTCAAGTCTTTTATTTTCAGCTTCTTTTTCAAGTCTTTTATTCTCAGCTTCTTTTTCAAGTCTTTTATTCTCAGCCTCTAGCTGGAGCTTTCTTTCCTCAGCTTCTGATTCCCTTTTTTGTTTTTCCATTTCCATTTGGAATCTCTTTTCATCCACCTGCATCTGCAGTTTCTTTTGTTCAGCTTCCATATGCAGTTTCTTTTGTTCAGCTTCCATTGCTTTATCATATCGAGCAGTTGCAAATTCTTCTAACTTATCACCAGTCTTCCCAAGCAATTTACCCTGCTCAATAAAGTGCTCAAATGTAGACATGTTGTCTAACATATGAGTCCAAAACCTGAAATAATTAACTAATTTATTTCAAACCTAAGTGTAACAAGTCTTAATTAAGCACTTGTATATTCACATCACATTATATTATCCCAGTCTCTGTGGGAAACAAGTCTCCAATCAAAGAACTTGTATATGAAATATCAGCACTCAATTCTTGATCATAAGTGCACTTCTCATTCAATAGTGCACGACACTATTCATCATTCATTTATCATCAGTGTAGTAGTAACAGTGCATTAGCATAGCCCATTAACTAATTACTATAACTGTAAACAATGACTATGTAAACACATGCAGAATGTAAACATTGAAAATGTAAACAATACAAACAATGTAAACAATAACAATGTAAACAATAACAAAGATCAGCAACAATACAAAAACTTTCGCAGAAATCAACTAAAAATAAAGCAGAAATTAATGAAATATCACAAAAAATGTGACGATATCTGCGATAGAATTAAACAAAATACATGACACCACAGTGTATAAACAAAAATGTTGTATGAAACTAAATTATAGACAAGAGTAGGCTAACAAATACAAACAAATCAAAACAAAACTAAAGAATGCGAAATAATAACGAAAACAATATTAAAACATGTCATCACAGCTAACATAAATAGCAACAGAAGTCGCTTAGCAAATTCCAGTATCGGAAATTTGCAAACCCTACAGAAAACGCTCACAATAGACGACCTCTATGACGTGGCATAATCTAACGGAGACACCACCCAACCGAGAACCCGCTGAAATATAAACATATAAATATACAAATAACATATAGACATATAACATATAGAATGAGATGATACACAGAAGACTCAGCAGAAGTATAAGGGCACAGTTTACATACAAACAGGCCACTTAACTTATAGGCTTCCAATCGTAGAACAGCAGAAAAACGGATGTCAATCAACGTCCTAAAGAGCGAAGCTCCAACGATGATGGCACATCTGAACTGCTTCCACTGCTAACACGATGGTACAAGAGCTTCTGAAATACTGTGTGTTGAGTTGTTTCGGCACTTGACCTTCTAATCCAAAAGTAAGTTGATGGAAATCGGTACTTGGCCTTCTTCAGAAAACAACCCGTTTCAACCGGCACTTGACCTTCTCAAAAAACGACAGCACTGGAACCTTGACAGCAGCAACTTGCTTGACTTGCGTAAAAGATAACAGCAGTCCGAGTTATCCGGCAACATGTAACAACGCCGGGTACTGTCAAATTCTTGTTTCCGTCAAAAAATTGAAATTTTGACTTTTACCGGGCAACGCCGAGTACTTTGAAAATTTTGAAGATGTTGACTGTATTGAAGAATGTTAATTTCTTGAAGGATGCTGATGAATTCTTGTTGAAAATGAAGTGGGTAAGGGACCCCGTGTTTGCTAGTACCAGAATCAAACCAGCTTATGGCCACCAAATGATGCGTGATGCCATATGATGATGGATGGCATCCGCATGTCTGGTTTTGTGTAGTGTGTAGATGTGTTCAGTCAAAACAATGTTCATGCAACAATAACAGGGCAATCCACATAGGACGTCAGTAAACTCACGACGTATAAAGTCAATGAGTCTTGAAACAGCCGTTGACGTTTTTCTTCATTATTTATTGTGGACGCCACAGTGACAAAATGGTTACGCAAATGTGTAGGCACATCAAACAGTCATTATCACAGCAACATTCAATACAGCAATAAACGGTAGACAGCATTACAATGATGAGTCAGATGCATGTTATATTTCATAGTGCTGTAAATGTAGTCAGGTGGAAAACTCCATCCTTTTCTATAACAGCCAGGAGATAACCAGATGTATGAGATCAGTTCACTCTCCTTAGTTTGACTTCAGCAAGACAGACACGTCTGCCGAAGTATAAATAATGTCCTCAAAAATATCCTCTAGATAATAAAGGTTTTCTAAACCTAGTTCATTTAACAAAGTAGCAAGTAATGGTCCTTGGTACCTGCATCAACCGATGCAGTACAATGCAGCGACATGTGAGCTGGGAAAAAACATCTCGTGACGACGACTTTCGAAGACAGGCTATGAATCGAAATCGCTCACGACCCAAAATCGATAGAGTTAATGAAAAAGTCAATTTACCTTGCTTTCATGAAATACACAGAAATATCACGCCTCCCGACATGTGGGAAAACACTAGAGGTATTATCTCGACTAAACGAAATATCCATAAGAGGACTACACATCCCTGACAGAACAAAAATAGCGGAGATCCCCTCTTCAACGAGGCATCTCTTTCGCCATTCCAAATCGCTCACTCCCACTAGTGGTGGGCGGAAACCGATCGACCAAACAACAAGACAAGTCATGCGCAGTCCAGCGCAAAAATGACCACAGCTCAAAAGTTAACTGCATTCGATACCAACGCGAGAAGACAAATGCTTACCGAGAAAAGTGACTATAGATTTCAAGCAGTTGTTGCCCTTGCGTTATAAAACAGATATTGAAATAAAACGATGTTGCGAGAATTTATCACGCAACAGTGACATTGTTTATCCAGGAAATCAACCACCAAATTACCCGTTCCCCTTATAAAATTTAATTATTGCAAAGGAGAAACTGGGGCCCAATTCGGACGATAATTACTCTGGACCTTATTCATGGATTATTACGTCCAACAGATTGTTTCACCAAGAATAGTGTAAGAAGCGAGATTGTGTGGCCACGTTTGACAGAGAGAGAGTGAAATATTTTCTTTAGTACAGGAAACATTTTATCATCTGCACTCTGTTTGACTATTGTTTAATTTTATTGGATAACGTTTAGTGGAAACTGTGTTCTTTCTTTACTGTCTATACTGTAACCTAGTGCTAAACTTTTAACCTTTGGGGTTATTAACTTGTTGGGTTCTTATCTTCTCAATGAGGGAAAGGCACAGGTATTTTGTTATTTTTCTATATATGTAATTCTGATGTATTTGATCTTTCTCTTATATATATATACGATGTTGTAAAGTTTAATGATAATAAACAACAAAAGAACAAAACTTTGAGTGTTGGTCAGACACATACCCAAATTAATCATAGTTTTTCATGTTTGTGTGTCTTGTTGTCACATAGCTGTGTGTGAGTGTTAGGTAAACTTATATTTCTCAATATAGGGAGGTGCAAGATTGTCTTATACTAAATTATAGTCGTATAGATAGGCTGGACTAGAGAAACTACTCAGTCCAGAGACAGATCTTCTCCTTAAACTATCCACTCCTGAAAAATCTATTTCTTACACCTTTACTTCTCACGTATTATAACTATCCTCTATACTCAGGCGGGACCTTAAATAACTTTAAAACCTATCTAAGCACGACACCATAGTGCAGACTGTGATACAGATCACTCCTTGGTTTGCTGTAAAATCAGTGCACAACCAAGAAAAGTCTATCGTGTCAGACATGAAGGGAAACCACGCATTGATACTAGCAAGATATCAGACCCTGTCATGATCGCTCAATTTACTGCGACCTTCAAGAAAGTGCTCAGTCGCCCTAAGCATGGTGATACTGTTACAGAGAACTGGGAGCATCTACGGAACACCATTCAAAGTACTGCACTTGCCACTTTTGGTAAGAAAACAGCGAAGTCAAATGACTGGTTCGATGCTTCATCAGATGTGATGACACCTGTCATTGAAGCTAAGCGCAGTGCTGCGGATGAATACAAACGTTCACCGAGTGCTAGAACCCTAGAGATCCTGAAGGCTACGAGAAGCAAAGTTCAACAAACTGCTCGACGCTGTGCAAATGAATTTTTGGCTCCAGTGAAAGCATCCAGATCGCGGCACAAACAGGCAACATTAGACAAATGTATGACGGTATAAAGAAAGCCCTTGGTCCCCAAAAAAGCAAGACGGCACCACTAAAAACCATCAGCGGAGAGAAGCTAACCGATACGGGTAAGCAGATGGAGAGGTGGGTCGGGCAATACTCTGAGCTTTACGCTAGAGAAAATACCCCCACGCCTGCAGCCCTTGATGGTGTCAAATGTCTGCCAACTATGGAGGAGCTGGATGCCGAACCAACATTAGAGGAACTCAGCAAGGCCATTGATAGCTTGGCCTCTGGCAAAGCACCAGGCAGTGATGGGATTCCTCCTGATTTAATAAAATGCTGCAAGAGCACGCTATTACATCCCCTGCATAGGGTGCTGTGCCAGTGCTGGGAAGAGACAACTATTCCTCAAGACATGCAAGATGCCAAGATTGTAACACTGTATAAAAATAAAGGAGACAGAAGTGATTGCAATAACTACAGTATTGTGGGTAAGGTTTTTGCCAGAGTCATCTTAATGCGACTACACAAGTTAGCTGAGCGCATATATCCAGAGTCACAGTGTGGATTCCGAGCTGGTAGATCAACAACAGACATGATCTTCTCTCTCCGCCAGCTTCAGGAAAAATCAAGAGAGCAGAAAAGGCCCTTATAAATCGCCTTTATAGACCTCTCAAAAGCATTTGACCTGGTTAGTAGGGATGGACTCTTCAAAATCCTCCTGAAAATAGGATGCCCTGCTAAATTGCTGGAAATGATAAAGTCATTCAATGACGACATGAATGGAACAGTCCAATATGTTGGAAGCACATCACAACCCTTTGACATACGAAGTGGCGTTAAACAAGGCTGTGTTGTGGCTCCGACCCTTTTCGGGATCTTCTTTGCCTTACTCCTGACACATGCATTCAGAGATGCAGCTGAAGGAATGTGCCTTCACACTAGTTCAGATGGCCGTATGTTTAATCTTTCAAGGCTGAAGGCAAAAACAAAAATCAGAAGGGTCACCATAAGGGACTTGTTGTTCGATGATGACGCTGCAGTCGTCACCCAAGGCCGACATGAGCGTCAGAGCTTGATGAATCGCTTCACCTAAGCATGCAAGGACTTTGGCCTCACAATAAGTCTAAAGAAAACGAATGTGCTGAGTCAGGATGAGGGTGCTGCACCAGTTATCACTAGCGATAACTTTGAATTGGAAGTGGTGCACCACTTCACATACCTAGGGTCTACCATCAATGACAAACTCTCACTGGATACAGAAATTGACAGCCGCATTGGCAAAGCTGCAGCTACCTTTGACCGCCTCACATCGCGTGTTTGGGGAAACTCCAAGCTCACATCGAAGACCAAGGCTGCGGCATATAACGCCTGCGTCACCAGCTCTCTCCTATATTTGCAGCGAGACGTGGACAACCTTAGCTAAGCAAGAAAGAAGGCTCAATACCTTCCATTTACGGTGTCTACGCCACATCCTCGGCATCTCGTGGAAAGATAAAGTGACAAATGTCGAGGTATTCTCACGTGCTGGCCTTCAAAGCATGTATACACTGCTTATACAGAGCAGACTACGCTGGCATGGCCATGTCCGCCGCATGGAAGATGGTCGCATCCTGAAAGATATCTTCTACGGGCAACTACTCGTAGCAGATGGCAAAAGGCCAGTTGGGCGACCCAGCTGAGGTTCAAAGATAAGTGCAAGAGAGATAAGAGGGCACAGGACATAAATCCAGCAACGTGGAAGGATAAAGCTGCCGATAGCACCAAGTGGCGATGCTATTTACGGCGCCACCTCAGATTCAGCGAAAAGAAGCTCACACAAGCGGAAGAGAGGAGAAAACGTCGAAAGGAGTATCAGGAAAATAAGCCGCTGAGGGCTGTCACCTCAGGGGCGCATTCCCATAGTCAGTTATGACTGAAGGGGCTATTATTATTATTATTACTTACATTTTCAAAGCAGTGTAATTGTCCATATAAACATATTCTCTTTAAAATTAATGTAAGTTCTCAAGCTTTAAACCAGTGTAAATGTCTTGGTGAAAATATTCATTTTAAAGTTAATGGAAGTTTCAAACTTTTCAATCAGTGTAAATATAAATGAAAACATATTCAATTTATATTGTGAACACTTTTTAATCAGTGGAGATGTATATGTAAACAGACTCTATCTGTATTATTAACATTTTCATTTAAATATAATGTAAATATGAAAGCTATTCTATTTAAATGTAAAGAAAGTTTTATCCCAAGGGATTAAATTTAATTCTCATCGAGGGTAAATTCTGAGTTAATGGGATGGTGGTATGGGAAGATAGGAACCCATAACTATGGGGTGGAAAACGCCATATCCAGAAGAGCGTTTCGTTCTATTCTTTTACCATAGTTATTGGTGGTACCAGCAGAACAAGAAGGGAATAGTGGCCTAAGATTTAAGACGAAGGACCCACTTGGTAGACTCTCCTTGACATTTATGGGAAACGAGCTACACCCGACAACCTTGACCAGGGACGAGCGTGAGAAGTGTGAAAAGAACCAACCCGTAAGAAGGAGCAGAACCTTCATTGTCAGCTAAGTTCAAATATATGCGGCCACTTGAACTTCTTGTAATATTTTACAATCCATAACGACCGTGATGATAAAGTTTCTTGATTCTAAACTATTCAAATTATTTTCCAACTGTTACAACGTAAGTGATTATTAAATTGTGTTATTTGTAATTATACAAATTTAACTTCGATTTAATCATTTTAAAGTTACTGCATGTTTATCTCAGTCAATTTACTATACACACTCTAGACAGAGCTATACCAGAATAATAAGAATTCCACTGAGTAAATCAGGGGTGGGGGCTTAAACGAGCTGAAATTAATAAGTGCTTAAATCCTTCACAAAAGCGTCGGCAAAATTACAGAGCTAACATACTCAGCCAAAGCAGTATTTTTCTCGCTTATTATGAATATCTTGTGAAGATTCCATGGAGAAAGAAGCGGTTTGTTTCTTCTATTTAAATATCTGTCAAAAGTAATCTTGTGCGAAGGTAGACACCTTTGAAGCCCATATTAGATACTCTTGAGTTTTGACCACTGTTGGACCACTACTGCAAAGCAGGGGAGGCAATACCGTCACTATATATATATATATATATATGTGACGGTGCGAAGACGATGTGTGAATAAGAATAAGAATTCGTGTGTAATGTTGTCGTCACTCTCTCTGGCCTACTTTCACACACGTTCCGCAGTCACAGAAAAACTCTTGATGACAGGGGTCCCACTTTTATTAATGAAACCCTATCAGGTAGCACATGAATCATAGAGAAAACAATGTTGCCCACAAGTTTACTTTTTGTTGGTAATTCCTATACAACACCATTTAACCAAGCTATTTTGGTATTCTCTACATAACACCATATAACCCAGCACAGAGTGCTGGACTCTCTCTATGTCGTTAGTTCTCTTAGCACAGACGCAACTATGCAAAAGCCCGGACCTCACTTGGTTATCGTATTAGGGCGCGTTTTGCACAAGAAGACGATCTGGCTACTTCTCAGCTCTGACCCAAGCCTCTCCTTGTTTCAGTTTAAATCTACATCTCCACCCCTGTACCACATGATAGCCACGTCAAAATGTCAGGGAAAACTCCACCCATCCCTCTAGGGAGCAAATCAGGAGTCCTATGCTCAGTATGGATGACATGAGATCACACCTTGGTAATGATTATCTTCCTAGACGAACACAATTCAAGTTCCGCCCACTGGTGGTTACATCCCACGATATCAGTTGCCCTACTCACACTTCTTACGGTTTCGTGCTCAAAGAGGTGTTTTCTTCTGGTGTCATAACAGCGCCGAGATGTCTAACAACCGAGGACTGTCTCCCATTACATCTGCTGCGTCTCACACGTTTGTCTACTTCACTGATGGCAAAGGTGTGTGTTGGGTCGTTCATTCTAATGGTAAAGAACTTCATTACGCAAATGGTTGCAAAGGAACAAAAATGTCAGAAAATGTTCTTCAAAACGAACTCCAACAAGTAGTGTTTAACTGGTCACTTACTGGCAGCACACAAGTCTGTGATGACTGTACATATATTTTATTTAACGTGACACATACGGAGTGGAACAAGACGATCATAGTTACAGGTGCAAAAGGGTCATACGTCAAAAATGTTGATAATTACTTTTCAAGTTCATGAAGATTCTCTAACAATTAAGTCCTCTTATTCAAGTGACTAAGGGTCACTTCCTCTACCATATCATATGTATTGCAGTCAAGTCCGTTGACCTTCTTTCAAGGACGTATCTTATGGCCAACGGGTTCATTCTCAAGGAGCAATACTTCTTATCATACTTGTAACAATTCCAGACTTTTTCCATACGATACTTAGGTAGCATATATATATATAAAATCCAAACAAAGTCATCCACGACAATACGACCAGGTTAGAGTTCTGTGTTGACTAACCTCTCTATATCCATGCCACGACTTTGGCATTGACGAAAATACGGCATATAAAAACATGTGAAGCATACAAATCAATTAACTTCGTTTACTCGTAGGTATCCTCCCTCTACGGTAATTCAAAAGGGCTAACGACTCCGTCTGTCCATTCTAGGAATGACATACTACGATGAATTCCCGCTAGACCAAAACTAGGAGCGGCCTGATACTTTAATTTAACTCAATAAACATTCGATGTGACATGGGGCGACACTTACTTGATACTTCCACTATTGGCTTCATCATGAATACCAGTAGATATCATTACAGAATAATGGCTTCTTCAAACTTGCCAGAAAAATCCAAGAAATATATATCGGACATAAACATGGTCCGAACTGCCCCGTTCAAAACATGACGTCAGAATTTTTTAACTAGGTTACCCGTGCGTCCAAAGCAACTCACACTGCATTGTGCACGTCAGTGCGTGAATCAATCGAACGCACAAATAATATAACTATTTTAAGACTGGTGCGTACATTTGGCAGGACCGAAGACTACCCCCTTTAGGTAATAAATGTACGTAACAGCTCCCTTATTACCTCCCCTTAAAAAAAATTAATTCTATTAATTTTTTTGAACTTAGTACCCGAGAGAGGTGAGTCAAAACTACCACAAGATATATGAAATGCATAAAGTTATACCATATTAAGAAAAGAATATTAAACGAAATCAATATAACTAAATGATAGTATGCATTAAAGCACACATCCACACTCGACCTACTTTGGAACGATGTGGTAATATTCGAAGTAAAAACAAGTTGAAAATGAAAAATGAAAAAACCATAAAAAAAAAGATGATAATAAAATTCAACTAAGTTTTCAAAAAAAAAAAATTGAAACATATGATTTCAAAAATGAAAATGAACAGCAACACTGATGATGATCAATGACAAGAGAATCAATAAAACAGAAAAATTGAAAATACAATGTGCAAAAATGAAGCAATGCAAAATTAAACACTTTAAGAATCAACACCCTTAATGTTTTCTAACACTAGTACGGTTGACTAGTGATCTAACAGTGAGATATCATAACTAAGACCCGTGAATGCAGGTATTACGTGACAACTAAGAAAGTTAGTATGTGTGTGATCCATAATCAATTAAATAGATTAAATTGAATTATTCTAATTTATATATTTCTTAATTACTAACAAATAACCAGTTACTAATATATTCTAAGTAATTCCAATATCACTATCAATATGTCAATGTTCAGTTACAACTAGTTAGTAATCGACGAGACGATGTTCTCAATGTTCCATACACGATAAAATATATTCTCGAACACGATATGTAGTGTAATATGTTCCATAGGAATAACAAATGTATATTTGTCGCTCTTAACAATGTTTCCATACTAATAAAAAGTTACTGTAGTACCAATGTTCCCGTACTAATAAAATGTTACTCTAATACCACTGTTCCCGTTCTAATAAAACGTTACTATAGTATCAATGTTCCCGTACTAATAAAATGTTACTACACAAGAAGTAATGTTATAATCTATAAGTAAGTATATCCTGAAAGTTATACTTATACGAATACTTCAGTTATATAAACAGTCTTTATAGATGTACAATCAATGATAATGTACAAAGTTATTCATGTTATCGGTGAGGATGTTTCAACATCTGGAAGTGGTTTAGTTTCGACAAGTTCGCTTGGGCATCTCGACAAACAGTCTGCGAACACATTCTTCACTCCAGGAATAGCTCGTATTTCAAAATTGAATGGTTGAAGCGCTATAGCGTAACGCGCTGACTTCGATGATTTAACGTTCTTCGTGTTCAGTGCGGTAAGAGCTTTTTGGTCAGATTCCACCACAAAGTGTGAGCCGAGGAGGTAACGTTCCAGTTTTGTGATTGCCCATACTAATGCGAGGAGCTCTTTATCCAGAACGGAGTATTTGAGTTCGCTCTCCGTAAGTTTTCTGGACACGTACATCACCGGAAATAAGGTGCCGTTATATTCCTGCATCAAAACTGCAGCAATAGCGTAAGAAGATGCATCACTGCGAAGAATGAAAGTGAGATTTTTGTTAGGCAACCTCAAAAAAGGTTCATTTGAAAAAAATCGTTTTATATAGTCTAACGCCGTTTGGTGATCCTGCGACCACTTTATTACATTAGATGTGCCTTTCTTCAGTAGAGACGAAAAAGGTGCAGTTATAGTAGACAAATGAGGGATGAATTTTGAATAGAACTGTATTAGTCCTAAAAGAGATCTAACTTGTTTTTTTGTCTTAGGTGCCGAGATGTTTAAAATTTTAGAGACGTTACTGTCTTCTGTATACATGAAACCATGACCTATGCGGTGACCCAGAAATGAGATGTCATGAAAACCGACAAAAGCCTTTGAAGGTTTCGCTGTTAAGTTATAATCCCGTAAGGTAGAAAGTAAAGCTTTTAATCCATGAATATGTTCATCCCAAGAGTCACTGAAAAGACAGATGTCATCTATATAAGTAATGACATCGGGACGATGAGACAATATGCGGCGCATCATGCGTACAAAGGTAGCTGGCGCATTCATTAATCCGAATGGCATAAAATTCCATTGAAAAAGACCCCGTGGCGTCGAGAAAGCGGTGAATGGCTTTGCTTTAGGAGTGAGTGGCACTTGCCAATAGCCCTTTGAAAGGTCAAATTTCGAAAAGAATGTGGCATGAGATAATTTCTCCAATAAGTCGTCTAAAAGAGGTAACGGTTCCGCATCGAATTTTGTAACTTTGTTTAATTTCCTGTAATCTACGCAAAGACGTATATTGTTGTCCTTCTTCCTAATGATTACCATAGAAGAAGAATATGGTGATGAAGATGGTTCAATTATATTTAATTGAAGCATCTCATCCAATTCCTTATCAACCTTATCACGAAAGTGTAAAGGGATAGGATATGGGCGAACTCGAATAGGCGTATCGTCAGTCAGAATAATGTCATGTTGGATGACTGACGTATGACCTGGGATGTCAGTGAGGACATCCTCATACGAGTGTAGAATATTAGAGACTTGCTGACGTTGATCAGCCGAAAGAGTAGATGAGATTGTAACATCATTCCATTTCTCAGTGGAATGGAGTGGTACAACTGGTATTGGTAGTTGTACATCATCGAAAGAAGATTCTTCTTCTTGGATGACTGACAAACTAGAATAGTGTTGAATAGGAGGTGTAGGATCGTCAGTTGCCTGGAACACTGACTGTAGATAATCAGGACGTGAGTAATACTCCTTCAACATGTTAATGTGGAAGGTTTTATGTTTACCATTAACATCAACGATGTAGTCGACATCGGATATTCTTGAGATGATCCTGAAAGGACCTCTCCAGGTAATTAAAAGACGATTGTTATGCGCAGGGAGTAATACAAAAGCTTCGTCACCAGGAATAAGCTGGCGAAGACGTCTATACTTGTTTGCAAATAGACGAGCTTTTTCTTTGGCTTGTTCGGATGATGCAGTAGCTAGTCTACAAGCATCTATGATTCTCTTTCTCAGAGAGATCACATACTCATAAGAGGATTGAGTTTCCTCTTCAATATTCTCGTCAACCAATAAGTCGTGGATTAACGACATCGGACCGCGTGGTTGCATGCCAAAAACTAGCTGGAATGGAGAAAACCCCGTGGCTTGATTTTGTACTTCGCGATACGCGAACAGAGCAGCGGGTATGACCCGATCCCAGTCTTGGGGATGGTCTTGGGTCATCTTACCCAACAACTGCTTGAGTGTCCTATTGAGACGCTCAATTAACCCATTTGACATCGGATGATAAATAGAACTAAGAGATCTGTCTATACCTAATGTCTTCATAACTTGAGACATGGATTCAGAAATGAACTGAACCCCATGATCCGACAAGATTTTCCGTGGAAAACCAATGCGTGAGAAGATTAACATCAATGCCTCTGCTACACTGGCAGATGAAGTGTTCTTGAGAGGGATGGCCTCAGGCCAACGAGTGCACATATCAATGCACGTAAGAATATGCGTATGCCCTCTAGCAGATGGAAGCATCGGACCAATAATGTCTATAGCCATTTTATCAAATGGTCTAATCGGGATGTCCGCAGCTTGAATAGGAGCCGCATGAAATGGACCCCGTACCTTAACTTCCTGACATATCAAACAGGACCGACAATAGAGAGTGATGTCCCTATGGACGCCTGGCCAGTAGAATGCCGAAAGCACTCTGGATTTGGTACGCGAAAAACCCATATGGCCCGCACATTGCGAGTCATGCGCATGTCGTAATATACGAGATCTCATAGAGGATGGGACTAAGATCTGATAACATAAGGATGAATCCTTTTCCCGTATTACTCTAACCAAAATCCCATTTTTAAGTATAAAGTCATGTCTAGATTTTGCAAGTTTGTTGCTGGTATTCTTTTTGTTCACATACTGAAAATTTTTTTTTAATGAATCATCATTCTTTTGCAATGTTGCAAACAACTCCCGTGAAATAGGAGCATCATCATCACAAGTGGTATGAACTGTAGGTTCAATAGGTGTATCATGCGACATATTAGTAGCTTGCGCTCTAGTCACTACTGCATTTGCAGTTTGAATATGTCGCTCTTCCCATTCAGCAATTTGCTGTGGTGTACACTCTTTAATACCATGTATGCGACCAAGTATTACATCACAAATTGGATTCGGAAGGAGACATGCCTGGATCTTTCCTGAAAAAAATGGTGTATTAAGGTCAATAATAGCAGTGGGAAATGTTTCAACGGTGCCACCAAAAGTCACACACTTGACAACCCTGCCCGTGGCACAACTTGGGTTGATCAGCGAAGTCCGGACGCCCACAGTACTACAACCTGAGTCAAATAGGAGAGAGCATGAAATGTTGTTGACAAATCCCTTGTTAAACTTAAGAGAGCCCTGTCCCTGGTGTACTGACGCAGCAGTGGCCGTACAGACTACAGGTAGACTAGGCAAGGTATGTCCGCAACGCAGCGTCGTGATCGCCTTAGGCTGGAAAAGAGTCGAGCATTCTGGACAGTCTTTCACCTGGGTACAATCAAGAGAACAAGACATAGCATTGTGAGTTTCAGCTACTTTACCCTGTTCAATGTTAGCCTGTGTATCACTTAAAGCGACATTAGAATGTCTACCCGTATTACTCGACGATCTATCTCTACGACGCGATCGATTTTGATTATTTGCATTAAAATTGCCATAATTGTCGTTTCTGCTTGAGTTAAAATTTGGATGAGTCCGATAATTTGTATAATTAAAGTTATGATGTTCTTTAAAATTTTTATTCCAAGAACCTTGTCTGTTTTGCGGACCCTGAGATCTTGATCTCCAGTTTTGTTTATTATAATGTCCTTGATTATTTTTAAAATTATTGTTACCAAAATCTCGCGATCTGTGAGCTTGGTTCCAAGAAACATTAAATGGAGCAGATTGTTGAAATTGCTTCCCTTTGTAAAAGTTATCATTGTTAAAATTGTAATTATTTCCCTTATTGACATACCTGTCAGCACTAAAGGAACGATTTCGTGAAAAATTGTTTTGTTGTGCTGCAAAAGCAACAGGCAATTCATTCTTAATCTGTGCATTACTTAGATCCATGGTTGGGTGAGCAGTGCAGAAATTTTTTGCATGTTCTTCTAAGTCTTTCATAGATAAAGGTTTCCGTTCGTGTAAAAATGCGAGAAATGTAGGATTTACAGACGATAGTACCTTATCGCGCATCAGTAAATCGAAGAGACCTTCATACGACTTTTCAATTTTGGATAATTCGATCCATCTTTCTAGGGTTAGTCGTATTTGTGACAGAAAATCACTGAAATTTCTGCTTGATTGCGGTAGCAATGTACGAAATCTTAATCGGTATTCATCTTCTGTCATTTGAAATTTCTTCAGAAGTGCGGCTCTAAGAGCATTATAATCATTCTTCTCATTAATACTGGTAGTATGATAAACTGCTAAAGCATCCCCAGTAAGTAACCTGGATAAATATGTGCAATACAGTGTTTTATCCACGTTATAAGACCTACAAGTGGCCTCAAATCTATCTAGGAAAAATATTACGTCATCCGACGGGGGATTAAATTTAGGTAATTTAAGGTGAATTTCCTTAAAATGATCATGTCTGGATGAAGTTTGGCTTTCAAAAGTTCTCTGAGAATTAGCTTCCTGAGTTAACCTAAGTCTCTCATATTCTGACTCTGCTAATTTTAGTTCATGCTGTCGTTTTCTATCATTCTCTTCCATCTCAAGCTGAAGTCGTTTTGTATTTTGTTCAGCTATTAATCTTCTTTCTTCCATTTCCTTTTGTTTATTTTCCATTTCCTTTTGTTTATTTTCCATTTCCTTTTGTTTAACTTCCATCTCAATTTTAAGTCTTTCTTCAGCCTCCCTTTGCTTCTGTTCTGCCTCTCGCTGAAATCGTTTCTCTTCTAATTCAGCGGCTTGTTCAGCTATTAATCTTCTTTCTTCCATTTCCTTTTGTTTATGTTCTGCCTCTCGCTGAAATCGTTTCTCATTCTCCTCCGCCTCAAATTTCAAATTTTGTAATCTTAAAGTTTCTAGCTTTCTCTGTTCGGCTTCTATTTCTTGAGCTTTCTTATATTCTGCAAGTGCAAATGCTTTTGCTTCATCAGGAGCCATCTGAAGAGCTTTTGCTTGCTTAATGAAATAATCTAGTGAATACATTATGCTTTATAAGTAGTCACAATACTCTTGATTTATAAAATGATAATTAATCAATGTAAATTAATTAACCTTGTTACTTTAACAAGTGTTCGTCGTTCCTGTCCTAGAACGGTATCTTTTGTTATCATATAGTTATGAAATATGTTAATAATCAATACAGTAATTTATGTAATGAAATGTCATGAAAGCAACAACGTGAAAGACAATAGAAACATTACCGACAAGACACGATAATCAAAGACGAGTGAACACAATCGTAGAAATCAACAAAAATAGAAATGTGTAACTAAAATAGAATATCGTAAAAATTTACGATGACAACTACGATCAGATACTCAACAGGACAATTGACAACACAGTGTAAAAACATAGGTTTTGTAAAAAACTGAACGACAGGAAAGGTGAGACGGACGCATAATACAAACAAAATTCATCATAAAACTAAATACGAGTAAAAATAACTACCAAAAACAACAAGTAAACGTGACGAAACAGCTAAACAGATACTATCATAAGGAACAATTAGCGATCGGAACTTCGGCAAGGTTTCTAGCCTTGGACCGGAATTATCGCTCAATTGAAACTTACAAGTTGAGCCCTACAGAACGTCTGACGAAGAGCCCGAATTGGCTTCGAGATGGATCTCGTTCGTCAGATCAACCTCCCTACCTCCCACGACGAATGTACAACATATAACATATAACATGGAAAATGTAAAGATGGACATAACTATAGAAGGCACAGCTAAAAGTAATAAAATGTACAACGAAAGCACGTTATACTCATCTCGCGTGTGCCGGGAAAAAACAATGTGCCTCGTCTCCGTGGATGTACGTCTGAGGATAAAATACTTCGCTCTGCGTATATAACAACAGCTCGCACGTAATAATGACGAATAGGTGATCCCAAGGCAGTCAGTCACTGTAAAACTTGACGTGGAGGTTGATTGATGACCTTGAGCATTTGGTAACCGTAAGTTGATTCTGATTCATCATCACACTAAGTTCCAAGTTTGAGATGTTGTCGCCTTGAAAGTTCAAATCTTCTTTTCAACCGATACTTGGATTGAGTACGTTCCTGTGAAATTATTTATTTCCAGACCACACTGGCATACCATTTACTGTTGGGTCGTTCATTCTAATGGTAAAGAACTTCATTACGCGAATGGTTGCAAAGGAACAAAAATGTCAGAAAATGTTCTTCAAAACGAACTCCAACAAGTAGTGTTTAACTGGTCACTTACTGGCAGCACACAAGTCTGTGATGACTGTACATATATTTTATTTAACGTGACACATACGGAGTGGAACAAGACGATCATAGTTACAGGTGCAAAAGGGTCATACGTCAAAAATGTTGATAATTACTTTTCAAGTTCATGAAGATTCTCTAACAATTAAGTCCTCTTATTCAAGTGACTAAGGGTCACTTCCTCTACCATATCATATGTATTGCAGTCAAGTCCGTTGACCTTCTTTCAAGGACGTATCTTATGGCCAACGGGTTCATTCTCAAGGAGCAATACTTCTTATCATACTTGTAACAATTCCAGACTTTTTCCATACGATACTTAGGTAGCATATATATATATAATCCAAACAAAGTCATCCACGACAATACGACCAGGTTAGAGTTCTGTGTTGACTAACCTCTCTATATCCATGCCACGACTTTGGCATTGACGAAAATACGGCATATAAAAACATGTGAAGCATACAAATCAATTAACTTCGTTTACTCGTAGGTATCCTCCCTCTACGGTAATTCAAAAGGGCTAACGACTCCGTCTGTCCATTCTAGGAATGACATACTACGATGAATTCCCGCTAGACCAAAACTAGGAGCGGCCTGATACTTTAATTTAACTCAATAAACATTCGATGTGACATGGGGCGACACTTACTTGATACTTCCACTATTGGCTTCATCATGAATACCAGTAGATATCATTACAAAATAATGGCTTCTTCAAACTTGCCAGAAAAATCCAAAAAATATATATCGGACATAAACATGGTCCGAACTGCCCCGTTCAAAACATGACGTCAGAATTTTTTAACTAGGTTACCCGTGCGTCCAAAGCAACTCACACTGCATTGTGCACGTCAGTGCGTGAATCAATCGAACGCACAAATAATATAACTATTTTAAGACTGGTGCGTACATTTGGCAGGACCGAAGACTACCCCCTTTAGGTAATAAATGTACGTAACAGTGTGTTTCGTTTAAATTGCCCATTACCGGGTGAGAATGCCTACATGAGCACAAATATACACCGTAGACTAGATCGACAACTAATTACTCAGTCTAAAATTACACCTTTCTGGCCACACCGTCACATATGTATATATATATATATATATATATATATATATATATATATATATATATATATATATATATATATATATATATATATATATATATATATATATATATATATATATATATATGTGTGTGTGTGTATATATATATATATATATATATATATATATATATATATATATATATATATATATATATATACGAGGCGTGTTCAAATGAAACCCGACAGTGCTGCGCCAAGTGGACATTCGTAGGAGGAGCATGATGACGTCACATCTGACGTAATAAGCACATACGAATGTACAAGTGTGTAAGTGTTCATTCTCCTAGTATTCATTGGTTGTGCTGCAGACCGTTAAAATAATGGCCGGTGTGATACGGAATCCGTCCAAGGTCGATCAGCGAGCGGTGATTCAGTTCCTAACAGCCGAAGGATGTCGACCAGTCGACATTCATCGCCAAATGAAAGCAGTGTATGGTGACAAAAGTGTGTCTAAGACTACAGTGAAATACTGGGCACGAATGTTTCGAGAAGGACGTCAGTTAACGAAAGATCTTCCGCGGCCAGGTCAGGTGCATATTGTTGCGACAGAAGAAGCCATCGCCGAGATTGATGCAGCAATACGGGTAGACCGTCGTCGGAGCTTACGTTCGCTAGCAGAGGAATTCGCTGTGTCTCTTGGGACAGTTCAAATGGTGGTTAGGAAGAAACTGAAGTATCGAAAGGTGTGTTCACAATATGTCCCACGGATGCTGACCGATCACCATAAGGAAGAACGCATGGGGTGGAGTTTGAACCACCTGCTGCGTTACGAAGAGGAGGGTGGTGCATTTCTGTTGCGCATAGTGGCAGGCGATGAGTCGTGGTGCCACCACTTTGAGCCGTGCAGCAAATCAGCGAGCATGCAATGGAAACATCCCGGATCACCAAAACCCAAAAAATTCAAGTCACAGATTTCCGCCGGTAAGGTTATGCTGACCGCATTTTTTGACCATGAAGGGCTTCTATTGGTAGACTTTAAAGAGCCTGGGGTGAACATCAATGCCATCCGCTACAAAGACACACTAGACAACCTGCATACAGCCATAAAAAATAAACGACACGGCATGCTTTCGCGTGGTGTGATTCTGTTGCACGACAATGCTCGTCCACACGTTGCGAACATTGTGCAGGAAGCGTTAGCAAGGAAAAGGTGGGAAGTTCTGCCACACCCAGCCTACAGCCCCGATTTGTCACCATGTGACTTTCATTTGTTCGGACCCTTAAAAAAATCTCTAAAGGGACAAGGGACAACGATTCGACTCCGATGCAGACGTCAGGGCTTCGGTGACCAAATGGTTCAATAAGCAACCAAAGTCATTTTTCTCGGACGGCATCAGCCGTCTATCCAAGCAGTGGGATGCGTGTCTGAATGCCTATGGGGACTATTTCTAAAGATCCCCAGTGGGTACTTGCTTCATAACAATTGCTATATTTAATTCTACTACTCCTGCTGATGTACCTTACATATATTTGTTATAAAGCTAATGGGACGGGTTTCATTTGAACACACCTCGTATATATATATATATATATATATATATATATATATATATATATATATATATATATATATATATATATATATATATATATATATATATATATATATATATATATATATATATATATATATATATATATATATATATATATATATATATATATATATATATATATATATTACAAAACAACTATGTCACCAGCCTACTGCTATGGAAACACCTGTTAAAGGTAAATTAGGGAATTCAATACCAACAGAAAAAGAACAAATGAAGAGATGGGCTGAGCACTTCATAGAGGTGCTAAACAGACCACCACCAACAGTAACACCTGATTTTAATAATGAAACACCCACAACCACCTTGCCAATAACTTGCGATGAATTCACGCTGGACGAGATCAAACAAGCCGTTAAAAGATTAAAAAATTTTAAAGCTGCTGGAGTTGACGAAATTTCAGGGGAAATGATTAAAGCAGTTAATGACAACAACCTCTTGAGAATTTTAGATATTATAAATGAAGTATGGAGAGAAGAACAACCACCACAACAATGGAAAGACAGTATTATTGTAAAGTTACCGAAGAAAGGTGATCTATCAGACTGTAATAACTGGCGTGGTATATCTCTATTATCAGTACCTGGAAAATTATTATGTTGCATGATGTTAGAAAGACTTAAATTGCATGCTGACGAAAAGATCAGAGAAGAACAAGCGGGTTTCAGGCCGAAACGATCATGTATTGATCAAATATTCACACTAAGAACAATTATAGAAGAATCAGTGGAAAGGCAATCGCCACTTATTATCACCTTCGTCGATTTTCAAAAAGCCTTTGATAGTCTACACCGCCCATCATTGTGGAAGATACTTACAATCTATGGTTTTCCAACAAAATATGTGAATATAATCAAAGCGCTATATGACAATGCAAGATGTTGTGTTAGAACAAATAAAGGGAATACAGAATGGTTTACAGTAGAAACAGGGGTGAAACAAGGCTGTATTATGTCACCACTACTTTTTGGAATAGCTATTGATTGGGTTATGAGAAACTATACCCACAATGAACAATTGGGTATAAAATGGACAAATGGAAAATTCCTGGGGGACCTGGATTTCGCAGATGATGTAGCATTCTTAAGTTCAACACCAAGACAATCCCAAGAAGCAATAAATAATTTGTGTCATCTCTCGGTTAAAATAGGTCTCCAAATAAATGCCTCTAAAACTAAAGCTATGAACTTTTCTAACGAGACCTTTGATATCATCTTGAACGGGGAAAAACTACAGAAAGTTGAAAGTTTCAATTATTTAGGCAGTAAAATGACTCAGGATGGTGACACAACAAGAGAAATCCATACTAGAATTGCTTTGGCAGCTAGCGCCTTCAATAGATTATCTAACATTTGGAAATTACGATCATTGAATATACATACCAAGCTTCGTCTGTTTAATTCAAATGTTATCTCAGTGTTAACATACGGCTGTGAGAGTTGGAAAATAACAAAATCATTGGAGAACAAGCTGAATACATTCGAGAACAAATGTCTTAGAAAACTCATGAACATCAGTTGGAAAGAATTCAAGACTAATCGACAAATAAGAGAAGACTCTAGGCAGAAATATGTCTCCGACTATATAAGGAAAAGACGATGGTCATATATCGGTCATGTCCTACGAATGCAAAACAACAGAATACCACTACAGGCGCTCACTTGGGTTCCTGAGGGTAAGAGGAAAAAAGGAAGACCAAAAGAAACACTCAGAAGAACAATAATAAGAGAAGGAAGAACGTTGGGCCTAAATAATGTGCAAGAGCTAAGAGGAGTGGCGTCACAACGAACAACCTGGAGAGCACTGGTTTCTGCCTTATGCGCCGTGTTTGGTGCTTAAAGAATTTATTATTATTATATATATATATATATATATATATATATATATATAATATATATATATATATATATATATATATATATATATATATATATATATATATATATATATATATATATATATATATATATATATATATATATATATATATATATATAAACCCACGCACACGATACTATTAAAATACTGACGTATTCTTTACAGCTAATAGGTATGTTATTTATGTAAAGATTGTTGCGAAGTGAGACGATACCAAAATTCTGACATTTTCGTTATTGCTGTTCGATATGTTATTTATAACACGACTTTTATTTATAACAATACTTTTTCTAAGTTTGACATTAAAATGATGACGCGTTCATTGTTGCGGTTAGGTTTGCCATTTATGATACAGAATGTTCTCGCGTGCGACACTATAATATTGTTGTTTTTTTTTAAAATTGATGTTAGCACTGTCATTTGTGCCCCGTGTAGTTGCCGGGAGACAACTAAAGAATAGGACTCCTGCACCTTTAGGCATGTCGTACTAGGCGACGAATACGGGGCTATGCATGGAGCTGGCAACCTTATCATATAAACACATATCTACATAAATCACCGCTGTAAATGTATGAGAATGCTTTGTACAGGTTTCCTGCACACGGACAAACTGCATCGGTGCCTCCATGCTCCATAAGGGGCGAAAAGGAAAAATCAGTGTCATTGATATCAACGGACAGTAAAATATGGACTTTTTTCTATATTATTGCTGCTTATTGGCCTTTACATTCGCTGTCACATCAGTGGAACATCGTCCGTGGGGTATAACAGATGCAGGGTGGTTCTAACGCATGAAAATGTCGTGTTTTTGTTAGTGTGACGAATCATATATCGAACGTTACATTTTTCTGTGACCTACTTCAATCCTCTCCTGTACCCTTGCTTTCCTTTTTTCTCAACCGCTCCTTATCACATTTTTCCACTCTCATCGACCAAAGTTACCTTATTATATTTTGTCACTACCAACGTATAACTGACTGCTTGACCTGTTTTACAGCCACATGGTTGTTTTTTAATCGCTAACCAGACGGATCAAGAATCAGCTTTTAGCGACATTCCTATCGGTAAATTCAAATTTTGTCAGCGAAGGTACTTAACGAACGATTGATTCGTGAACATGGCCAGCAAAAAACTCCACGAAACCATGTTGCTCGAGTTATCCAATCTGGATCTCAGGTAGAAATTTTGATAAGGTGCAAATCTTCCAAACATGGCCAGCTGCTGAGAAGGCTTAGAGAAACTGGGATCTCGGAAGGTAATAATCATGTTAAAGATTGAGGCACGAGGAATGATACTTCCAACAGATTGACTATGTTGTAATAAACATCTATGAGAAAATAACATCTTGAAATAAATTATCAGTGATAGATCTGTGACGTCGTGAATTTAGTAGACATGACAGTAATGTGACAGAACCTTATATGGCCATGAAGGACGGCCAGATGAGTTTGAAAATGGCCTGTAAGAGGAATATCTTATGTTTCCTGCAGCAATGTTCTACATATGGATGGGGGAAACCCCTACCAAAATCAGACGTTTATTAGCAGGTGGTTTGCATTTAAATTTTAAAATAGACTACTTCTGATTTGAGTTTTCCTCAACGGAGAAATTTGTGCGTGGGAGCGAAATTTCGCTTCAGACCATCATCATCGCAAGGCTACTTCGCTGACTTCCAATTTCGTCCAGGATAGAGCTCAGACAGCCAGGATAAACGAATAGAATCATGATTCCAGTATAGAACTGGACGATGTACTAGAGGATCTTCTAAAATTATAAAATATAAAACCTCAACTATAGTACTGGAATTCACGAGTCCTCGGAACCTACTTATCGCGTGAATAGTTGAGAGTATACTCAGTAACCCTAACCATCTGAACTACGGCATCTTAGAACAGCTGTGCGACAGTATTTGGACGTTTCCTATGTACAAAGTCTGCATTTCCCCCGATATCGGGGTAAGTTGTAATATGTACATTTTTCATTTTATATTTGAGATTTATAAATGGCTTGTGGGTGACAGTTGCATAAGAGTATGGCGACCTCGTCGTGTAAATCGACTTGTCTCATGAACCTCCACTGCAAGAGCTGGTGACTACATTGTGTGGGTTTTCTCACTAGGAACCAATAGCAGAGGTGA
This sequence comes from Oreohelix idahoensis, assembly GCA_024509875.1. NCBI lineage: Eukaryota > Metazoa > Mollusca > Gastropoda > Stylommatophora > Oreohelicidae > Oreohelix > Oreohelix idahoensis. The sequence continues at coordinate 650,301 of JAMPIV010018554.1, read as the reverse complement.
CCTGACCCAGGCTCCAGAGAGAGAGAGCAGGCAATAGACGATGAAACTATGGTGTATATACTTATTATACTTACATTTTAGAAAGTTTATATATATATATATATATATATATATATATATATATATATATATATATATATATATATATATATATATATATATATATATATATATATATATATATATATATATATATATATAAAGTGTCTTCCGCTGTCAAAAAGCACTTTCATTCGACTCAGTGGGTCTAAAATTAATACAGAGGGAAGGTAAAAATTCCGAGGAAGATAGAATGGTGGATGGAGACGGAGGTCGTCTGATACCAGGAGACCCAATATTTAAAAAAAGCATTTGTTTCATCTTCGCTTATGGTGCAAGTTGTCAGCAGTCGACGCTAGACGCCTGCATCAGACGGGTCTTGAAGACGCTTGCTTGGACAACCTAAGTAGTTACCACGGTCTTGTTGCAAGGTATATGCTACTGCCACCAGATTGGACTATTCACCAGAATGATCAGACCAAAAGCGCCTGTGGTATCCAGCAGCGACTGAAGCAGACGCCAGCAGGTGCAATCAGGTCAACATCAATGGGAGCTATAGAGGTGGCTTTAGGAATCATACCCTTGGAATTACGGAGAAAGGAGTTAAGACTAAATTACATGAACAGAGTTATGTTGGATAAGTCTCACCCAGCACATACAGCTTTTACCAGATGCCAACTAACAACTCAGGCCAAGCCAATGAATACCACTAGATACCCTACAGGATGGAAGTGTATGGAGGAAATTGTCCATCTGGGTACATTAATTACATCAATTAATAACAGTTGTGAATACAAGCCAGTGATTCCGCCCTGGGAGATCAAGAAACCAGACACGGACTACCACCTAGCAGAAATACTTAAGAAAACAAATAATATAGAAAATATTAAAAACACAGCCAATAAATATATACAACAAATATCAAAAGACAGCATTACTGTGTACACAGATGGATCCAAGGGAGAGGATGGCAAATTGGGGATAGGAATATATATTCCAATATGGAAAATGGCAAAAGAATATAGCATCACGGAAAATACATCCATTTTCACTGCAGAGATGGTGGCAATACTAAAAGCACTAGAAATATTCTCTAATAACCCTCCCAAAAAATTAACAGTTTTAACTGACTCTCTTTCAACAATTAAAGCACTTAGAAACTTACGAGAATGTAGTAGACCTGATATAGCAGAGGAGATTTTTCTGGCTACTACATACTTATATTCTAGAGGATGTTCAGTATTAATTGCTTGGATACCTTCACATGTTGGCATAGAAGGAAATGAAAAGGCAGATAAAGAAGCCAAGAAAGGTAGATCTGATAAAAAATCTAATAAATGTAGGGATGAGTAAATCAGAAATTAAGAGCTTAATTAAAGATTTAATAACAGATGAATGGAAAGCAGAGTGGGATAAAAATCTGAAAGGAAGACATGCATATAAGATGTTCAGGGCTCCAACAAGAAAATGTCAGATATCTAGGGAATTGAAAATTCCCAGTAATAAGAAACTTCTCAGACTACAGCTGGGAAAAGGCTATTTCAGAATAGAAGAACCTTACTGTGCAGGATGTCTTCAAGACAATAATATAGAACATTTCTTGTTAAAGTGTAAGAGGTATGACCAAATGAGAATACCAATATTGGATTATTTGCAGGCATCCAACTTACCTATAAATATAGAGGAGGTGTTGAAAATAGACAGACCTAGGGAACTGCATAATATAGTCAAACAATATTTAACACGAACACATGTTAATATATAGTGGCTGGGAATGTGAAGGTCTGATGCTGTTCTTACAATGCATGTGACTTTAAACAGATGAAAGTCAAATAAATATCTGGTAAAGTCCGTTATATAACTAGAACCACCAGGCCTTTACACCCCTCCACTTTAATATTATTCTTGTTCATAGTTTCTTCTTGATTTTGTTTGTTTGTTTGTTTGTTTTTTATTTTTTATTTTATTATTTAACGTATAGGCCTAAGCACAATTGTGAATATCCCTATTTTCAAATGTGATGCCACTTTCTCATGTCGGCAGTTGTTCATATTATTTGGAATTGAAAACAATATATATCCTAATTATAACCCATCAGAGGTTGAACGGGATTTCGGTTTATCTTCATTAATTTAAAAAAAAAAAAAAAAGCTGATCTCATACCGTCAGCTAAGTAGCATAATAGCACAGCCAATGGACATTTCCAATTTTTCGTTCTTATTCACCAAAATGTAACATCATGCGATGATGAATAATATCATCTCCTCATTTTTATGAACAACTTTATTGATTTTAATCCTGTTAACTCACAATTGATTATTAAACCTGTTATATGTAAATATAAATCTGCAGTCTTCTTCTTCTTTGATCCATTGCCGCCGACTGTCAAAGCAGTCAGGGGACATCACGTCTGGTGGCGTATTGTAAGGCAGCAACAATCTCCTTTCACTTTATTCTATTGGCGGCTATCTTTCTTACAGTGCACCAGCTCTGGTTCATTCTCTCCATCTCGGCCTATTCAGTTCTCAGCCAAGTTGTTTTGGTCGGTCTCTCTTTCGCTTTCCTTCGGGTGTCCATAGCATAGCTGTTCTTGTGATGGCATCGGGGTCTCTTCTGAGGACGTGGCCAACCCAACTCCAGCGTCTGTCAGCTATGATGGTGTGCTTGTCCTTTTGGGTGCTCAGAGTAAGTAGTTCTTGGTTAGTGATAGTATTCGGCCAACAGATTCGGAGAATTTTCTTTAGGAAGATTGTGTGGAAGGAGGACAGTTTCGACAATACCTTCTCTGTTACTCTCCAGCATTCCGCACCGTAGAGAAGCACAGAAAATGCACAGCTCTCATATAATCTTAATTTGTTGTTTGTGCTGTACTGGAAGACTTCTAGATGCTGTTGAGACTAGCAAAGGCTGTTCTCGCTTTATTAATTCTGTTCCTGATGTCTTCGCTTGTTCCGCCGTCTGGTGTTACTATGCATCCTAGGTATGTAAATGTGTCCGTCTGTTCCAGCTTCTGGTTCCTTATTGTTATGGGCTCAGGACTGCCTACATTGAGTGTCATGACCTCTGTCTTCTTTAGACTGATGTTTATACCCACCTACTGACAATACTTACTCAGTCTATCTGTTTTTTCTTAGATGTGTTGATGTGAATGTGCTAGTAGTACAATGTCATCTGCATATTCCAGATCTTCCAATGTAGAAAACGTTGTCCATCTAATTCCTTTTTGACTGCCCTCAGTTGTCTGGCGCATCACCCAGTCTATGACTGTAAAATATAAGGTTGTTGATAAAGGGCATCCCTGTTGTACTCCTGTCTTCACCTCAAAAGTTAGATTGCTCAACCAAACGCTGCATGTAAAGTTAGCATAGGGGCTTTTTATGATGGAAACAATGCAGCTGAGAATTCCATTAGCCCTCAGTATTTCCCATAGGCTGTCCCCGCGTATGCTAAATCCATTGTCTATTTAATCATTATGGAGTGAATTTGCACCCGTATGACTCAGGTTTTTAAAAAAATACATAACTATATAGAGCTAGTAAACTAATAGTTGCTGAGTCATCGGAGGAAAATACGAGTAAATATTTCCTCACAGAAGGGGCAGGAGAATAATAAGCTCATGACAGCATTAAATGATCTCAACAGTTATGCTTATTTTTCTTTAAAATTCTGTGAGGCTCCCTGCAGTAGAAGCAACATTCTTCTATGTATATCTATGCCAAGAGTAATCTTGAGCGAAGTTTGATATCTTTGAAGACCCTGATTTTTATAAGTGTGGCCATTGTTGGACCACTACTGTAGAGCAGGGGAAACAATACCGTCACAGTTAGGCAAATCATTATGAGAAACAAGTCTTAACCTTGACCTACTATCTCATTAATACATTCTTCTCCTAGCTACAGGCTTCTACTTGTCTGCTGCACAATGTGCATGTTTTGTAGCTTCTCAGGTGCTTTCTTAAATCTCAGACGTAAGGGTCTTTTATATTTGGACATGCGCCCTAATATAACCGACTAGGTTGAACGGGACGCGCCTCGCCAAAACCAGGCAAAACTTTATTTTAAAAATAATAATAATAAAAAAATAAGGTGCTGTATTTTTCGTTCTTCAGCTTTTCCTGGCAATAGTCGTTTGGGCTTTTTCCTGTGAAGTCTGACACAGCTTTTCTTACGGGCTCCGTCGAATCGCAGAATCCAGTCTTATGTTTAGCTTGAAAATGCTTTTTTAAAGTTTTGTGTGGATCATGAAATATAACACAATGCACAAACGGCCATATTTTTTTTCGGAAGGAAGAATGCTGCATGGAGCCACGATATATGCTTCGTCAGTTCAAGGTTTAGCATATGAAAAATTATGCATAAATTTTGTAATTTTTAATTTACCTTTAACTTTTATTTATTATACAGGAAAGAAAGCCTAAGGAAAATTCTCCGAATCTTTTAGCCGAATACAATCACCATCCCAAGAACTGTTTACTCGGAGAAACCAAGAGGACATGCACACCATTATAGCTGGCAGACGCTGGAGTTGGGTTGGCCACATTTTCAGAAGAGACCCCAATGCCATCACAAGAACAGCTATGCTACGGACCCCTGAAGGAAAGCGAAAGAGAGACCGACCAAAAACAACTTGGCGGAGAATTGTGGAAGCCGAGATGGAGAGAATGAACCAGAACTGGAGCACTGCACGAAGGATGGCTGCCAACCGAGCACGGTGGAAGCAGTTTGTTGCTGCCCTACAAGACGCCACCAGGCGTGATGGCCCCTGACTGCTTTGACAGTTGGCGGTTAAGGAACACAGAAGAAGAAATGAAATAAAGCAATTTATTTCTTACATTTCGAACCCGACCAAATGCCTATAGAAAAAGATTTTATAATGAAAAAATGAGAAGGGTCATAATTGGATACCAAGGCCCCCCCCCCCAAAAAAAACACCTCTCGCTCATGATACACGTCTGGATGTAGAGCAAGAACGTGCGGAGTCGTGAACTTCATGTGGGCTTGTATTGATTATGTTTTAGGAGCTCTAAACTTGTAAAATGTCTATGTTTTTCTAAGATTTAACTTAAAAATCGATGACCTATACGCACCCGGTGCCTGATAAAACCTGGTAAATGGACATACGTTAAAAAAAACTGAGCGTGATCATTGGATTAAAAAAAAAAAGGTTTCGTGAAGCAACAACCTCGTTCTAACATCTTTAGTCTTTCATTCACTTACACATATATTTCCTGTTTGTCCGATCATTGATCAGTTTAAGTGTTCTTTCAAAACATCTCCCAGACTTGCACATAATGTGGAACAATTTATGTTAAGTAATTTCAAGCAATGGAAAATAATTTATTTTAAATTATTACGTGAATCATTGTTATTTTGTAAAAAAAATGTGTGACAGAATTTATAGCACATACTTCATCATATTCCATCAGTTCCCACAGAACATATGCTCTTAACATATTTATATAAATCCTAGCTGTCTTTTACAATCTGGTCAAGTTCTCTCCGTGCCTTCTTGATCTCTTATATGTCAGTCTCCAGTTCTCTTCTCCATATGTTTTTCGGTCACCCTCTGACCATGGGAATTCAAGAACGAAGACTGCCTTGAGGTAATATCAGCTGGTTTCCTCAATGTGCATTCTATGCTACGCCCGCCTCTTTTCCTCCTCTATGTGTTCCACTAGCACGACTGGCTGCCTATGGCCACCTGTAATCTCTTATAACTTGTTTTGTTTAATATGCTTCCTACTAGTGATAATAACATTTTTTCTCTGTAATTTGTGCCCTTTGTCAAATAACCAGGTATCATTACATCCATTCTGTCTGTACTTCTTCTCTCTCTCAGACTTTACCGAGTAGTTTGTAAAATATCTCTGCACAGGTTTCAATGTCTGACTTAAAAGTGTCTGCTGGGCCAGCAGCTTTTCCATGTATTATTATTATGGTTTCTTCACTTCTTCCTTGTTTGGTTTTTTTAACAGTTAGCTTGAAACTCTTTTTCTGCTGACTAGGTGTCTGACAGATTTATAGAGCTGTTCTAATTAGACGTTCCTGGACATGTTCGCCCATCTCTTCGTTTGCCCTGTTATGTTGCATTCTTGTCCTTGATCAGGCAATTTTGTTGCTTTGACATTCATGTTAGTTTCTTTATGATATTGTACAGGTGCTCAATATTTCCTTTGGCTGAAGTTTTCTCTGCCTCTCTTGCCACTCGTCAATTTTTCCCTCTTGTTTATTTTGATATGATGCGTCTTCTTGTAGTGAAATTGACAGAGATACAACGGTAAAATACCTCCAAAGATAACATGTAGGGATAAAAACATAATGCGTAGGCTGCTGATAGTACTTGATCGCCCAGACCGCGGGTCATCACCCTCCATAAAAATTGACTTGCTAGACAGGAGGGGAACGGCGGATAAAAAGGAAAAAATATGACTGGAAAGATTGCGTGAGACTAGAAAGGCTAAGGAGACGCAATTGGGGGGGGGGGGGGGGGGGGGGGGGGGGGGAAACGGAGAAAAGTCACGTTTCCAAGTTGACACAAAGTAAGGAACTCGACAGAAGGGACCTTGGATATATTACGCCACAGTCATTTATTGGTCGCTTTTGCGATACCAAGCCTTTGATTTGAATTCAGCGGCAGAACACAGATGTTTGGAATATTACAAAAATTAAAAAGTAACTTTTTCGTAATATTAATGTTAGGACTATAAAAATTAGCTGGCCGGATGGCCCATTCTGAGCAGTGCACTAATATGTTCTTAATTTTACAGACGGATAGATAATATTGAAGATAATGACAAAAGACAGTGTTGTTCACATCAACGACAGACTGTATGGAATAAAAAGTGTCGCTATTTGCACAAAAAAACACGACCTTGAGAAGCAGGTGTTCAAATCAACTTAGTAGGGAAGCGAAGGGACATTGGTGGGAGCTGTGTCTAAATATAACTTTTAACGACAAAATTTTGGAGGGGAGAGAAAGGTTGGTTCAAAAATCAAGTACATTTTTGTAAAAACGCAAGTAGAGACGGACAGACTAACAGATAAAAATCCATACTTGACTGAAGCATGACTGAAATGACTTTAGTGTAGGAAATTTGAAATTCAAATAAACCTAGGCAGTGATTGGCCACAGACAATCATTTTATCGGCGCTCAGAAGCGCAAGTGGGGCCATTCCTCAATAGTTGTTCGATGATAGACACAGTATTTTAAAGTGTGGTGATTTCCAAATGAAAGAAAGTGAAATAAGTTCAGGGACGCCATACTATAGCCAGCAGCTCAGCTGAGTTTTGCTAGCATTTCTGTGTTCTTTATTCATAATCTGGTAAGATTGAAATTATTTCTTTGCATATTTTGAATATTGTTTAATGTTCGAGTGATTTGATACTGCCATATCGAAATCTAGCCTTACAAACAAGTAGGGATTTGCTCTAGACCCCCCGCCCAAGTCAGGGTCTAGGGACCAACAATATACATAAACTCCAACAAGGGTTAGGAAAGACAGATCAAGTGTTGAGAATAATGAAACATATTACCTATCCACTTTTAGGGAAGGAAACTAATAAATATTTTTCAGAATCTATAGTCTGGGAGGACCTATCTGATGTAAAACCACCATGGTAAATGTGCTGTTTGGTCAGAGAGATCTGACCTGTCTGTATGATGTGGTTGTTGTGTCAGTGTTGTGTCCAGACGTGGGTAGAGAATAGAATTTTGACACATAGCCAATACTTTGATTGCAGAGCTGTGAGTTTCAGCTGTCAACAAGGCGGTGTCTATCCAGTTGGTGATTTTACTCGAGTGTATCTGTGCAGTACGTTGTGACAGAGACCACTATTATTGCCCGCCAGCACGGAGAGGTGGGACCACCAGATTTCAGCACCAGAGCTACTTCTTCAAGATGAGTGAGCCTCTGGTCTGCTGGAAGTTCACCAACGCCTTTTAGTTACTAATACCCCATAAAATTCCTGCAATTTACTGGACACTGTGTAGTCAATATAGACAGGTGTGATGAGGCCACCCCAACAGCACAAGCATTAAATATCCTCCCAAGTAGATGACTAAAAGAACATTTTAATAAAACTAACTAGTCTAGTACTTATATATGTACACTCTTGCATTTATTATGTAACATTCCATGCATTTCTTTCATAAATTTTAAATCCTTCTTTTAAAACAAGTTCTGGTCAACATAAAACTTGATCCAGAACAAATAAATGTAATATAATTCTATCAAAAATTTTACACTCTTGAGTTAGTTCAGTGTATTATAATATTTGTTAAATATTATTATTCTGCTTAAATATCTGGGGGTGTATCTATAACTATCACACCACATTACATATCATTACCCTAGACATTTTACATAGATACATTCATTAAGAAAAAAAATTGAGTGTGAGGTCGTAGTGGTAGCAAGAAAGGCCTTCTGACAATTCACAACTACATTTTATCTCAGGAGCCTTCACAGCTGGCCTCATACATTACATTTAGTAATATCACCATCATACAATACCATCAAACCCACTACACTTCTTACTGTTGTGAAACTTTACAGTTGACGTGTGACACTTTTCACAGGATGGACTGACGTACAGATTTACACAACATGGATTCAATGAATAAACCAGGCCAGAACGATCCAAAGGTTTATTCCATGTAATAATTTACAACAGAGCGAACTGAGTACATATCAATTCAGGCGTCACTCTCTGACATTCCACGTGCAGCATCATCTCTCATTGACCCTGTCATTCATACTCCTCATATTTTCGTTGTCGGCCTTGTTTAATATAAACTGCAGATAAACTGCGTTTGCTTTAACTTTGATCCCTATGGATACCCGAGAGGCTAACCTGTCTCGGAAATACACAATTTCTGACAAATATGAAATCCGGATACAACTAAAATGGACACATCGTCCTTCCACAGGCCCGATTAACATCCACTCTCTAACTGACGTCACAATTTCGCTATGACGTCATCCTTAACAACTCATTTTAGTTCTTTCATAAAGACTGCACAACGATAATTAAAGGAACCCTCTATCGGTAAAACCCGAAGTCTTCAATGATCGTGCGCAGCTCTACAACACGTTCTTCTTTACTTCATCATAACCCTCCACTCCCAAAGGAGTATATGCCTTGAACAAACACATGCCACGTCCTCCTGTCACGTGCCATCATCTTAAGTTCTTTCCACGTTCTCCTCATCATTTTCACCTCTGTTTCCAGCTCTCTTCTCCATGTGCTTCTTGGTCTACCTCTGCCTCTCTTGCCCTGGGGGTTCCAGAACAAGGACTGCCTTGTAATGTTATCAACAGATTTCCTCAGTGTGTGACCTATCCATCGCCATCGTCTTCTTCTCATTTCTTGTTCCACTGGCACTTGTCTGGTTCTTGTCATCAGTTCCACGTTGGTAACCTTGTCACACCATTTCAATCCTTCTATTCTACACAAGCACCCATTTATGAAAGTCTGTAGCTTTTTGGTTGTTGTCTTTGTTGTTCTCCATGTCTCTGAGCCATACAATAGGACTGACTTGACATTTGAGTTGAAGATTATTATTTTCGCTTTGGATCCGATTTCTCTTGATCTCCATATATTTCCCAATGCAATGAAAGCTCCTCTTGCTTTGTGTATTCTTATTTTGATATCACTGTCTGTCCCTCCAACGTTGTCTATATTGCTGCCAAGATATGTGTACGATTCTACATCTTGTAGTGGTGTTTCTTAAAGTTCAACCGTTTTATCATTACCTGCATTTATTCTAATTATTTTTGTCTTTTCCCTGTGTATTTTCAGACCCAATTGCTGTGACCTCTCATCGAGTGTTTTCAATTTGTCCTGCATCTGATAACGGTTATGGGACAGAAGAGCCAAGTCATAAGCAAAATCCAGATCATCCAACTGCTTAGTCAGAGTCCACTGGTTTCCATTTATGTTGTGTGATGTCGATGTTCTCATAACCCAGTCTATTGCTAGTAAGAAAAGAAATGGAGACAAGAGGCAACCCTGTCTCACTCCCGTTCTTATCCTAAACGGTTCTGTAAGTTGTCCTTCATGAAGAACTTTGTATGCCGTTTCTTCGTATGTTTTCTTTATTAAGTTAATGATCTTCAGCGGAACTCCATAATGCCTCATCAATTTCCAAAGTGATTCTCTGTCTACACTGTCAAATGCCTTTTCGTAGTTTACAAATTCAGTGTATAGTGGTGAATTCAATTCCAGATTTTGTTCAACTATTATTCTCAAAGTGGCTATCTGGTTTGTACAGGATCTGTTCTGTCGAAAACCTGCCTTACTTGCTTCTACGTATATGTCATGAGCTCTGGCTTCGAAACTTCTAGATTTGCTTCTGTATAAGCCTGCTTTCTTATTTTTTATTTCCTGAATCTCATTGAAGATTTTTGTTATTATTCATACTTCGTACTCACACTCACATCATATTCTATAGATTATTTATCTGTTGTCAGTCATGTTCTGTATTGGCCTCTTCGTGTAGGCGTTGAAGCACCTATTACTTATTGAATATTGAAACCGTAATTTTTTTTCCTCTTCAATTCTGAGATATCCCCCACATCAAACTGTTGTCTGTTCTCGTATATTGTAATAATTTTTTTTAATTTCATCTTTATTTTGATTAACAGATCTGATGTCACGTGTTCTCCTCTAGACATTTCCGTTTTGTAACGATGATCTAAGCGCCATTAGTGTTACCAGGAGAGACAAAATGAAGATGACGATATCAGAAGTAGGAACTATATCCTGCATCAAATACGGAACATAGAAAACAAAAATGGGTTGCCCATCTAATGACAATAAAGCCGGATCAGTTACCATTATGACCACAACACCAGAAGAGATCAGTTACCATTATGACCACAACACCAGAAGAGATCAGTTACCATTATGACCACAACACCAGAAGAGATCAGTTACCATTATGACCACAACACCAGAAGAGATCAGTTACCATTATGACCACAACACCAGAAGAGATCAGTTACCATTATGATCACAACACCAGAAGAGATCAGTTACCATTATGACCACAACACCAGAAGAGACCAGTTACCATTATGACCACAACACCAGAAGAGATCAGTTACCATTATGACCACAACACCAGAAGAGATCAGTTACCATTATGACCACAACACCAGAAGAGATCAGTTACCATTATGACCACAACACCAGAAGAGATCAGTTACCATTATGACCACAACACCAGAAGAGATCAGTTACCATTATGACCACTGTGGTGAAGTGGGATGTTATAAATACTTATAGGGAACTTAGTGTACTGACTGAGATCAGCTGTGAAGGTATCTATATCTATTAAGAGTAGTGTATTATAGGTAACCTTACTTGCTACCACATATCTATATATCTCAGTCAGAATTATTCTGGAATAGTGTGATGCTACGTTATGTGTCTAGGGTATGTGTATGATGAAGTGTAAGTCACAACAACAGACAGATAAACAATTTAATTTAATCCACTACTCTTGACAACACTGTGACACTCACATACATATAACACTCTACAAAGATATCTTAAAGAGTCACTGATAACTTTCAAATAACAATATGTATTCATTACTGGCATGAATGAATATGTGTCCTGATTCAACTACAAGGGAACCAGGAATCACAATCAATTTAAATTACCAGTTGTGTACAGAATGTATTTAATATGAATATTGTAGTGACATATATTATTACAAATGTTCTATGTGTGTCAGTTGTGTAGTAGTAAAATGAGGTAATACTGGTTTTGTTTTGTTCAAGCTCTGTTGGTATTTGTCATCATGACTTCAATAGTTTGTCTTTAGGGACTAGTATTGGAGATGTTCACAGTTCCTGATTTTAAGACAAGTAAATTCCCCTCTTAATGTTAATTTTACAAAGTCATTTCAAGATGAGGGGACATAATGTTGAGCTCAGCTAGCCAAGTTAGCTTATCTGGCGTGATGGCGGCAGGAAAGGACTCCTCTGCTCGAATTCTCCTCTGGGCTCTGGAGACCCCTCACTGATAGCTAAAAGGACCAAGGAGTATGCTGTCCGACACTGGATTCAGCAAAGCTCTGACCAGGTGCTGCTCAGTACCATCAAGACCACTGTCCCTGAAATCAAGAAGGATGTACCTTCTACTTCATAACTAATTTATACTCTCTTTTACACTGATCACAATACAGCACAAACATTGAGTTCAGAGCGTTAGGCCAACTGTCAGCTTCATTTGAAATACTTTATTCCAGTATTACCCTTCTTAATGGTTACTACGCCTCTGCACTTCCAGCATTATTTCTTTCTAGTCAATCATCCAGGTGTCAGTGTACTGTTTGGCCATTCCATGCCGTTTTACTTCTCTCCGACACCCTCTGTTCAGGCTGGAGCATTACAGGCTTTACCTCACGTTGGCCACTGAACTACACATATATATACAGGCATAAATCAACAATTCACATTCAATTTTCATTAAAAGATATTGAATGGTTCAAGCTTACCACAATTCATACGAATAAACACAGATACGTTGATTAGCAATGAATTCTGGCACAAACTGGCACAAATTCCCATCTGCTTATCTTCCAGGCTTTTATTTAGCAAAATATAGCTGGCTTCAACGCACTGATGCTTTATCAAGCTATTTTAAACAAGTGGTTTCGAACTAACGCTCCCAAGTGTGTATATCAGCGAGTCTGACCAATGAGCCCCGTTTCGACAAGTGTTTGAAAAAATGTTACCTTTCCCCGTTTCCCCTAACAACCAAGATAGTATTTATAGCCCGACCAATCGTGGTTAGGCTTTCATTTGTTGCGCTCCAATCAATTTGGAGTTTACATGGTAGGCTATTTCTGTAACGTAAATTTTTTTCAAACACGTTAAAAAAAAATCTTATGAGCAGAAATGATTTTATGCTGTCAGGCACCCCCAATATTTTATTTTGGGTATAATTTATTAATTCCTGGACTATTTGCGTAACGTTTTACATATTATTTGTCAGCAAGCCCTAAGGAACCCAAAAATACAAATTTAAAGGAGCTACGTGGCTGCGTTCAAAATATGCAATTTCTTCTACCTCCTGTTTCGAAGATGTGCTGTCTGGGTACTGTTATGTTTTCAACCGTAAACCCATCTAATGTTATCTTTTCTAATAAGAGTTTTTTATGATTTATAAACCTAACTCTGGGAAAGGGTAGTGTATTTTATCACTGTCCGTCTGAAAAAAAATTAGTGCATGTAGACTTACACGCGTGATGCATGCGTTCGCTGATTTCAGCCCTCCCCTCTCTCTTTATCCTTTTGTCCATCTGTTCGTTCGTTTTGGTAACGCAGTATAATTAATGTTAGGATTAATTTAGGTCATTACGCAGTACGTCTCAATGTTTTTCTTAGAAATGCAGCACACGTTTCATTGAAGAAGGCGGGTAATAATACAGTAAGCTTTTATATCAACGTGAAAGCGTTACAATTTGCAGACGAAGCAGAAAACAAGGGGGATTTCGAGTACATTCTTTGTGACAGCACTGTTATTTTACCATTGCTCTTCTCTTTATTAATTTTATTTGTTAGGCTTCATATTTACCTAATAATTTATATATGTGGATTAGAATATTTCATGACACCTCCCCTCTTAAAACAGACATTATATGTCAGTCCTTTATTCTATATACACATAGAGAAATTTATTATTATTTCTGGGGTTTACGGTGATTCTCATCACACGGATGGCGGCTTAAAAAATCCGCTCCCAAATTGGTTTTTCCAGATATATACTCAATGCTAAAATTATATGGAGCCAGAAGCAAAGACCATCGGAGTAACCTAGAGTTCTCATGCTTAGCCTGTGCTAAAAACGATAAAGGTTTGTGGTCTGTTTGCAACTTAAATGCCTTCCCATATAGATAAATATTGAATTTCTTTATTGCCCATATTACTGCAAGACATTCTTTTTCGCTAGTTGAGTAGTTGATTTCAGCTTTATTCAACTTTCTGCTAGCATATGCCACTGGGCTTAATTCCCCATCCAATGCATCTGATTTCTGTAGTAGAGTTGCACCTAACCCAATATTACTTGCATCCGTCCTTACTATGAATTCTTGACTTAAGTCAGGTAATTTCAAAATGGGTTTACTTGTGAGCTTTTCCTTCAATTCTTGGTAAGTCATTTCACATTGTGGTGTCCATGTAATGCGATCTGGATGTCCTTTACGTGTCAATTCAGTTAACGGTGCACATATGGAATTAAAGTTTTTGATATACTTCTGGTAGAAACCACATAATGAGACAAAGGATCTCACGTCCTTCTTGGTTTGTGGTCTCGGGGCTTTCTGTAGTTTCTCTAAATTCTTTGGGTCAGGGGTCATGTTTCCCTGATAAACTGTGTGTCCCAAAAATTCCAATTCTTTACATCCAACGCAACATTTGGTTGGTCGGGCTGTTAAATTTGCCTCCCTAAGTCGATCAAACAGCATGTTCAGAGAGTCAATGTGTTCCTCAAATGTTTCTGTTGCTATAAGGATATCATCCATAAAATTTGTTATACAGGGATTATTCAGAGGATCCAATAATTTTCTCATCATTCTAGAGAAGACACTAGGCGCATTCTTCAATCCAAATGGCAATCTATTAAACTCATAGTGTCCTTCTGAGGTACTAAAAGCTAGGTATGGTCTAACCTCAGGCTTTACTGGAATCTGATAGTATCCTTTACTCAGATCCACTTTTGAGAAATATTTAGCTTTATTTAGTCTGGCAAACAGCTGATTTGTATCCGGCAATGGATCCACCTGTCCTTCTGTAATAGCATTCAGTCTCCTGTAATCTATACAGAGTCTATGTTCTCCAGAGGGCTTCCTTAAGAGTACAACACCGGAACTATACGAAGACTCACTGTGCGAAATAATTCCTTCCTTCAACAGATAGTCTATCTCTTCCTTCAAAGCTTTTTCCTTAGCAAACGGAATCGAATATGGTTTCATACAGACAGGTGTGGAGTCTATTAGTTTCATATCATATTCCAATAGGTTTGTATGCCCTGGTCGGTCTGTTAACACCTCTGCATGATTATTTAGAACCTGTTGCACTCTCTCTTTCTGAGTTTTCGTTAAATGTGTACTGATTTTCACCTGTGCTGCTGTCTCACAGGGGTGTAATGGATATTCAAATGATGAAAGTGGTTCCTTTTTCATCTCCATGGCGATGGACAAGGTCAACAAGTGTGTCTCTTCCTGATGTTCTCTTTCCAAATATTTCTTCAGGAGATTCACATGATAGATTTTTTCTTTCCCCTTCTTATCTATCTTATAATTTGTTCTAGACACCTTCTCTAGAACTGTATATGGACCCTGCCATCCAATTTGTAACTTATTCTGACTCCCGGGCAAAAGAAGCAGTACTTTCTCTCCCACAGCCAAATTTCTGTCTTTCGCCTTCCTGTTATAATAGGCAGCATGTTTCTTCCTGGCTTGTTTCAAATTTTCATTGGCAAGTTTCCAGCCAGTTTTTAACCGAGTGGTCAGCTCATTCACATATTGGTATGAAGATGTAATGTTTTCCTCTGCCTTTTCATCAGTCCACGTTCTTAACAAAGCTACATATGGACCTTTAATTGTGTGGACCTATTTGTCCATGCACCGGTATGGTCTCTTCCACTCGAAGCTTTATAGTGATGATTTTTCCTCCCAGAATTATCATTCACAAAACGACCGCTACCAATTTTTCTTTTGGGGCTTTCTCCCCACTTAAAATTCTTGATGAGAGATTTCCTCTCTACATCCTCTTCCTCCAGTTTGTTTAAGTCCGATTGAGGGATTTTCGGCTTATCCTGGGGTAAGACATCTTTTTGCACTCTCCGCATAGTGGCCATTGTAAAACAGTTAAGTGAAGCTTGTCCGTGAAAAGGGGCTTCCCATTCCATTTGGTCCACTTTATCAAATCTATTTTTCTTTTTATTATCAGGCCTAATTTTGCCCCGTGGCGTGTCCAGGTCCTGATCCATGTTCCCACTTGTGGGTGTTCCCTCATGTGCTATGCTACACCTTTCTACAAAATTCTCAATGTCCCATCTTGCTTTGGGCCAATAATAATTGTGAGCCACCTTTTGAATGATGGTACCTATCTTCTCATGGTCCCCATCTGGTTTCACATGTAGGCTCCTTATTAATTCTGTCCTATATCTTTTTGGAAGAACCAGCTGTCCGTGACCATTGGATCTAGCTCCAGTCTTCCTATACATCAACTTGTTTTTCATGTAAAAATCTCCCTTGCCTGGAGTTGTATGACAAGTTGACAATTTTCTGAAACAAGGCTTGAGTGTTTTATCCCCAGCCTGTGCCTTCCTCATCTCTTCTGGAGTGGTATCTAACATAATATCCTCCTCCTGTCTTGAGGTCGACCTGACCTGAAGGGTTGCCATATACACAGGTTTCCTTCTGCAACGGTCAGTGTCATGATTGTCCATCTGACAATTCTTACACCACCTTTTTCCTTGGTTGAAAGATTTTCTTTCATCATATTTCCTTTCATCGAATTGTGGGAATTTATTTTTATTGTCATACCGTGGCCTATCAAATTGGTGCTTACCTTTATTTTGATCCCTAGGATCAAATTTATTAAAGTTCTGTGGTGCCCTAAAGTTATCCACCTGTTTCTTTTTATTACCTGTTACCTCTGCTTGAGCTGCTTGATACCTTTCAGCAACATTTAGCAACTCACCCAGCCTCTCTGCACCTTGTTCCATGAGAAACTTTCTCAGGTCTGGAGCCATGGACTCTCTTAGTTGCTCTATAAGGACCATTTCCTTAAGATCTTGGGTTTTCCCCAGAGAAGTCCATTTCTCCAAGTATGTCTCTATTCGTGCAGAGAACTGGTGATAGGTTTCACCTGACAGTAGTTTAGCATTCCTAAATTTTTTCCTGTAAAATTCTGCATTCTTTTCATATCTTAACAAAAGAGCCTGCTTTAGCATGTCATAATTTTCCTGATCACCTCTGCTCATTTTTGCAAAAACTTCATAAGCTGCCCCACGAAGTCCCTGAGATAACTTTAAGCTCCACCTTTCTCTCTCTAACCCATACGTGGTAGCTAATAGTTCATACCTATTGATATAGCTCTCAATATCATCGTCTTTCTCAACAAAATGATCTAAATGAAAGTTCATAGCTGAGGTTGAGGCTCCTTGAGTAACCGTAGCATCAGAGGCAAAGGGACTGGCACCATTTTCAGGAGCATGGCCTTGAAACTCAAACTGCCTTAGTCGTAACTCATGTTCCCTTTGTAATCTTTTATCTTCTGCTTCCCTTTCTGCAGCTAATTTCTTCTCTTCTCTTTCTGCAGCTAATTTCTTCTCTTCTCTTTCTGCAGCTAATTTCTTCTCTTCTCTTTCTGCAGCTAATTTCTTCTCTTCTGCTTCCAATTTCTTAGCCTCTTTGTCAGCCTCAATCTGCAACCTCTTAGTCTCAGCCTCAGCCTCAAATTGTAACTTCTTAATTTCCCTTTCAGCCTCTAACTTTCTTTCGGCCTCTTTTTCTAATCTTCTTTCTTCGCGTTCAATAAATTTGTCACATTCCGTTGTGACATAGGCAACCATAACTTGGCCATCTAATCCTAACTCTTTTGCAGTCTGAGCCGCAGCAGATCGAAATTTGGCCAGGTCCGCCATTGTCTATCAGGTAAATTTTTATAATGTCTACCCAACAATTCAATTTCTAAATATATATAATGGACAACACAGGCACCGTGAGCTCAACCTTATTTAATTCCACCCAAGGATACCTTTTAATTCTTATATTCCCTGAAGTGAATTACCCCCAATATTTTTAATAGTTAAAGATTCAAAATCCCAAGAGCGAGACCCCAATATATGTGGTGAAGTGGGATGTTATAAATATTTATAGGGAACTTAGTGTACTGACTGAGATCAGCTGTGAAGGTATCTATATCTATTAAGAGTAGTGTATTATAGATAACCTTACTTGCTACCACATATCTATATATCTCAGTCAGAATTATTCTGGAATAGTGTGATGCTACGTTATGTGTCTAGGGTATGTGTATGATGAAGTGTAAGTCACCACAACAGACAGATAAACAATTTAATTTAATCCACTACTCTTGACAACACTGTGACACTCACATACATATAACACTCTACAAAGATATCTTAAAAGAGTCACTGATCAACTTTCAAATAACAATATGTATTCATTACTGGCATGAATGAATATGTGTCCTGATTCAACTACAAGGGAACCAGGAATCACAATCAATTTAAATTACAAGTTATGTACAGAATGTATTTAATATGAATATTGTAGTGACATATATTATTACAAATGTTCATGTGTGTCAGTTGTGTAGTAGTAAAATGAGGTAATACTGGTTTTGTTTTGTTCAAGCTCTGTTGGTATTTGTCATCATGACTTCAATAGTTTGTCTTTAGGGACTAGTATTGGAGATGTTCACAGTTCCTGATTTTAAGACAAGTAAATTCCCCTCTTAATATTATTTTTACAAAGTCATTTCAAGATGAGGGGACATAATGTTGAGCTCAGCTGGCCAAGTTAGCTTATCTGGCGTGATGGCGGCAGGAAAGGACTCCTCTGCTCGAATTCTCCTCTGGGCTCTGGAGACACCTCACTGATAGCTAAAAGGACCAAGGAGTATGCTGTCCGACTCTGGATTCAGCAAAGCTCTGACCAGGTGCTGCTCAGTACCATCAAGACCACTGTCCCTGAAATCAAGAAGGATGTACCTTCTACTTCATAACTAATTTATACTCTCTTTTACACTGATCACAATACAGCACAAACATTGAGTTCAGAGCGTTAGGCCAACTGTCAGCTTCATTTGAAATACTTTATTCCAGTATTACCCTTCTTAATGGTTACTACGCCTCTGCACTTCCAGCATTATTTCTTTCTAGTCAATCATCCAGGTGTCAGTGTACTGTTTGGCCATTCCATGCCGTTTTACTTCTCTCCGACACCCTCTGTTCAGGCTGGAGCATTACAGGCTTTACCTCACGTTTGCCACTGAACTACACATATATATACAGGCATAAATCAACAATTCACATTCAATTTTCATTAAAAGATATTGAATGGTTCAAGCTTACCACAATTCATACGAATAAACACAGATACGTTGATTAGCAATGAATTCTGGCACAAACTGGCACAAATTCCCATCTGCTTATCTTCCAGGCTTTTATTTAGCAAAATATATGCTGGCTTCAACGCACTGATGCTTTATCAAGCTATTTTAAACAAGTGGTTTCGAACTAACGCTCCCAAGTGTGTATATCAGCGAGTCTGGCCAATGAGCCCCGTTTCGACAAGTGTTTGAAAAAATGTTACCTTTCCCGGTTTCCCCTAACAACCAAGATAGTATTTATAGCCCGACCAATCGTGGTTAGGCTTTCATTTGTTGCGCTCCAATCAATTTGGAGTTTACATGGTAGGCTATTTCTGTAACGTAAATTTTTTTCAAACACGTTAAAAAAAAATCTTATGAGCAGAAATGATTTTATGCTGTCAGGCACCCCCAATATTTTATTTTGGGTATAATTTATTAATTCCTGGACTATTTGCGTAACGTTTTACATATTATTTGTCAGCAAGCCCTAAGGAACCCAAAAATACAAATTTAA
This sequence comes from Oreohelix idahoensis, assembly GCA_024509875.1. Lineage (NCBI taxonomy): Eukaryota > Metazoa > Mollusca > Gastropoda > Stylommatophora > Oreohelicidae > Oreohelix > Oreohelix idahoensis. The sequence continues at coordinate 630,606 of JAMPIV010018554.1, read as the reverse complement.
AGGAGCTACGTGGCTGCGTTCAAAATATGCAATTTCTTCTACCTCCTGTTTCGAAGATGTGCTGTCTGGGTACTGTTATGTTTTCAACCGTAAACCCATCTAATGTTATCTTTTCTAATAAGAGTTTTTTATGATTTATAAACCTAACTCTGGGAAAGGGTAGTGTATTTTATCACTGTCCGTCTGAAAAAAAATTAGTGCATGTAGACTTACACGCGTGATGCATGCGTTCCTGATTTTCAGCCCTCCCCTCTCTCTTTATCCTTTTGTCCATCTGTTCGTTCGTTTTGGTAACGCAGTATAATTAATGTTAGGATTAATTTAGGTCATTACGCAGTACGTCTCAATGTTTTTCTTAGAAATGCAGCACACGTTTCATTGAAGAAGGCGGGTAATAATACAGTAAGCTTTTATATCAACGTGAAAGCGTTACAATTTGCAGACGAAGCAGAAAACAAGGGGGATTTCGAGTACATTCTTTGTGACAGCACTGTTATTTTACCATTGCTCTTCTCTTTATTAATTTTATTTGTTAGGCTTCATATTTACCTAATAATTTATATATGTGGATTAGAATATTTCATGACAACCACAACACCAGAAGAGATCAGTTACCATTATGACCACAACATCAGAAGAGATCAGTTACCATTATGACCACAACACCAGAAGAGATCAGTTACCATTATGACCACAACACCAGAAGAGATCAGTTACCATTATGACCACAACACCAGAAGAGATCAGTTACCATTATGACCACAACACCAGAAGAGATCAGTTACCATTATGACCACAACACCAGAAGAGATCAGTTACCATTATGACCACAACACCAGAAGAGATCAGTTACCATTATGACCACAACACCAGAAGAGATCAGTTACCATTATGACCACAACACCAGAAGAGATCAGTTACCATTATGACCACAACACCAGAAGAGATCAGTTACCATTATGACCACAACACCAGAAGAGATCAGTTACCATTATGACCACAACACCAGAAGAGATCAGTTACCATTATGACCACAACACCAGAAGAGATCAGTTATCATTATGACCACAACACCAGAAGAACTGGTTTTAGAACACGATGGAGGAGTTGGATAGATACACCACTCCTGAATATATTCAATGCAGGTGTCATAGAAACGGGCTGATCACCCGTTTGCCAGTCACTTTGATTACGGAAACAACAACAAATGGATTGATTTGTCGTTGCCCTAAAGACGCCATTAGGCGTGATGGGAACAACGGCTAAGAAAATCTATTCGTTGTTGCCCTTAAGACGCCACTAGGCGTAATGGCCACTGACTGCTTTGACGGTCGTTGGCTAAGGACGGAAGAAGAAGAAGGTGTCATAGAAATTTACTGCATAGCTTTGAAACTTTTCAACTGTTATGTGTCCTTCTTTTTCTAATTCTTGCAACTGATTTCTCACAGTAGTGGTAAGAAACTTTTCTGCCTTCCTGTAGTTTAATTTTTCCACCAGTTTGTTTACTTCATCCTTCACTTCAATTACTGTGTTCTCTTGCTTTTCAACACATTTGATGGTATCAGAAAAGGTTTTTAACTGGCTGGCAATGAAATGCAGGAGTGTAATTGAAAGTGAATTTTCAAAGAAATTTTTGAGATTGGTAGGACATTTGTGAATGGAAAGGAAATATGACTTCAATGCAGGGAAAATGTCAATAACTCTCTGGACTGCAGGCAAGAGAGAGAACCATCTTGTCTTGCTGTTACCCAAAACAGTTTTGTATTCTATATTGGTGAATTCGCAAAATGATTTGAGTTCCTCAACTCGTACACAACAAACATGGAAATGCTGGTAAATCTTGTTAATTATTAACTGAAGATCAATAGGTAAGCAATCGGCAGCAATCTGCACAGCATTATGTATCACATGTGCAGGACAACCAATAACAATTAAATTGTTCACAGTGTTTTCTTGCATTTTGAAGTACAGATTATTCTGTCCCTTTCTCTTCTTTCCACCAAAGTTTGTATTTGTATTATCTGCTGATATAGCAATAAACTTTTTAAGGAGATCTGACTTCTGTAACACTTCCACTGTAACACTACTAAAACACGGAATAAAATCCGTTACCGAAAGTTTTTTTTTTTCAGGAAGGACCCTTAAAAAGCGGGACATTTGAAATGAATTCGGGACACCGGGACATTTTATCAAAAAACGGGACTGTCCCGGGAAAAACGGGACGAATGGGAACCCTACTCCAGTTGCAATCTTGTTAATGTTACCTGTATTTATTCTCATTATCTTTGTAATTTTCTTGTGTATTTTCAGTTTCTTGGATGGCGGAATATCATCATCATCATCATCAATATCCTTTAGCTCCCCAAAGGAGCATGGGCCTTCAACAAATATAATTATTTAAATTATTTGCTATGGTTGACGTGCTTAATGTTGGGGAGTTTTTTTTTTTTTGGCTTTAAGTTTTTACAGTATTGGGTAGAGTAGCCGACTACAGGTCCAACCCTCCTTAGTCACCTTCTTCGGCATTGCGAAGTAGAATACAGTGATATTACTCTTTGTTCCCATGTCGGGCCCCGGTCACACAAGGGCGAGTGCAAATAGTACATAAACAATATAAGCAAAACGCTACTTTGTATTTGGACAATTCTACAACGAAACCGTTGTCCTTAGGGTGGTTTTTTTTTAAACGTGATGCGGGTATTGTTTAACTTAGGTTTTTAGATTGAATTCTTGAATACACAGCAATTTATTTATTGCTGCATCTCGTCTCAACCACATCTCTCCTAATGAAGCTCCAATTTCAATGGTTTCTTTACGTACCATTTAGGTTTCCTGACACACCGAACACTCCAGAAACAGGGCATCATGGGTACTGAAACAGGGCATCATGGGTACTGAAACAGGGCATCATGGGTACTGAAACAGGGCATCATGGGTACTGAAACAGTTTTAAAATTTTCTCTTTCGGAATGGCCTTGTATTTTTCTTCTTCTTCTTTTTTTTTAACTGATGGAGAAGGTGTATCCTTGACCTTCTGTACAGTTTCTGAAGATTGTTTTCTATCTGCACGTAACTCATGGTTGTGTTCACACGTACGACAGCTGGAAGGCTGCACAACCGGGATGATGCGGGTTAATGTCACATTTTCTTTCCCGATGCTTCTTCCTTTTTTTGGTAAGGTTTTCCTCTCTTTTATTTAGAATTAAAATTTATGTTTTAAAAAAATCTAAGCTTGAATTCAGAAATGTCTTCCTTCTTTCTTCATTAACTCCCACTTTCCTTTGTTTCTTAGCATTTTTTCTCCGAACGTCTGCATTTTCTCCTCCCCATATTCAAGACAGACAACTCGTATCTGTTGGTAAGAATGAGTTATTACGTGTGATATATACGTATATATATACAGCGTTTCTTTTGTTCTTTTATTTTTTCTGAATATCCTAATTCTGTCACCTTTGATTACGTCCGCATATTATTCATAACATTTCGGGTTCAAAGTATTTTTTTCGGTTCGTTCTGTATAATCGTTTAATTCTGTGGATCTTAATGCCATATAGGCATATACAAGTTATTGATCGTGCTGCTCCTTTTATACTGATGCTCGGAAATATATGATATGTTTATGTGGGTATACTTCTGTGAATATATTTCAAGATTTCCACCGCGACCTCGTGGTATTTCTCACTGAGACTTCTCGGCGATCTCCATTCACATGAATTCTCACTTTCTGTTCTCTGTTTTCGTTTCTTTGTTCCTAATGAAGGTCATGTGGTCGTATCGTAAGACAGTTCTTTGTCCATTGTCCACGTAAGACATACATTATCTATATTAGTTTAATCCACCATATTTCTGTATGACGTAGTAAGTGTTGATAATACAATAATTGTCACATGTTATTAACTTTTGTGTCGACTTTCCGCACAAGAGATAACAATATTCAGTTGAGTCAAAACATCAGAGTAATAACAACCACGTGTGTAAAACCTGGTTTATGCAAAAACATGAAACAGAACAAGTTGCCAGATAAACACTCAACAAATATCAATATCACTTTTGGTTTTATTACATCCTGTCTTAGAAACTGGCAGCTTTAAATTTTTTAGTGGCCAAAAACAGGTAAGGACTAAATTAACTGTGCAATTTTCAACTGCAATGGGTCAGTATTGCTCGAAATGATCACTAGTGCAGTACTGTTGAGTTAAACAAACAAATACAAAACTGTTGTGGGATGCAATGTTCCACTTCTGGATGGAGCGCTTGTATTTTTAACTCACATCCAAAAGGGATAGTTTATTGATCATTAACGATGGGTGTTTCAGGTCTGTTTAGTTCATTTCAGTTGTATATTTATGTTGTCAAATGTGGCGGGAGAATGCACTTTTGATACTTTTCGGGGGTATGTAGCCTTGACTGGTCAGCATCAGAGATGATTCTTTCAAGTTTTTGTTTACAAAGTTTATCTATTTTTGCCTCGGCTAATCTTTGCCATGACGTCAGATCTTCTGTTGTTGTAGGCATATGGTGGGAACTAAATGGTCTACATTTTCTTCTCTGTGTAGTTGCTGTTGTTCCCTACAAACGATTTGATTATGTCTGTGTTTCTCATTGTTTCTTATTGTAACGTGAAAAGTTTTTCTCAGGCATCTTATTTCACACATTGTGACATTCTCTCTTGCGTCTTAGAAAGGCGGAAATTTTAGTTCGCTTGCTTCTCGGAGCAAAGGGACGGGTTCAAAAACCAGATCTTGTCACGCTCCCGTAAACCTTGCTGTAAAAATGGGTTCCTGACTCTGCTCATGATTTAGGGAAGGCAAAGGCAGTGAGGAAGGCAACTGGTCACCCCACTTCATAAAGAACACTTCACTCTCCTACGGCACCATCTGCTATGGGTTCATCTTCTACCACTTTTCATAACGATAGTAAGTAATTATTGTGGAAATACTTGCACTAGCTGTTTGGGGTTTTCCACCCATGAAGATGTCCAGGTGCCTCAACAACTCTGACAGAGACCAATATTGAACATCAGTTTGCAAATAAAGGGAAGTTCCACGCAAACAATCTTACAGTAACTATGACAGTACAGTTACAAATAAAGCTGATGCACAATTTAAAAAAGAAGCGCCATTTAAGCATATGAAAGAAATCCATTCCTTCCAAAAACAAGAACGCGATATCTTCCCATCTTACATGGAACTTTAGCGGTTCTTTTAAACATTTAGATAACTGTTAACTTGAAACTTGTTTCATCTTGTTGTGTGAATCTAGTAACATCTCAACAGGCCTTCCCGTATTCATGAAGCTGAATTTTATGTGAAAAATTTCACGATGGAACCTTGTCGTGCGTCAAGCGTTTGGCAAAAACAGCGGGTAGCTTCCGGTGACACGTGCACACTGAATGGGTTCACAAATGGAATTGGTCGCTGGATTTTGTTGAAAAAATGATGATGATGACGATGGATCAACAGTTTAATTAACGAGTTAAAAATAAATTTGTCCTAGGAGTCATCATCTGACTGCTTTAACGAGATGTTCTAATATAAATTTGATGAGAATTTTATAAATCATTTCCATGTTTTCAGTGTACCGGTCGTCCAAGATTATTCGGACTGCGTCAAGGAATGGCTGCTCCATCAGCTGAAACGAAATAAAGTCATTGTTTTTAAAATCGTGATGTACAATATTATATTTTAATATTCATGTGGTGAAACAAAATATTGTTATATTTCTGACATCTGTGAGGTCACAGTAAACATCATCCGACAAGCTACTGAATTTGATATTTACATTTATGGACACCATATATCATAATTATAACCCATCAGGGATTTTTTATTCTTCTTTCACTTTTCAACTCTTATAGGGGCATAGGCCTTCAACAGACGTAAGTCCGGTCTTCATGTCACGTGCTGTCTGCTCAGTGTCTTTACGTGTCCTCTTCATCCCTTTCATGTCTATATCCAGTTCTCTTTTCCACGTGTTCCATGGTCTTCCTCTTCCTCATCGGGGGTTGAATATGATATTTTTTATTTAATAAATGTTTTAAAAATTCGACGTATAGCCATTAAGTAGCTTCTTTCAGTGTACCATCATGGCTGACCAAAGTGTCGAAATTGTGTGACAAGATCATTAATATAGAACTGATGGCATGAACCAGATAAATGTCATTGGAACGGATTGTGAGACGAACACGCTGCCCCTGGACAAGGCCACACAATGAGAAGACATGTTAACAGCATTACAAGGCAGTTATTGTTATGGAACCCCCAGCTTAAGAGAAAAAGTTGGTGACTAAAAAGACATAGCGAACGAAGGAGTGAACGAACGAACTTTATTTTTTAAATGTTGAGAACTGGGCATTCATTTATTCAGAGTCTAACACTGTACCCTTTTCCTATACTTCTGCGTCCTGGCACACACTTGTGGGATAAACCGTAAACAGTTACTTCGTACATTTGTGCATGCGTCATTAAAGCTAAAAGAGATAAACTCGTTCTTGCATTTGTCAGTACATTCTGAAAAATTACTTTCTTACACACTTCTATAGCAGAATAATGTACAAGAGCGCGGCAAAGACAGGTATATCCGTCCTTTCTTATTCTTATCTTCATCTTTTTAAGTCCCCTCAGCCCCAACAGTTTCAATAAATCATACACTGATGCAGCCACGAGCCCTCTTCCACCCACATCAACAGCCATGACCCTTGCAGTGAACCCATCGTGTCTCAGATCCGCGGCCAGATCACTTTATTTGGCCGCTTTTAACAAATGTTGCTATTCCAATCTGGATTCAAATGGCATGGTCAGTTCAATCAATATAACCTGGTGCGATGATGAAGAATGCAGCACTATATCCGGCCGTCTTCGAGATTTCCTGATACTCTCTGGATATGCCCCTCGTCCAGATAGGTCTACCGGCATCTCCCAGTCATTTGCACAGTCAAGGAGAGATGGTACACTGCTACCTGATTTACTCGGTTTGGGGTGTGCTGACTTTCCTGCTCTCAGAAAGTATGTGTTTGCGGTGTTCGGCCTGACATTGCTATTCGCCTTCATCCTTGCCAGATCTATTGTCGCAGCCAGCTCATTTAGCACTTTGTTGTGGCGCCATGTGTATCGCCCTTGCCATAATGACACATTGCAAGCTGAGAGCACGTGTTCAAGTGTCTGCCTCTCGTGGCACAGTGGGCACTGCTCATCATCCGACTTTCCCCGTCTCACAAGATTTGTGGCCGATGGCAGGAGGTCATACATTGATCTAATAATGAAGCTGAGCCTAAGAGGTGCCATATGCCATATATTATTCCATGTCAAGGACATTTGCAGGGCTCCTTTTCTTGTAGTCTAGCCTACTCTGGAGCCTACTTATGGAACAGCCTTCCACACCACCTAAAAAGCCTACCTACACAATATTCATTTAACAAAGCACTTTTCAAACACTTCCTAAACACTGATTATCTACCCCCATAGAAACATCATTTGCCTGTCAACATCTCATCCATAGGTCAACATTTCTTTTCCTCTTCCGCTCGTTTTTAATGGGAATAATTTGTTTTATATCCATGTAATACTATTATATAATGTAATGTATGTGAGAATGTACCCGCATACCACTGTACTTTAGAGATGTGAATGTTTCCGTTTGCTTAAATGGGTGATGTACATGCAGATATAATTTTTTTTTTTTTTTTTTTTTAAACTGCTGAAAGACTTTTTCTGTTACAGCAGTGCGCAAGAAAGTGTTATTATTATTATTTCAATTTCCGCCAAGAATGTATGGATGTAAGCGAGAATGTGTTTTTGTAATTCTTGTATTGAGGATTGATGACACATTCAAAAATACTACAGATTAGACGTTTTGACCGCATAAGTGAGTGTCGGTATACATAACTTATTTATTTATTGTTTTGTTTATATTATTTTATTTTTTATTATTATTATTTTTCTTCAGTCACTATCTTGTTTATTTAAAAAAAAAAAAAAAAAAACAAAAACCTAGGCTACTCATTTTTTATTATGATTGTATACTGTAAATGAATGCTATTATGTTAACTTTATAATGTTGCATGCCTTTAAATTAATGCTTAAAGTAATATGTGGGAATAAAAGGATATAGTATGCAAGATAAATGAGAGTGAAAGGGCAGAATGTTAGACGGGCCTGCGCGCCCAATTCTCAACCCTTCGAAAATAAAGTTCGTTCGTTCGTTCGTAGTCCATTGGCCTTGTTGGGCCTGCTGCATTGCTTTTTGCAATGGCCTTATTGGGCCTGCTGCATTGCTTTTTGCAATGGCCTGGTTGGGCCTGCTGCATTGCTTTTTGCAATGGCCTTGTTGGACCTGCTGCATTGCTTTTTGCAATGGCCTTGTTGGGCCTGCTGCATTGCTTTTTGCAACCTCTTATCATTCTCAGCTCCTCGTATCTCCTGAACTACCATGTCTCTGCGCTCCCTGCTTGATGCCTTGGACCACCAGCGGATGTCTCCATGACCAAATCCCCGTCTTTCGTTTGTGTGTATCCAATTACCTCCCTCAGTTTGAGCGACTCTTGGGCAGCATCAACAGCTTCTTCCATTCTCCACTTCCTTCCCGTTTTCAATGTGGGCTGAATGGACTTAACCACCTCATCGGCTGACTCGCATAGCATCATTGCAAGCCTTACCTTTCCAACCTTGTACTCTTCAGCAACTGGCTTGAAAGGAAGCAGAAGTTTTGACTTTTTGCAGTACAGTGCTACGTCTGACAGACTGGTGGTACCCCTAGCCATTTCTTCATGAACTTGTTGACCTTCTGCTCTATAGCTTCCACTGTACTTGTGCTTATTTCATATATAAGCAGTGGCCACAGCAACTTAGGTATCTGTAGCAAGTTTAATTTGCTGGGGAGGTTATGATGTTATACCTAAAAGAAAAGAAATCTGTGTCTGTGTTAACCGTGTGAGGTCAAGCACATGTAGGCCCCTGACTCTAAAAGATGATGATGAAGTATTTGCAGGGCACCTAACGCTACCTCCCTAGATCTCACACGGTCACTATTTTGGCTCTAGTGTCTGGTGTATGATGTACCTAATGTCTAGGGGAGAAATGAAAATGATGATACATAAACACAAAACACTTTAATTCACTATAAGGAACTGAAGAAAACAGTGGTTAAGGTTTTTCTTTAAAATGAATATTTTCTTTTTACAATTTAATCTGCCTGTCCCGCCATCTCTTTTGGACAGGTCTTTGAAAATGAGAAAAAGATAGTTTACACAAAAAGGATTAACTAAAATGTGTGGACACTTTGTCCAATAAGTATAAAGTCACTCTATCTCTCCTGTTGGTGTATTCACAGATTACAAATTTATTATCTAATAGTGTTTGTCACTTGTTAGGAGGGGCTGTAGTTTCATCACGCCCCATAACATCCTGGGTATGATTGAAAATACCAAAGTTTATTGTAACTGAAGTGTCAGATATACCCAGATGCTAACACATCACCTGGGATTCTTTGTAGAAGGATAATTCAGTATGTAGTTGCAGAAAATATAGATATATCAGCACACACAAGCTCCTCCAGCTATCTGCTGACAGCATAAACGTTTTACCGGAGACTTGTTGGCGTTACACTCACTCATCAGGTTTCCTGTCACCGGCTGGTAACAGGAAATAAAACCTCTGCAATAAAAAGACACCCTGGCCTTTTTATATCTGATCACACTTTATTATTATTTTTTACATATGGTGGTATGGGGTCAGCCTCGCGTGCATACAGGTGCACTCGCCCCTAATTTTATATGACTCACACCTTGCTGTGACCACACCTCAGGTCCCTATGGCAGATACGCCACTGTACTTTTACATAGTTTTCCTCAATACAATAACGTGGAGTAACCACATCTCCTTTTGTATGATTTGCTCTTCTTTTTTAAATTATAAACGCTCCAGGCATGTGGAACAGTGTTCATGGAACACGGAGGCTTACTAACATATTCTAAATACAATAATATTAAAACAAAATCATGACAATATACTACAGTTAGATACAGTTCAATGTGAGGACTCAACAATGTCTGCTCCCGGCATGTCCTTCACTTTTCCCAATAGCAGTATCTAACTTTGGCAGTTGTAATAAACATATTAATACATAAAGCATTCTTACCACAATTTTACAGAAATATATATAACAAACAACGCTGACTTGCAAAGAATGGCCTCAGTTTTTCTCTGCCCTGCCCAGACTGCGAATTAATTCTTTATTTTATAAATTAACACAGCTGATCTCAGCGTATTTGATAGAAATAGTTTTTGTCAGCTGGCGATGAGCATTGAAAGCTTTTTGCTAATATCTATTAGTACTGGCCAATGGAAAACTTGCGACTACCAGAATTCAAATGTAGTTTTTGAAAAAAAAAAAAATTCCAAACAACTCTGTGTCTGGTAGTCGATTGGTCAGTCTGCGTTAGTTATGCCAATACAAAAAGATGTTTAGTTTTGGTTAACATTTACCTACCGCTCCCCTTTCCTCCTATACTCTTTTTACCCAATCGGATTTGAATTTACTCCAATGCCTTTTTCTAAGCTGGCGTCCCCACTAACGTTATGAAAAAAACAAGCAGGAACCACAGTCTGTCCGTCTTAGTGTTATTAGACATATAGTGTTTTTCAATAACTTGGCTAATACTTGGACTACCATATTTTTTAAAAACACATTTTTGCTCAGGTAACTCTAAGCTATACTACCATATGATTTTTATGGTCAGTTTCAGTATGGTTTAGATTTTCAATTTTGTCACTGTCAATCGTCAAATATAAATTTTACACAAGTCGGCCATCTTCCCCCTCTCATCTCTCTCTAGCATTTTTATTCAAATAACTAACTTGTTTGAGGGACGTCAGAAATACATTACTCGGCGAGAATTTAAACTGTCTCTGTGTATATATCATCGGGCCAATCCCACCGCGTGTCAAGCGAAGCGGGGTTTTGCGCGGCGGGTGTTAGAATTGGCGTTAATTATTACTGTTGTCTCGTGTTACACTACCAAAAAAATGTAAGGATTACCACTATTAGAGGCGTTAAAGTTAAAGTATTACGTTAATTCAGACAGTAACTTGGCAGCACATTTCTGGCAGATCGTTAATTATAAGTCTTGCCGCAGTCTCTATCAGATCGGGCAAAATGTTAAAAATGTTTATAGTACGTCACAAGGAAAGCGAGTAGGTTTAAACGGCGGGATCGTTTCTAAGCATTACCATGGCACAAAATTCAGCGCGATGCTGGCGTGTGAGATGCTCATAGTCAGACACAATTGGGCTGGGTTATTTATTATCATAGGACTAAAATCTTACTGAAATGAGCGATTATCTCGCAGATTTTACTACAGTATCAACATGAAATGGAGGCACCACAGTTTGAATTTTCCTATGAGTCTGCTTTGGTCTATGATCTGTAGCCCTCTGTCTGCCATTTCTATTGTCTGTTGCACTGCCTTCGAGTCTTTTAATGAGGCATCGTACACACTGCCAAGACTTTTAAAATCGCACCAGAAAATTAAGTGGTTTGATCATTTCATAATAATGGCGCACAATTAAATACCACTATGCGCTATAATACAGCTATAACAGTAGAAAATCTGATTTCATGTCAAGGGGAAGACCAAGAAGCAGGTGGACAGACAATATCAAAGAAGTCCTACAACAACACGGGCTCACAGTAGCCAAGGCGACACATTTGGATCAAGAGCACCAACCTCATGTCTTCACTAAGTTTCACAGCAACAGTCAAATGAAAAAGCAAAAGTAGGCAAGTTTAAAGTAATACAGTCTCGTTCGCTTTGCTGATTATAGTAATTATGACATTTCATTCAATATCTGAATCTACAAACCATTGGTTGTCATCACGAGGCAAACATCCCAGTGAAATATTCACCGTGTTGCATGAACTCATGTGACTTCTTAAAATAACTTGCATATATCGGTACCGCATTTCACAAATTGGGGAAAAGCAGAACTATTGGATGACTTCGAAAAAAAATACTGCCTCGCAATGGAAGCTGTAGTACTAAAATAAAGTATCCTTACTTCTTGTTCAATTTAGATAAAATTTGTAATTTGATGACAATTGTTTCGCCAAAGTCATCTTAAATAGAAACATTTATCAAAATCGGTCCTGTGGTTCTTGTGTTGTTTCTTGTGCTAGACGAACTGATAAAGTAGAATTTTTAGCGCTATATAAAATTTTCAATTGCTAACGCGTTAAACACGCGCAAAAACATCACGTGATGAATCAGCACCCCTCGTAAACACGTACATCAAACAGGGACTTGTATAACTTTAGCTGATAAGTGTAAAGTGGTCGATAAAACTCTTTTCACTGCACAGGAAACGGATTTATCCGCACACTTTAAGGCAGTCTGTCTATCTAGCCATGTGACTTGATGTGGGTCAAAATAACTGATATTAAGTAACTCATCAAATTATGGGACAGGCTGAGCTTTTATGATCGACAGATACCCACTCTGTAGACTGGACCTATAGATCATAAAGCACCGTGGCTGATTTAAAAAAATTTTTTTTTTTAAATGACACTCATTTTGAAAATGTTATCCAGTTTGGATGTTGTCCTTGGAAACATTTTTCATTAGTAAGCTGTAAAGGTAGTCCCATAGCAGATACTGCCTTAAGAGAGTGAAGTGTTAGAGACTTCACTATACAAGGTCTCAGCTTAATCAGATTGGGTGGCGGTTCCTTTCATTGCCATCTTTGCCTTCCCCAACTCAAGAACAAAGTCTGGTACCTATTTTCAGCTAGGTAGGCTGGAGCGTGACGTTACCAAGTTTCGAACCCAGTAACTTTTCCTCAAGAAACCAGCGCTCTAACCAATCTGCCTCTTGACGCTTGCAGAAGTAGAGTTAAGTAAATTTTGCAGATTAAATGTATGCTAAATAGCTGGAAGTGAGAAACATCCACAACCTGTTTAAGCGTCGACCTATTCGTTTGTTTGCCTTGCTCTCTTTATATCAGTGTGCATGGCTGTGGCAGGGCCCAGTCTTGTGGTCATCTGCACTTCTAATAAAAACAATCCATCGTCTAGATAACCAACTTTAATCAAACAAATGTTGGAATTAGCACTCCCAAGTAACAGAAAGTACATAGGTGAACTAAAATGATAATAATCACATCAGTATTCATACATACAGATCCGCTGGTTTAGTATCAGCTATATTTCCTTCTATATTTTCTATAAATGTAGTATTTTATCCCATTATTGTGGTACATTAACACAGTTCTACACGTCTTAAAAATGGCTTCTAGCTGTGCTGTCTACCTCGTGCATGTTCCATGAAGGTGGAGAAATTACCAGTCACGAAAACCACATTTTTGCTACATTGAAATTCTATTCCTCTACCCAGCTTCTTGTCTTTTTTGGAAATGAAAGGAATCTCCGATTAATTACAGGTCGGATGATTGAACTGGATTGAAAAGTCATCTCTAACTTTCTGTTTTAGCCTTCATGTCACGACTGTGTACAACAGGAACTACTTCATGTGGCGCATTTTGTTTGGCTACCGGTTTAAACCTTCTGCTTGGAGAAATTGCGTGGTTCTCTTCCTCGCTAAAAACTATATCTTATATAGCCATAATTTTTAACCATAATGCCTGTTTCCAAATCTTACCCACAACTCCTCATAACCTAAGGTAAGCCACTACATACCTCCAATGTTAAATTCAATTCTCTTTACCCTATCCCTTGTAGCGTCTAGTCGTTCCTACACATTTGTCTGTCTATCTTTATGTATGACTATTGACTATGATAATGTGTTTGGGATCCTTAGATGTATTGTTTCCATCATAAAAAGCCTCTATGCTAACTGTACATGCAGTGTTGGGATGAGCAATCTTACTTTCGAAGTGAAAACAGGTGTCCGACGGGAATTACCCCTTGTCAACCATTCTATTTTTAACTGTCATAGACTGGGTGATGCGTCAGACAACCGAGGATACCCCTAGAGGAATAAGATGACAACGTTCACCACACTGGAAGATCTAGAATACGCAAACGATATTAAACTACTCTCACATTCACAACAGCACATCCAAGAAAAAAACGGACAGACTGAATAAATATAACCAACAAGTGGGACTGAACATCAACCTGAAGAAGACAGAGGTCATGACATTCAATGTAACAAATCCTGAGCCCATACAAATAATGAACCAAACGCTGGAACGACAGATACATTTACATATCTAGGAAGCATTACAACACCAGCCGTCGGAACAAGCAAAGAGATCAGTAACGGAATGAACAAAGCCAGAACAACCTTAACGAATCTAAACAACATTTCGAAATCCTCTCAGCAGAACACAAACACCAATTTAAGATTACAACGAGAGTTGCGTACTTTCTGTACTTTTTTATGACGCGGAGTAACAGACAAATGTTCAAATTATTCTCATTCCACACAACCTGCCTAAGGAAAATTCTTTGATGTTTTGGGCCGACAACCATCTCCAACCAGGAACTGCTTACACAGTGCAGTCAAAAAGGAATGCACACTATCATTGCTGGAACTGGGTTGGCCATGTCCTCAGAAGGGACCCTGACACCATCATCAGAACTGCTATGCTGTGGACCCCAGAAGGACAGCGAAACAGAGGCAGACCAAAGACAACCTGGCGGAGAACAGTGAAGACTGAGGTGCAAAGCGTGCCCAGAGTTGGGGCACGGCACGAAGGATGGTCACCGACCGAGTAAATTGGGGACAGTTTGTTGCTGCCTTACAAGACGCCACTAGGCGTGATGGCCACTGACTGCTTTGTCAGTCAGGAGCTAATGATCCAAGAAGAAGAAGAAGAGGATAATAACGTGTGGAGGGTTGTAATAAGCCTATGTAGAAAGAAAGGGAGATAGAGAATTTGTAACAGGAAAAACTAATTATTTAAGCACAATAAATTTGGAACCCACGTTACAACCACCAGGTCTTCGTCAAGATAACTATGCTGACAACAAAGGATAAGCTAATCTAAACGCCCAAACTACGACATATGTTTTCTTAAAGGATATTTCTTGGACTAAGTACAACTGTGTTCTATTCCAAGCATCTACGGATCTTTCTAAGTGAACTTTTACTTGTTCCGAAGTTTCGTTCATTCTTTTTTTCGTTTCGTTGACTATTTACTTTCTTGTTTTGGTATTTCTTTCAGGTTTTACGATTTTCTTGTATTATTATTGTTCTTTTTTCGCTATTCATTGTGGGTGTTTACTTTTTCCATCTGCTAATATCACTCATTTGGTGTATGTTTCTCATCATCGTATGTTTTTGTAGTACCTATATGTAATTCTTGTCCTTGTCACCTGTTTGTAACTGTGGCTACGAAGGGTAAAACCCGAAACGTCTCTTGTTTCATGTGAACCGTTATTTGTAGAACTGATTCAATACCGTTTTATTGGTTTATATACTTATATATTATAGTGATCCCTGGAGCAAATTCCTGTCAGAATCAATAATTGCTGGGAATAACAAGAACTGATTGAGATTTGGAAGACAAATTTGTAAAGCGCACAGTCGAGAATACGATTGGTGTTTGATAATGAACTGCATTACTCTTCTCCCTTTTCCCCTCTTCCCGCCTCTTCCTCTTCTTACTCCTTCTTTTCCTCCTATTCTTCTTCTTCCTCTTCTTCATCCTCTTCCTCCTTTTTTCTCTCCTTCTTCGTCTTCTTCTTCATCGTCTTCTTCTCGTTTGCTATCGTATTAAAACATCTACTGCTCGCATAAAGATGAGTGTCCGTCTTTTTGAAGCTTTTTATTTAAATTACTGCTTTGTCTCTTAATATGTTGTCATGTCCTGAGTTTGAATTTCGCATCCCTTTTCTTTGACAAATCTATCTGCATTTTCACTCTATACATCTTACAGTATGCCGAAATCCACCCCACGTCTAAATTGTTATATATATATATATACGAGTATATATGGGTTTAGTTCTTTAGTTGTGTGTTTATTCTTCCTCCTCTATGTTTTGTAGTTTTTTGTGGTTGATCTCTCTCTCTCTCTCTCTCTCTCTCTCTCTCTCTCTCTCTCTCTCTCTCTGTATATATATATATATATATATATATATATATATATATATATATATATATATATATATATATATATATATATATATATATATATATATATATATATATCTACGCAAGCTGCCATTGATGAAAGTCTGTATGTTCTTGGTTGTTGTTGTCTATATTTCAGAAACACACACAGACTAGGTCCTACTTGACATTTCAGTTGAAAATTCCAGTTTGTTTGTGTTGGACTTATTTGATTTTTTGTTTAACTCAACATATTATCGAATCATCATCATATTATCGAATCATCATCATCACCCTCCAACTCCCCAGGGAGCATAGGCCTTCAACAAACTTATGTCAAGTCTTTTTGCCACGTGCCACCACGTGCTCAAGATCTTTCCCTGTCTTTCTCATTATTTTCATTTCTATCTCTAGTTGTCTTCTCCGTGTGGTTACGGTCTACCTATCCTTCTTTTACAATTTGGCTTCCAGGACAAGGACTGCCTTGTAATGCTATCAACAGGTTTCCTCAGTGTGTGTCTTATCCATATTCAGTGTCTACTTCTGATCTCTTGTTCCACTGACACTTGTCTGGTTCTTGTCATCAGTTCCACATTAATGATCTTGTCATACAATTTCAATCCTTCTATTCTATGCAACACCCATTTATGAAATTCTGTAGCTTTTTGGTTGTTGTTTTTATGTTCTCCATGTTTCAGAGCTACACAATAGGACTGACTAGATATTTGGGTTGAAGATTGTAATTTTTGTATTGGGTTATATTTCTTTTGATCTCTATATATTTCCCATTGCAATGAAAGCTCGTCTAACTTTTTGTTTTCTTATTTCTAAATCATTATCTGGATCTCCAGTTTTGCCTATATTGTGGCCAAAAAGTATGTGGATTCTATAACTTGTAAGGGATACGCGGTAGCGCAGTGCTTAGTGCACTGGCTTCAAAGCTGGGTGGTCCATGGTTCGATCCCCAGTTGAGGTAGGATTTTTAAGACCACAAACGACTCCGTGGTCGACCCACCCTCATGAATTGAGTACCAGAGCAACTCTGGGAAGGTTAGGGCGACCGGCGTGATGTTGACCACACCACCCCTAGTGTGCCGATGGTAAAGAGATTATGGGCCTAACACCATATTCCCAATATGCCTCAATGGTCGTGTAACATGTTCCTTTATATTTACCTCCGTATACTTCACCATGCAATGCAAGCTAGTCTAGCCTTTAAGTTTTCATATGTCAAAATTACTTTTCTGGCCCTCCAACTTTGGTTTGGTTTGGTTTTAAGGACTATCTTCACTGCACACGGACTACTACATCAGTGCTCCGATCTCCTCCCTTAGGTCACACAAGAGGATCTCAGCACAATGTACGAATTCCGTAGCACCGGCGAGAATCCCAATGTGTGTATACAGGAATCACACATTCTACAAATATTTTTGTTGTGGTAGGTTTCTAATTTTTAAATTTTGCCAGGGCAGCGACCTAATACGCCCACTCTTTACGATGTCCAATTGCCCGTGGGATTTTTAATGTGCGCAACTTGCAGACGGGACCTCCTATTTTTTCGCCGTTATCCAAAAATGCTAGGCATCTGATCTCATTACCCAGGAGACTAGGGGGTAGTATGACATCATTAGGACCAGTGGTTCTGAACAAAAATTTCCATAAATTATATTTCCTCAACTGGGAATCGAACCCGATACCTCTAGAACTCGAGGCGGACGCCTTACCTCTTAGCCACTCCGACCCCTCCCTCCAACTTTGCCAAGATGTATGTGGATTTTATAAATGTCTTGTAGGAGTGTTTCTTCGAGTGCAATATTGTTATCGTTTCCTGTATTTATTAGATATTTTCCCATTCACACAAAATAATTAAAAAAATAAAACGAGCCACTGAGAGAAATTGCTCTCATAACTCTGATAAAAAAACTCTTTAAGAAATGCAGTGAGAATACGATGAAAAAATACAAACGATAATGAAACAATAAAAAACAATCATGCACACTGCCACTACGAAAGAAAATCAACTAAATTGGCGCACTCTTCCCACGAAAAGGGATGGTAAGTGCAGTAGTAGCCCACGATTGCTAAGTAGTAAGAAAAGGTACGACGAGAGAAAGAAAAAAAAACTACTGATCATTCAAAAAAGGAAAAAAAAAAAGAGAAAGATGAAAAAACACAGACAAAAAGATTATTAAAAACTAAAACTTTACCAAAAACTGTTCAGCAGTAAATCCCTGAAACTGTAGATGCTGCTGAGCCACCCTGGACATTTTATCCAGCGCGTAATCCACGTCATCAATGTTGTTGACAATATCATCTAGTGACGCCATCATTCTCCCGCCATGTTTTTCTAGCTCCTCGCTCATGCGCAGCTTGTCTTCTGTTTCTAAATGCCTAATGTTTCTAAATTGTGCTTGAGTCGAAGGTTCAAGTCTGAATAACCTGGAAGAAAAAGCCAAAAAAGAACTATAAACAGTACGCTTAGGCTTGAGTCAGTCCACACGCAAAAAAATGTGAACATGTGCTAAGATTTAAACGCAGCAGTCTTTATGTAGTTTGTGTAAATGTGGTAACATTTTGGTAATTTGGCAGGTACAAGTATATATATATATATATATATATATATATATATATATATATATATATATATATATATATATATATTATATATATATCTATATATATATATATATATATATATATATATATATATATATATATATATATATATATATATATTCTCTTGACCATCGGCACACTAGGTGTGATGTGATCAGCATCACGCCAGCCGTCTTAATCTTCCCAGAGTTGCTCTGGTACCATGAGGCTGGGTCGACCCCGGAGCAGTTTGCTGTCTAAAAAATCCCACCTCAACTGAGGATCGACCATCGAGCTAGGAAGCCAGTGCTCTAACCACTTACAACACATAAGGAAGGGAAACCTGAGGCCTGTAAACAGTAAATTAATATGAGACAAACATAAAAGTATGTTTTCAGGCACTCGTAGGAAATAAAGAAGTAGAACACTAGATAACAGAAATACAACAGACATGAGTGGCTTACCCAGGATTTGAACCCTGGACCTTCCGTGCGACAACCCCGCCTAGCTATGCAAGTGAATCACATTATCCTCCCTGCCATCTACGCATCACCAAAAAATGATGTTTCGATGACAGGTCATTAGTGCGAACCGCAATACATAACACCTACCGCGTCTGCATTATGTGGTAGGGTGTTTTGTATGTTTTCCCGTTTCAGCTGTTCACAACACAGATAGGACAAAACCATATAGACTATCATCCCCATCACCCTTCAGTTCGTCAAGGAGCATAGGCCTTCAACAAACTTATGTCAAGTCTTCCTCTCCCATGCCATCAGCTTAAGGTCTCTCCCTGTCTTACTCATTATTTTGTCTGAAAAACACAGGGAAAAGACAAAAATAATGAGAATAAATGCAGGTAATGATAACAGGGTTGAACTTGAAGAAGCACCAATACAAGATGTAAAATCCTACGCATATCTTGGCAGCAATATAGACAAAGTCGGAGGGACAGACAATGATATTAAACTAAGAATACAAAAAGCAAAAGGAGCTTTCATTGCATTGGGAAATATATGGAGATCAAGAGAAATCAAGTCCAACACAAAAATAAGAATCTTCAACTCAAATGTCAAGTCAGTCCTATATTATGGCTCTGAGACATGGAGAACAACAAAAACAACAAACAAAAAGCTACAGACTTTTATAAACAGGTGCTTGCGTACAACAGAAGGACTGAAATGGTATGACAAAGTCACAAATGTGGAATTGATGACAAGAACCAGACAAGTGCCAGTGGAACAAGAGTTGAGAAGAAGACGCTGGCGATGGATAGGACACACATTGAGGAAACCTGTTGATAGCATTACAAGGCAGTCCTTGTTCTGGAATCAGCAGGGAAAGAGAGGCAGAGGTAGACCAAAAAACACATGGAGAAGAGAACTGGATACAGAGGTGAAAATGATGAGGAAAACATGGAAAGAATTTGAGCAGATGGTACAGGACAGGAAGACTTGGCATGTGTTTGTTGAAGGCCTATGCTCCTTGGGGAGCTAAAGGGTATTGATTGATTGATACAGCTATGTATTACAAAACAACAAAAAAACAAAAAAATAGTGCACAATTTTGATGGATTATTAGAAATGATGGAATCAAAGGACTATAAACATAACCTTTTTGATGAGTTAAAGACAAATTAAACAAACCCATATTTTTTAACCAGATGACAACAAATGTACTTTTGAAGGATTTCGTGTATCAAGTGAGGAGAAAGTAATGATCATTATTATACTACAGCTCCCTGTCATGGAATATTCTAATCCACATATATAAATTATCAATTAAATATAAAGCCTAATAAATACATATAATAAAGAAAAGAGCAATGGTAAAATGACAGTGCTATCACAAAGAATGTACTCGAAATCCCCCTTGTTTTCTGCTTCGTCTGCAAATTGTAACGCTTTCACGTTGATATAAAAGCTTACTGTATTATTACCCGCCTTCTTCAATGAAACGTGTGCTGTATTTCTTGGAAAAGAATTGAGAGACTGCGTAATGACCTAAATTTTAAATTCCATTCATGTCTTTTTCTACATTACGTTACCAAAACGAACGAACAGTTGGACTAAAGGATAGCGAGAAGGGAGAGGAAGCCGAACACTAAACACGCTTCGCGCGATACACAAATGCTGCCATCACGCGTGTAAGTCTACATGCACTAATTTTTTTTCAGACGGACAGTGATAAAATACACTACCCTTTCCCAGAGTTAGGTTTATAAATCATAACAGACTCTTATTAGAAAAGATAACATTAGATGGGTTTACGGTTGAAAACATAACAGTACCCAGACAGCACATCTTCGAAACAGGAGGTAGAAGAAATTGCATATTTTGAACGCAGCCACGTAGCTCCTTTAAATTAGTATTTTTGGGTTCCTTAGGGCTTGCTGACAAATAATATGTAAAACGTTACGCAAATAGTCCAGGAATTAATAAATTATACCCAAAATAAAATATTGGGGGTGCCTGACAGCATAAAATCATTTCTGCTCATAAGATTTTTTTTTAACGTGTTTGAAAAAAATTTACGTTACAGAAATAGCCTACCATGTAAACTCCAAATTGATTGGAGCGCAACAAATGAAAGCCTAACCACGATTGGTCGGGCTATAAATACTATCTTGGTTGTTAGGGGAGACGGGAAAAGATAACATTTTTTCAAACACTTGTCGAAACGTGGCTCATTGGCCAGTCTCGCTGATATACACACTTGGGAGCGTTAGTTCGAAACCACTTGTTTAAATAACTTGATAAAGCATCAGTGCGTTGAAGCCAGCTTATATTTGCTAAATAAAAGCCTGGAACATAAGCAGATGGAATTTGTGCCAGTTTGTGCCAGAATTCATTGCTAATCAACGTATCTGTGTTATTCGTATGAATTGTGGTAAGCTTGAACCATTTAATATCTTTTAATGAAAATTGAATGTGAATTGTTGATTTATGCCTGTATATATATGTGTAGTTCAGTGGCAAACGTGAGGTAAAGCCTAAAATGCTCCAGCCTGAACAGAGGGTGTCGGAGAGAAGTAAAACGGCATGGAATGGCCAAACAGTACACTGACACCTGGATGATTGACTAGAAAGAAATAATGCTGGAAGTGCAGAGGCGTAGTAACCATTAAGAAGGGTAATACTGGAATAAAGTATTTCAAATGAAGCTGACAGTTGGCCTAACGCTCTGAACTCAATGTTTGTGCTGTATTGTGATCAGTGTAAAAGAGAATATAAATTAGTTATGAAGTAGAAGGTACATCCTTCTTGATTTCAGGGACAGTGGTCTTGATGGTACTGAGCAGCACCTGGTCAGAGCTTTGCTGAATCCAGTGTCGGACAGCATACTCCTTGGTCCTTTTAGCTATCAGTGAGGTGTCTCCAGAGCCCAGAGGAGAATTCGAGCAGAGGAGTCCTTTCCTGCCGCCATCACGCCAGATAAGCTAACTTGGCCAGCTGAGCTCAACATTATGTCCCCTCATCTTGAAATGACTTTATAAAAATAACATTCAGAGGGGAATTTACTTGTCTTAAAATCAGGAACTGTGAACATCTCCAATACTAGTCCCTAAAGACAAACTATTGAAGTCATGATGACAAATACCAACAGAGCTTGAACAAAACAAAACCAGTATTACCTCATTTTACTACTACACAACTGACACACATAGAACATTTGTAATAATATATGTCACTACAATATTCATATTAAATACATTCTGTACATAACTTGTAATTTAAATTGATTGTGATTCCTGGTTCCCTTGTAGTTGAATCAGGACACATATTCATTCATGCCAGTAATGAATACATATTGTTATTTGAAAGTTATCAGTGACTCCTTTAAGATATTCTCATAGAGTGTTATATGTATGTGAGTGTCACAGTGTTGTCAAGAGTAGTGGATTAAATTAAATTGTTTATCTGTCTGTTGTTGTGACTTACACTTCATCATACACATACCCTAGACACATAACGTAGCATCACACTATTCCAGAATAATTCTGACTGAGATATATAGATATGTGGTAGCAAGTAAGGTTATCTATAATACACTACTCTTAATAGATATAGATACCTTCACAGCTGATCTCAGTCAGTACACTAAGTCCCCTATAAATATTTATAACATCCCACTTCACCACATATATTGGGGTCTCGCTCTTGGGATTTTGAATCTTTAACTATTAAAAATATTGGGGGTAATTCACTTCAGGGAATATAAGAATTAAAAGGTATCCTTGGGTGGAATTAAATAAGGTTGAGCTCACGGTGCCTGTGTTGTCCATTAGAGATTGAATTGTTGGTTAGACATTGTATTAAGTTACCTGATAGACAATGGCGGACCTGGCCAAATTTCGATCTGCTGCGGTTCAGACTGCAAAAGAGTTAGGATTAGATGGGCAAGTTATGGTTGCCTATGTCACAACGGAATGTGACAAATTTATTGAACGCGAAGAAAGAAGATTAGAAAAAGAAGCCGAAAGAAGGTTAGAGGCTGAAAGGGAAATTAAGAAGTTACAATTTGAAGCTGAGGCTGAGACTAAGAGGTTGCAAGCTGAGGCTGAGACTAAGAGGTTGCAGATTGAGGCTGAGGCTAAGAAATTGGAGGCAGAAAGAGAAGACAAGAGATTAGCTGCAGAAAGAGAAGAGAAGAAATTAGCTGCAGAAAGGGAAGAGAAGAAATTAGCTGCAGAAAGGGAACAGAGGAAATTAGCTGCAGAAAGTGAAGCAGAAGATAAAAGATTACAAAGGGAACATGAGTTACGACTAAGGGAGTTTGAGTTTCAAGGCCATGCTCCTGAAAATGGTGCCAGTCCCTTTGCCTCTGATGCTACGGTTACTCCAGGAGCCTCAACCTCAGCTATGAATTTTCATTTAGATCATTTTGTTGAGAAAGACGATGATATTGAGAGCTATATAAATAGGTACGAACTATTAGCTACCACGTATGGGTTAGAGAGAGAAAGGTGGAGCTTAAAGTTATCTCAGGGACTTCGTGGGGCAGCTTATGAAGTTTTTGCAAAAATGAGCAGAGGTGATCAGGAAAATTATGACATGCTAAAGCAGGCTCTTTTGTTAAGGTATGAAAAGAATGCAGAATTTTATAGAAAAAAATTTAGGAATGCTAAACTACTGTCAGGTGAAACCTATCACCAGTTCTCTGCACGAATAGAGACATACTTGGAGAAATGGACTTCTCTGGGGAAAACCCAAGATCTTAAGGAAATGGTCCTTATAGAGCAATTAAGAGAGTCCATGGCTCCAGACCTGAGAAAGTTTCTCATGGAACAAGGTGCAGAGAGGCTGGGTGAGTTGCTAAATGTTGCTGAAAGGTATCAAGCAGCTCAAGCAGAGGTAACAGGTAATAAAAAGAAACAGGTGGATAACTTTAGGGCACCACAGAACTTTAATAAATTTGATCCTAGGGATCAAAATAAAGGTAAGCACCAATTTGATAGGCCACGGTATGACAATAAAAATAAATTCCCACAATTCGATGAAAGGAAATATGATGAAAGAAAATCTTTCAACCAAGGAAAAAGGTGGTGTAAGAATTGTCAGATGGACAATCATGACACTGACCGTTGCAGAAGGAAACCTGTGTATATGGCAACCCTTCAGGTCAGGTCGACCTCAAGACAGGAGGAGGATATTATGTTAGATACCACTCCAGAAGAGATGAGGAAGGCACAGGCTGGGGATAAAACACTCAAGCCTTGTTTCAGAAAATTGTCAACTTGTCATACAACTCCAGGCAAGGGAGATTTTTACATGAAAAACAAGTTGATGTATAGGAAGACTGGAGCTAGATCCAATGGTCACGGACAGCTGGTTCTTCCAAAAAGATATAGGACAGAATTAATAAGGAGCCTACATGTGAAACCAGATGGGGACCATGAGAAGATAGGTACCATCATTCAAAAGGTGGCTCACAATTATTATTGGCCTAAAGCAAGATGGGACATTGAGAATTTTGTAGAAAGGTGTAGCATAGCACATGAGGGAACACCCACAAGTGGGAACATGGATCAGGACCTGGACACGCCACGGGGCAAAATTAGGCCTGACAATAAAAAGAAAAATAGATTTGATAAAGTGGACCAAATGGAATGGGAAGCCCCTTTTCACGGACAAGCTTCACTTAACTGTTTTACAATGGCCACTATGCGGAGAGTGCAAAAAGATGTCTTACCCCAGGATAAGCCGACAATCCCTCAATCGGACTTAAACAAACTGGAGGAAGAGGATGTAGAGAGGAAATCTCTCATCAAGAATTTTAAGAGGGGAGAAAGCCCCAAAAGAAAAATTGGTAGCGGTCGTTTTGTGAATGATAATTCTGGGAGGAAAAATCATCACTATAAAGCTTCGAGTGGAAGAGACCATACCGGTGCATGGACAAATAGGTCCACACAATTAAAGGTCCATATGTAGCTTTGTTAAGAACGTGGACTGATGAAAAGGCAGAGGAAAACATTACATCTTCATACCAATATGTGAATGAGCTGACCACTCGGTTAAAAACTGGCTGGAAACTTGCCAATGAAAATTTGAAACAAGCCAGGAAGAAACATGCTGCCTATTATAACAGGAAGGCGAAAGACAGAAATTTGGCTGTGGGAGAGAAGGTACTGCTTCTTTTGCCCGGGAGTCAGAATAAGTTACAAATTGGATGGCAGGGTCCATATACAGTTCTAGAGAAGGTGTCTAGAACAAATTATAAGATAGATAAGAAGGGGAAAGAAAAAATCTATCATGTGAATCTCCTGAAGAAATATTTGGAAAGAGAACATCAGGAAGAGACACACTTGTTGACCTTGTCCATCGCCATGGAGATGAAAAAGGAACCACTTTCATCATTTGAATATCCATTACACCCCTGTGAGACAGCAGCACAGGTGAAAATCAGTACACATTTAACGAAAACTCAGAAAGAGAGAGTGCAACAGGTTCTAAATAATCATGCAGAGGTGTTAACAGACCGACCAGGGCATACAAACCTATTGGAATATGATATGAAACTCATAGACTCCACACCTGTCTGTATGAAACCATATTCGATTCCGTTTGCTAAGGAAAAAGCTTTGAAGGAAGAGATAGACTATCTATTGAAGGAAGGAATTATTTCGCACAGTGAGTCTTCGTATAGTTCCGGTGTTGTACTCTTAAGGAAGCCCTCTGGAGAACATAGACTCTGTATAGATTACAGGAGACTGAATGCTATTACAGAAGGACAGGTGGATCCATTGCCGGATACAAATCAGCTGTTTGCCAGACTAAATAAAGCTAAATATTTCTCAAAAGTGGATCTGAGTAAAGGATACTATCAGATTCCAGTAAAGCCTGAGGTTAGACCATACCTAGCTTTTAGTACCTCAGAAGGACACTATGAGTTTAATAGATTGCCATTTGGATTGAAGAATGCGCCTAGTGTCTTCTCTAGAATGATGAGAAAATTATTGGATCCTCTGAATAATCCCTGTATAACAAATTTTATGGATGATATCCTTATAGCAACAGAAACATTTGAGGAACACATTGACTCTCTGAACATGCTGTTTGATCGACTTAGGGAGGCAAATTTAACAGCCCGACCAACCAAATGTTGCGTTGGATGTAAAGAATTGGAATTTTTGGGACACACAGTTTATCAGGGAAACATGACCCCTGACCCAAAGAATTTAGAGAAACTACAGAAAGCCCCGAGACCACAAACCAAGAAGGACGTGAGATCCTTTGTCTCATTATGTGGTTTCTACCAGAAGTATATCAAAAACTTTAATTCCATATGTGCACCGTTAACTGAATTGACACGTAAAGGACTTCCAGATCGCATTACATGGACACCACAATGTGAAATGACTTACCAAGAATTGAAGGAAAAGCTCACAAGTAAACCCATTTTGAAATTACCTGACTTAAGTCAAGAATTCATAGTAAGGACGGATGCAAGTAATATTGGGTTAGGTGCAACTTTACTACAGAAATCAGATGCATTGGATGGGGAATTAAGCCCAGTGGCATATGCTAGCAGAAAGTTGAATAAAGCTGAAATCAACTACTCAACTAGCGAAAAAGAATGTCTTGCAGTAATATGGGCAATAAAGAAATTCAATATTTATCTATATGGGAAGGCATTTAAGTTGCAAACTGACCACAAACCTTTATCGTTTTTAGCACAGGCTAAGCATGAGAACTCTAGGTTACTCCGATGGTCTTTGCTTCTGGCTCCATATAATTTTAGCATTGAATATATATCTGGAAAAACCAATCTGGGAGCGGATTTTTTAAGCCGCCATCCGTGTGATGAGAATCACCGTAAACCCCAGAAATAATAATAAATTTCTCTATGTGTATATAGAATAAAGGACTGACATATAATGTCTGTTTTAAGAGGGGAGGTGTCATGGAATATTCTAATCCACATATATAAATTATTAGGTAAATATAAAGCCTAACAAATAAAATTAATAAAGAAAAGAGCAATGGTAAAATGACAGTGCTGTCACAAAGAAGGTACTCGAAATCCCCCTTGTTTTCTGCTTCGTCTGCAAATTGTAACGCTTTCACGTTGATATAAAAGCTTACTGTATTATTACCCGCCTTCTTCAATGAAACGTGTGCTGTATTTCTTGGAAAAAAATTGAGAGACTGCGTAATGACCTAAATTTTAAATTCCATTCATGTCTTTTTCTACATTACGTTACCAAAACGAACGAACAGATGGACTAAAGGATAGCGAGAAGGGAGAGGAAGCCGAACACTAAACACGCTTCGCGCGATACGCAAATGCTGCCATCACGCGTGTAAGTCTACATGCACTAATTTTTTTTCAGACGGACAGTGATAAAATACACTACCCTTTCCCAGAGTTAGGTTTATAAATCATAACAACTCTTATTAGAAAAGATAACATTAGATGGGTTTACGGTTGAAAACATAACAGTACCCAGACAGCACATCTTCGAAACAGGAGGTAGAAGAAATTGCATATTTTGAACGCAGCCACGTAGCTCCTTTAAATTAGTATTTTTGGGTTCCTTAGGGCTTGCTGACAAATAATATGTAAAACGTTACGCAAATAGTCCAGGAATTAATAAATTATACCCAAAATAAAATATTGGGGGTGCCTGACAGCATAAAATCATTTCTGCTCATAAGATTTTTTTTTAACGTGTTTGAAAAAAATTTACGTTACAGAAATAGCCTACCATGTAAACTCCAAATTGATTGGAGCGCAACAAATGAAAGCCTAACCACGATTGGTCGGGCTATAAATACTATCTTGGTTGTTAGGGGAGACGGGAAAAGATAACATTTTTTCAAACACTTGTCGAAACGTGGCTCATTGGCCAGTCTCGCTGATATACACACTTGGGAGCGTTAGTTCGAAACCACTTGTTTAAATAACTTGATAAAGCATCAGTGCGTTGAAGCCAGCTTATATTTGCTCAATAAAAGCCTGGAACATAAGCAGATGGGATTTGTGCCAGTTTGTGCCAGAATTCATTGCTAATCAACGTATCTGTGTTATTCGTATGAATTGTGGTAAGCTTGAACCATTTAATATCTTTTAATGAAAATTGAATGTGAATTGTTGATTTATGCCTGTATATATATGTGTAGTTCAGTGGCAAACGTGAGGTAAAGCCTAAAATGCTCCAGCCTGAACAGAGGGTGTCGGAGAGAAGTAAAACGGCATGGAATGGCCAAACAGTACACTGACACCTGGATGATTGACTAGAAAGAAATAATGCTGGAATTGCAGAGGCGTAGTAACCATTAAGAAGGGTAATACTGGAATAAAGTATTTCAAATGAAGCTGACAGTTGGCCTAACGCTCTGAACTCAATGTTTGTGCTGTATTGTGATCAGTGTAAAAGAGAATATAAATTAGTTATGAAGTAGAAGGTACATCCTTCTTGATTTCAGGGACAGTGGTCTTGATGGTACTGAGCAGCACCTGGTCAGAGATTTGCTGAATCCAGAGTCGGACAGCATACTCCTTGGTCCTTTTAGCTATCAGTGAGGTGTCTCCTGAGCCCAGAGGAGAATTCGAGCAGAGGAGTCCTTTCCTGCCGCCATCACTCAAGATAAGCAGAGTTGGCCAGCTGAGCTCAACATTATGTCCCCTCATCTTGAAATAACTTTATAAAAATACCATTCAGAGGGGAATTTACTTGTCTTAAAATCAGGAACTGTGAACATCTCCAATACTGATCCCTAAAGACAAACTATTGAAGTCATGATGACAAATACCAACAGAGCTTGAACAAAACAAAACCAGTATTACCTCATTTTACTACTACACAACTGACACACATAGAACATTTGTAATAATATATGTCACTACAATATTCATATTAAATACATTCTGTACATAACTTGTAATTTAAAGTGATTGTGATTCCTGGTTCCCTTGTAGTTGAATCAGGACACATATTCATTCATGCCAGTAATGAATACATATTGTTATTTGAAAGTTATCAGTGCCTCCTTTAAGATATTCTCATAGAGTGTTATATGTATGTGAGTGTCACAGTGTTGTCAAGAGTAGTGGATTACATTAAATTGTTTATCTGTCTGTTGTTGTGACTTACACTTCTTCATACACATACCCTAGACACATAACGTAGCATCACACTATTCCAGAATAATTCTGACTGAGATAAAGAGATATGTGGTAGCAAGTAAGGTTATCTATAATACACTACTTTTAATAGATATAGATACCTTCACAGCTGATCTCAGTCAGTACACTAAGTCCCCTATAAATATTTATAACATCCCACTTCACCACACTCCCCCAGGACTATAGGCTTTCAACAAATTAATGTCAAGCCTCGCGGCAGAGGAACAGGAAAATATTCTTCGTTATTTTTAACGACCTTTAGTTTTGCCTTTAAAAGTATTTCTTATTTCTGGTGCCATCATTTTACAGCTGAAACTTGAACAAACTGGCGCTGAGCTAAATCCAATATCCTGTATGCAGCGAAGACATTGCAAGCTGGAAAACCAATAACTTCCTCTGAGGATTGGAAGGCGAAGTTTCAAGAAAAATGTTAGGAATAACATGGGAAGAGGGTTTTCCCTTTTCGCTGTGTATGGAGCAAGGGAGTCATTAATGCAGCTGGTCCCCTTGCAGGAAGCTTGTCCCAAATATTCGTATGCTCTGTTTGTGGTGGTGGTTTCTGTAGTAGTTTCTTTTATATGATGAGGTTGCCTGCCCTATGCACAACCTTATTTTGCAGCCTCTTACGACATGCCTGTGGGGGCCAGTCGCCGTATTCATTCCTTGTCTCCTCATAGATCCCCAAGAACGACCACGGGCACGGGTAGCGTTCGAAGCATATGAATCACTTAAAGTAATCTGTTCAACCCTTTATGGGTTATAATTAAGATATATAGTGAAGTAAATTCAAGATAATAAAATCTGATTTCCTATATCTAAGTATAGTATCGTCTTCCTTCTCCACTCAATCCAAATATAGTAAATCAGAACTGTAAAATTGTGTGAATGTATATGTGTGTGTGTGTACTCTCCGCTTCCCCACACACACACAAAGTAAATAAAGAACAAAAATAAAAAAGTGAAGTCTCTTATAACTGCCCTGTTGTTAACAAGGTGAAAAGGTGAGAGAAAGCCCAGGGGTATCTAAGATGACACCAAATCAGGGGAAGAGGGGGGAGGGGGCTTTCCTCCTGTTGTCTTTTAGATTGTTGCTTTTGTTTTTATGATATATTGTTTTACTAATTTTTGTACTCCTAGTGGTGGCTTGGTGCCCATTAGATCTTCTACGTTAAGTTCTATTTTGCAGTTATTACAATAGTCTTTTATATTTTGTCTGTGTTGGTCTTATTTCTTGCATTCCAGTAAGAAGTGTTTAGTGGGATTAGGTTCATAACATTCTACACAGATGGGTTCCTCTCTTAGGTTCATAACATTCTACACAGATGGGTTCCTCTATTAGGTTCATAACATTCTACACAGATGGGTTCCTCTATTAGGTTCATAACATTCTACACAGATGGGTTCTTCTATTAGGTTCATAACATTCTACACAGATGGGTTCCCCTCTTAGGTTCATAACATTCTACACAGATGGGTTCCTCTATTAGGTTCATAACATTCTTCACAGATGGGTTCCTCTATTCTAAAGTAGCCGGTTCCTAGTCTGAGCCGGAGTAGTTTTTTATTTACTGATATTTTTAGTTCATCTTTTATTTGACATTTCTTATTTGCATTTTTTTGTAAAAGCTGGCATGCATGTCTTCCTTTTGTACTCTAGTCCCATGCTATTCTCCATTCTTTGGTTATTGTCCTTGCTATTAGACTATTTATTTCGAATCTTCCTAGCCCTGTTTCAATTTTTTTATTGCAATTTCTTCCCTGCTTGGCTTCCCTGTCAGCGAGTTCGTTTCCTGTTATGACAACAAGGGATCCATGCTACCGTGACTTTGCATCCCGCAGTACTTAAGTATGTGTTTATTTGTAATATTTCCTCTATTATATCGGGTCTGCTACTCTCATTTCTGTTATTGATTGCTTGTATTGATGAGAGTGTGTCCGTGAGAATTGTTACTGTCTGTGGTGGGTTCTTTGTAACTATTTCTAAAGCTTTGAGTATTGCTACTAATTCTGGCGTGAAGATAGATGCGTTTTTGGTTACTTTGTATCTTTTTCTAATTCTCCATTTTAGTATGACTAATCCTGCCCCTAGTTGTTCGTCGCCATCTTTAGACCCATCTGTATATATACGAGGGGCGTTCAGAAAGTATTGCATCACATCGTTTTTCTCAGCTAATAATGAAGATAGAAGCATGAAATTTTGCACACTTCAAATATGGCATGTTTCAATTGTGTGCACCAAATTGCACTGCGACCGGCCAAATAATACGGCTGCCCTAAACCGTTGAAATGGAGCGTGTTAGCAACTTGCGTTATAAGCAGCGAATTGTGATAGAATTTCTCGCTGCAGAGAAGGAAACTGTTGAGAACATTCACAAGCGTCTATGTGATGTGTATGGAAGTTTTGCAGTCGACAGGACTACAGTCAGTCGCTGGGTTTAGAGAATCAAAGAACCAGGAAGTGGAGATACGGAGCTGCTTGATCGGCCGCGCTGTGGACGTCGTGCCACAGCCACCAACGCAGAAATGTTGAAATGCGCTGAGGACATTATTCTTACTGATAGGCGAATCACTACTCAACAATTGGCCTTACAGCTGTCAGTCAGCATTGGTAGTGCATATGCAGTTATAACAACTCTCGGATTTTCTAAGGTTTGCGCAAGATGGGTTCCTCGAAGTCTCACAAATGACCACCGATTGCAATGGAAAGCAATTTCTTCTGAATTGTTGGAGCGTTTCAATGCTGATGGAGAGAACTTTTTGGCTAAGATCGTTACAGGTGACGAAACCTGGGCACATTTTGAACCTGAGACAAAAAGACAGTCAATGGAGTGGCATTATCCGCAATAACCACGAAGAAAGAAATTCAAGACAATTCCTTCAGCTGGAAAGGTCATGATCACTGTCTTTTGGGACATTGAAGGTGTGATTCTTGTGGACGTTATGCTAAGAGGAGAGACAATCAATTCGCAAGCTTACATTAAGACATTGAAAAAACTCAATCAACGTTTTCGCAGAGTTCGACTGCACAAGAATCCAGCAGACCTGCTTCTCCTTCACGACAATGCGCGCCCTCACACAAGTCTGGCAACACGGGAAGCAATCACCAAATTGGGTTGGGCTGTACAACCTTATACACCCTATAGTCCCGATTTGGCACATTCTGATTTTCATCTATTTGGTCCTCTTAAAGATGCACTCCGTGGGACAAGGTTTGAAGATGATGAAGGAGTGATTCATGCAGCGAAGAAATGGCTACATGATCAAGACAAAATCTGGTACGGACTAGGAATACATGCACTTGTTTCGCGCTGGCATAAAGCCGTACAAGTTGATGGGGATTATGTTGAATAATACCGATGTTTACACGACATATCCATGTATATTGTGTATAAATGTCATGCTTCTTGAATAAACAGCTCCTGAGAAAAACGATGTGGTGCATTACTTTCTGAACGTCCCTCGTAGTTAAGCTGTACTGTTTGATGTACTCTATGGCTTTCTCTTTTATTACGTTAGGGTCTTTAGATTTGTTAATTATCTTTCTGAGGTCGGAGTCAATGTTTGGTACTTCTAGTTCTCATGGTGGAATTTGTCCTTTATAATGACTACTACTGGAAGCAGTACCGCTTCCAAAGAAAGGAAATCTAAAAATGTGCAAGAACTACAGAACCATTAGCCTTATTAGTCATCCAAGTAAGGTGATGTTAAGGATACTTTTGAACAGAATAAAACAGAAATCAGAAGAAATCTTGTCCGAGGAACAGGCTGGCTTTAGACCAAGAAGAAGTACCTCATAACAAATCTTCAATATTAGATTACTGATCGAAAAACATCTCCAGCATCAACACGATTTATACCATAACTTCATCGATTTCACAAAAGCCTTCGATCGAGTCTGGCATGAAGGCTAATGGCAAATAATGAGAAAATTTAATTTTGATACCAACATCATAGATATCATTGAAGCACTATATAAGGACGCAAGCAGTGCTGTTTTTGCAAGCAATGACACTGGCGAATTTTTCAAAACAACTGTAGGAGTTCGCCAGGGATGTATTCTGTCCCCAGTGCTCTTTAATATATTTCTAGAACATATTATGCAGGAGGCTTTCTACGATTATAAAACAACCATATCGATTGGAGGCCGACCTCTTTGCAATCTACGTTTTGCTGATGATATCGATCTGATAGCTGGAACAGAATCAGAACTTCAAGACCTTACCTTTAGACTGGAGAAAGTAACAAGAACGTATGGGATGGAAATTAATATAAAAAAGCAAGATATTGGTGAATAGCCATAAGAAACATGTTCCGACCAACATTACGTTAAATGGGCAAACGTTAGAAGAAAGTAACACCTTTAAATATCTCGGGTCCACTATATGTAGTGATGGAAGATCAAGTAAAGAAATCAAGACAAGACTTGAGATGGCTGTCACGGAGTGTTTTGTGGGTATTTTGCATGTATGAATGTTCCCATGCTCCAGCGGGAGTTTATTAGTCATGTTAGAACTTGTGAGTTGGGAATGCTTGCCTTGTAATATTTTAGTTACAAGCAATGTTGTGAGCAGAGGTTAAGACAAGCTGCTAGCTGTAGTTAGGCGTGAATGAAGCTCAGTGGAGTGTGGAAGGTTTTCACGTGTTTGGTGAATACGAATGAAAGGGGTCAGTCAGAGAGTGATGTGTGCTGGGTCAGTAGAGAGTTGAGTCAGTAGACAGTAGACATCGAAGAGCGTAGAGAAGAGAAGGGTGGATGTCTATAGTAGTGCGCGAGTAGAGAGGGCCAGAGTTGTGCAGTTGATTTATGAAGTAGCCTATTTTGTGGCTGTAGATATTCCGAGAATCAGAGTGATTGTAGAATACTCGGGATTTGTTGTGTCTCCAATATTTGTAATGGCCCTGCGCCCATTGTGACTTATTTGTGATATTATATATTCACGGAGATTGATATGGTTGTTGGAGTTATTCCTTAGACCGTGAGCTAGACGAACGGTGTATAAGTGTTGTCTAACCTTCTACATCCACCCACCTACACCCTACTCGTCACAATGGCCTCAGCTGCCATGACAAGGCTGAATGTGATCTGGAAAAGTAACATCAGTTTTCCTGTGAAGATCAAATTATACAAATCACTCGTATTATCTATTCTCTTGTATGGGTGTGAGGGCTGGACACTCACTGCAGATACGAAGCGAAGGATTCAGGCTTTCGAGCATAAATGTTATAGAAGAATTTTGCGCATTTGCTATAAAGAGCACAAAACAAATGTCTATGTTAGAGAGAAGATAAACACATATGCAGGCCACCAAGAACCACTTTTGTCAGTAGTGAAACGTCGAAAGCTTGCCTGGTTTGGGCATGTAACTCGTCATGACTCCCTTTCGAAAACGATTCTTCAGGGAACAGTCGAAGATAAACGGAGAAGAGGAAGGCAAAGAAAATCCTGGGTTGATAACATCAAAGAATGGGCAGGACACGGTTTTTCCACACTTGTACGCATTGCTGAGGTTAGAGAGCAGTGGAGGACCCTGTCTGCTGGTGCTTCCACCATGGCACCCCTACGACCCATGACGGGTTATGGGTTGAGATGAGATGATGAATGACTACTACTATTTACTATATTGTACATGTATGGGTAGTGATCTAATTCTTCTATCGTTTTCCACCCAGCAGGATATTTATTGTGGTTAAATGGTATGTGCCCTGTGTTTTGGTTATTTTTGGTCAAAATGTTCATAAACTCTGACACTTTGTCTATTTGTTTTTGTATGGTTTTATATAGGACTGGTAAATTTGTGCCACTTCTCCATATTGCAGCATGATCGGCAAACTATGATAGACTAATGTTTAGGTCTGTAAACTCATCTCCGAGGTCATTCATCATAATTGTAAAAATCGTAGGTGAGATCACAGAGCCTTGGGGGATACCATTTTGTTGTTTAATAGGTCCGATCTTTCATTATTTATTTGCACTGTAAAGAGTCTCTCTTGTAAGAAGTTTTCTAAGTAATTATATGCCCTTCCTATTATGCCTATTTTCTTGCTTGTGTAGGGCACCTTCTCTCCAGCATTTATCGTAAGCTCTTGCCACATCTAAGAAAATTGCAACAGTTTTTTCATTCTTTTAAAATCCTATTTTAACGTTATGTTCTAGTTTAAGTAGTTGATCTACTGTGCTACGGTGGCTTCTAACTCCTGCTTGGGTTAGGTATATGAGTTGTACTTTTCTAAATGACATTTTATTCTGTTGTTAATTATGGTTTCCAAAATTTTCCCTAGGTGTGATGTTAGTGATATTGGTCTGTATGAGCTGACATCACGTGCTTCCTTATCTGGTTTTAATATAGGGATTACCATTGCTACCTTCCTTGCTTGTGGAATCTTTCCTGTGTGCCAGATTTTGTTGAATAGAGATACCACGAGTCGAGTGTGAAACGTTTTTTATAATTTCGTAGCTTAGAATGTCTTGCCCTGGTATTACATTTTCCTGCAATTGCTCTTTCTATCTCCTCTATTGTGATATATGCATTTAGGTAGTTTGCTTCTTGTATATCATCTTTACTTTCTTTTAATTCCTTTAATAGCATTTTTCGCCTATTTATTTCGGACTTGCCTAGACTGTCTTCAGCACTAACTTGATAGAAATATTTAGCCAGTGTATTTGCTTTTTGTTGGTCTGTCTCAGCTCTGGTATTTTAATTGTTGGAATTGGATCATTTTTGGTATTACCACCTTTAATTGCTTTCAATTTTCTCCATACTTCCCCTAATTGTGTTTTGTTGTTTAAAGTTTGTCAGAATATTTTCGAGTTAATTTCTTTAGCTTTTAGAGCAGTTTTATTAGCTTCATTTCTGACCTTCTTATAATTTAAGTAGTTCTCTTCTGTTTTGTGTTTCCTGTATTTTATAAGTGCCCTTTTCCTCAACTTCTGTTTCTCAGTGCTTTGGTCTGTTCACCATGGAACTGGGTTTTTAGTCTTGTTTTTCTTCCTATCATTACTAGTTTGTGTTGATTTTAGGTGTTTCGGCATGTTTTTGTTTGGTATATTTTTTATGGCTGTTCTTAAAATCTCATTTGTAAGTCTATCTGTGAACAAATCGACATTGTCAGTGTCTATTTCTAGTATGTTTAGTTGATTTGGCTCTGTTTGGAAATTCTCCCTGTTTGCTTTTTTGAAATTGAAGGTTTGGTATTGCCTGGATTAGATCTGTATTTATCGTTTAGGGTTATTTCTATGGGTAAGTGATCTGAGCTGGAGTCATTCAGTACTTCCCATTTAGCAGAGGCTAGGTTTGATGTGATAATACTTATGTCTATTGCGGTATCTATTCCACTGTTGCATGGGTTAATCCTTGTCATTGAGCCATCATTTAGTATGATTAGCTCAGCACTTTCAATGTAGTCCAACAGTTTTTCCCCTGCTGGATCATTACTGTAGTTACCCCATGCATTATGATGTGCATTAAAGTCACCTACCGGTATCAATAATGTTCTATTTGTGTGTTAATAGTGGTTATGTCCCTACCGGTTATATTACCCTTGGGGCTACAAATGTTTATTATTTTTAAGTTATCTGGCTCACTGTCTACTGCAGTGGTTCCCAACCTTTTCTATGCCCCGCACCCCTAGGAAATGTTTGATTAATGTTCCTACCCCCTACAAAAGTAATATCACGTTGATAGCTCAGTTGGTTAAGCGTGAGACTCTTGACCTTAGGCTTCTTTGTCGCACCCTCTGACATGCCATCTCGCACCCCAGGATGAGAACCCCTGGTCTACTGTTACACTTATGCCTTCAATATTTTCTGTTTTGAATTGTTCCCAATTTATTATTTTGTAGTCTTCATGCATTAAAAAGGCCACTCTTTCTCCTCCCACCTCTCGTCTATCATTTCTAAGTGTTTTATATCCCTGATAGTTCAGTTTTTGTTGGGGGCTTAGGAGGGTTTCTTGTAATGCAAATATGGGTTTTGATTCCTTAGATTGCCACAATCAGGTTCCTCCTGGCGCCCCTACAGTTCCAGTTGTTGTTGTTTTGATGCGTTGATGGGTGGAGAGCGGGCTCTTATCATCTTTCCATTCTTGCCTCTTCTCATTCCATCTTGGTCTACCCTGTTCAACCTGAAAGTTGGTTATAATTGGGGTATTTAGTGTCATTTTATTTTCTAATTTTGTATTCAATTTAAATATCTATTGTCTTTTGCGGTTGCTGATTTTTATTTATATTAGTATTTGTCCATTTTATTTTCTCTTTTGTGTTGTTTGTAGATAACTAATGTCCTTTACACTTGGTTTTAATTTGTATTGGCATTTGTTCTTTTTGAGTTGTTGCCCTATTTTTTTCTATACCTCGTTGTCTTTCCTTGTCCTATGAGTAGTTAGTTTTTTTGTTAATGCTTTGTTAGTTCTTGCTGTTTAATTTTTATTTAGTTGGATGTTTTTCCTGAAAAGTACTAACCTTATATGTTTTCCTTT
The DNA here is from genome assembly GCA_024509875.1 of Oreohelix idahoensis. NCBI lineage: Eukaryota > Metazoa > Mollusca > Gastropoda > Stylommatophora > Oreohelicidae > Oreohelix > Oreohelix idahoensis. The sequence continues at coordinate 592,842 of JAMPIV010018554.1, read as the reverse complement.
GTTTTATGTATATATCTTTTAAGTATTGATTGGGCATTTCTTGGGGCATCTATACTTAAAACCTTATCAACTGTTAAGTCTATATTGTGATTTCTATAGTAAGTTTTTAATTCAAGTCTTTGTTGGTCATACTTTTTACAGTGGATCAGGTAGTGGTCTAAGTCATTCTCTTCCTGGCATTCTTGGCAGTGTGGTTCTTCTATCATAAAGTATGCTGCACCGAGACGGAGACGCCACAGTTTTTTGTTCGAAGGTATCTTTAATTCTTCTCTGACCTGGCAGGTCCTCGTTGGTTCATTCAGCAGTTTGAACGCGTGTCTGCCTTTTCTACTTTCCTTCCATGTTGTCTTCCATTCTTCGTTTATAGTTTCCTTCACTTGGCTCTTGATCTCCGACCTTCCCAGTCCTGCTTTTATATTGTTTTTACTTGTTCTTCCATTCTTGGCGTTCTGGTCTGCCAACTCGTTGTCAGCAATACTGTCACAAAATTAACCATGATACAACGTTAAAATATCTCCAATGATACAACGTAGGGATAAAAACTAATGCGTAAGCTGCTAGAATACATGATCGCCCACGCCGCGGGTCATCACCCGCCATGGAAATTAAATTGTTAGACTTGAAGGCAAAACGGAACGGGATGAGAACGGAGATCAAAAGGAAAAATCTGACTGAACGCGTGCTTGAAACTAGCGAGGCTAAAAGGACGCAAGTGGTGGGGAAAGGAGGAAAAAGTCACGTTCCCCAAGTTGACATAAAGTAAAGAAATCGACAAAAGGGACCTTGGATATTATACGCCACAGTCATTTTTTGGACGCTTTTGCGATAACTTAGTCCGTTTATTTGAATGCAGTGATGAACGCATTCCAGAAGATTCTAGAAAATATTTGAAAAGTAACTTTTCTTAATAATAATGTTAGGAATATAAAACCTAGCTGGCCGGATGGCCCATCTTGAGCAGTGAAATAATATGCTTTCATTTATACAGACGGACAGATAATAAGAAAGATATTGACAAAAGACTGTGTTGTTCATATCAACGATCGTCTGCATTGAAATAAAACATGTCACTAATTTTCAAAAAATTGTGGCCTTGAAGACGCAAGTGCTAAAATCTAGTTGGAATGAAGAGACGGGGTGGGATGGTGAATTGTGGCTAAAAATAACTTTAAAGGCAAAATTGTGTAGGGGAAGGCAGAGTTGGTTCAAAAAACAAGTGTGTTTTTTTGTGAAACGCAAGTAGAGACGGACGAACCAACAGACAATAAGGCATACTTGACTGAGGTATGACTGAAATGACTTTTTGGTAGGATATTTGAATTTGAAAAAAGAAAAGGCAGTGATTGGCCATAGATGAATATATTATCGGCGCTCAGACGCGCATTTTGTGCCATTCATTATAAGTTGTCCTAGTAGACACAGTGAATTATTAAGTGGTGTAATTCCCAGAAGCTATTGAAATATTTAGAGGGACGCCATCCTAAGGCCAGCAGCTCAGCTGAGTTTTGCTAGCATTTAACTGTGTACTATATTCATAATTCTGGTAAGACTGAAATTATTTCTTTGTACATTTTAATATTTGTTTAAGGTTTCGAGTGATTTGATACTGCAATAGCATAATCTGTCCCTTACAACAAGTAAGGATTCGCTCTAGACCCCCCGCCCCAGTTCAGGGTCTAGAGACAAATAAAATACATAAACTCCAGCAAGGATTAGGAAGGACAGATCAAGTGTTGAGATCAGTGAAACATATCACCTATCCTATTCTATGGCAGGAAGCTAATGAACATATTTCAGAATCTGTAGTCTGGGAGAACTTATCCTATGTGAAACCAACTTGGTAAGATGTGTTGTTTGGTCAGAAAGATCTGACCCGTCTATGTGGTGTTGTTGTTGTGTAGTGTTGTGTCCAGAAATGGTTAGAGGATGGAATTCTGACACATGACTAATACTTTGATTGCAGAACTGTGAGTTTCAGTTGGCACCAATGCGGTGTCAAATGAGTTGTTGAATATTACAAGAGTGGACCCGTGCAGTAACATTTTGTCAGAGCAGCCTATTATAGCCCCCAAGCACGGAGAGGTGGGGCCACCAGACCTCTGATATTGCCCCCAAGCACGGAGAGGTGGGGCCACCAGACTTCTGATATTGCCCCCAAGCACGGAGAGGTGGGGCCACCAGATCTCAGCACCAGAGCTACACCTTCAAGCTACGTGAGCGTCTGGTCTGCTGAGAATTCACCAACTCAACTTATTTGCTAACACACCCATAAAAATTCCATCAAATAACTGGACAATGTGTAGTCACCATAGACAGGGAGTGATGAGGCCACCCCAACAGCACATCCATTAAGTGTTCTCCCAAATAGATTACAACTATAAACAGTAGTAATATTAACTAGTCTAGTAACATACATATGTACACACCTTGCATTTATTATGTAATATTCATGCATTTCTTTCATAATTGCAAAACCTTTCATATGTTCTGGCCAAATTAAAACCTTGGTTCAGAACAAATAAATTTAAAGAAAATTACTATCAAAAATTTTACACACTTGAGTTAGTTCAGTGTATTATAACATTTATTAATATTATTAGACTTAGTAAATATCTGTGTGTGTATGTAAACTACCACAACACATTACATATCATTACCCTAGACATTTAACGTAGCCACATTCATTAGAAAAAAAAAAGATAGGTGTGAGGTCGTAGTGGTAGCACGAAGGGCCTTCTGACAATTCACAGCTACATTTTATCTCAGGAGCCTTCACAGCTGACCTCATGCATCACACTTAGTAATATCACCATCATACAATACCATCAATCCACTACAAATACCTATGTGTGCTGGAACCCACACTAGCCTCACACTACATCCTCTGTTCCCTAGTGAAGTATTAATTGCTAGAATTTCTTCCTTTATGTCTGGCCGGCTACATTTACCTGGGTGTTCTAGTGCTTGTAGTGATGATAGTGAGTCTGTAAATATCGTAACAGCTTCTGGTGGGTTATCTTCGATTATTTCTAGACTTTTAAGAATTGCTACCATCTCTGAGGTAAAAATCGATGCTCCTTCCGTTACACTGTAGCTCTTTTTTATTCCCCATTGTGGTATTACAACTCCAGTCCCTAGTTGCCCACTATCACCCTTGGATCCATCAGTGTAGACGGCCAGACTTTGTTTAGTTAGTTGCCCTATGAACTTTCTACTTATCATTTTGGCTTCCTTATCTTCTATGTTTTGTTTGATCTTTTCAGTGAGTGAGTAGTCTATGATTGGTGTTTTTAGTTCCCAGGGTGGTATTTTGCTTCTGTATTTATTACTATTTTCAATTGTGTTTGATAGTTCTTTGAACTGCGTTAGGTCTTCTATAGTTCTCCACCCTGTTGGATATCTATCTTTATTTAAGGGGGCGTCCCATACACTTGGTTGGTTTTTGACAAATGCTTTATGTGCTGGGTGGGTCACTTCTTGTGCTACTTTACTCCAATAATTTAATCTCAGTTCTTTCCGTCTTAGACCAAGGGGAGGTATGCTGAGAGCTACTTCTAGAGCTTCTACTGGTGTTGATATAAATGCACCTGCAATGGTTCTCATGGCTGCATTTTGAATCCTGTCCAGTTTTGCTTTGTTAGAAGCTGCAGCTGAGTCATAGACTATGCTGGCATAATCCAGTTTCCCCCTGATGAAAGACTTGTAGAACATAAGCATTATTTTATTGCTGGCCCCCCATCCATTACCTTTTACAATCCTAAGTATATTTAGGGGTCCCCTACAGCTTTCTACCAATTTGTCTATATGTTTATTATAATTTAGTTGTTTATCTAAAGTTATGCCCAGAAATCTTGTTGTTGAGGAGGTACATATTTTCTGTCCCTTAATGGTTATATTGATTTTGTTTTTTTTTTTAAATTTCCTTTGCTGAAAATCATACCTACTGTTTTGTTTACATTAATTTAGAAGCCCCAACTTTTCATCCACTCTGAAACTTTGTCTATTTGATTTTGAAGTTTTTTGTAAACATGGTCCAAGTTTTTTCCAGATCGCCAAATGGCACAGTCATCTGCAAATTGTGATACTGCATTCTTTATGTCATTAAATTCATCTGCTAAATCATTTACAGCTATAGTGAAAATTGAAGGAGAAATCACTGATCCTTGAGGAATTCCATTCTGTTGTTCATATATTTCTGACCTATCATTATTCACCTGTACAGCAAAATACCTGTCCTGTAAAAAGTTTTCTAGATACCTATATGTTTTACCAGTAATGCCAATCTTTTTCATTTTGTAAAGAGCTCCGTCTCGCCAGCATTCATCATATTCCCTAGCTACATCTAGAAAGACTGCCACTGTTTTCTCTTTCCTCTTGAACCGTAGCTTTACACCATGTTCTAATCTTACAAGCTGGTCTACTGTACTTCTGTCTGCTCTAAACCCTGACTGGTTTGGGCTATATAACTGGTTTTTTTCGAGGTAGAATTTAACTCTTTTGTTCGCAACAGTTTCCAGTATTTTACCTAGTTGTGATGTTAAGGAGATAGACCTATATGAACTTACATCATGGGCTTCCTTATTGGGTTTTAGGATGGGTACTATCATCGTTATTTTCCATTCTTTTGGTATCTTTCCTAAGCTCCAGATTTTGTTATAAAGGGAAGTTATTATGTTTATAGTTCTTTTGGGTACTTTCTTAAGTATGCTACAGTTCCACTGGACTACTTTGACCTTTATTTTATTTCTTTGTGTTTCAAATACCATCAAATAAGTAATAATTGTTATATTTTTACTCTTATTCAGGAGATACTGATACTTTATTTATCCCGTATTGTTGCATTTGAGTCAAAATAAAGCATTACATTTGTAAGTAAAATTTTCCTTACAGAAGTGGCATGGAACGAACAGTAAACTGTACAATAAACTTTAAAATAAGGCAAGTTTTAACAGGTGTTAAAGTTATGTCCCTTGTATTAATAAAATCCTTCAGTTATCGGCGCATGTGCTTTTATTGTGTAGTGCCTAGATGGCAGGGAGGATAGTGTGATTCGCTTCCGTAGCAAGCGGTGGTGCCGCACGGAAGGTCCTGGGTTCGATTCACCGGTAAGCCACTCACGTCTGTTGGTTTTCTGTTGTCTAGTTTTCTACTTCTTTATTTCTCACGAGTGCCTGAAAACATACCTTTATGTGTGTATAATATTTATTTGCTTTCATTTTGGGCTATACTTGGTTCAAGCCAGTGCAAATATAACTGTTTATTTCTATAAATTAGAAATATTACATTCGGTGTTATTCAGCTACTGTTATGGTAATTGTATACAGTATCACATTTCGTGGACTTCGTGGGCTAGTTATTTAAAAAGATATTCGCGGGTTGAGGAAATGTTTCTGACTCCACTTCCGACAGAGTTTTTTTTTTGTTCCTAATTTCACTGTATGCGTTGTCCATTCTCATAAAGCATTCATCATGAATGTTCACCACGCCTGGAGGCACACAGACGGAATAAAAAAACCCATCCATTTTGGTTCTGTCACTAGAAGTTCCGGGTGGTCTCTGAATGAGACAAAGAAACATATTGTACTTGGCGACAAATGTAACTGTGCATTTTTCTCTGTAAATCTTTCTCTTTGTGCATCTTTATCTCTGTACATCTTTATCTCTGTACATCTTTCTCTCTGCACATCGTTATCTCGGTGCATCTTTTTCTCTGTGCATCTTTCCCTCTGTGCATCTTTTTCTCTGTGCATTTTTCTCTCTGAGCATCTTTCTATGTGCATCTTTTTCTCTGTGTGCATCTTTCCCTCTGGTACATCTTTCTCTCGGTGCATTTTTCTCTCTGTGCATCTTTTGATGTGCATCTTTTTCTCTGTGCATCTTTCCCTCTGGTACATCTTTCTCTCGGTGCATTTTTCTCTCTGTGCATCTTTCTTTGTGGATCTTTCCCTCTGTACATATTTCTCTGTGCATCTTTCTCTCTGTGCATTTTTTTCTCTGTGGCTTTTTCTATTTGTGAATCTTTCTCTGTGCATCTTTGTGCATCTTTCTCAGTGCATCTTTCTCTCTGTGCATTTTTCTCTCTGTGCGTCTTTCTCTGTAATCTTTCCCTCTGTTCATCTATCTCTGTGCATCTTTCTGTGTGCATCTTTCTCTGCGTAACTTTTCCTCTGTGCAACTTTCCCTCTGTGCATCTCTCTCTATGCAACTTTCTCTGTGCATATTTCCCTCTGTGCATCTCTCTGTGTGCATATTTCTCTGTGCATCTGTCTCTGTACATATTTCTCTGTGCATCTTTCTCTGTGCATCTTTCTCTCTGTGCATCTTTATCACTGTGCTTCCTGTAGGGAGCTCATTCTACCGCCCTCCTTGGGCGTATGTGCCATTTCAAATGTAGTATAATAGATTGCCCCGTGTAAGTACATGAGGTTTCTGACAAGATAAAGTTAGAATATCAACACTGCTCTCTCAGTCATATCACAATATGCAACTAATTTGAAGTGTGACTTATTATCAAATCCGAAGTCGGAGTCCCTAAGGCAGCCTAATGTTGAATCAACATTATTCTGACAACTCCTGCATCAACGTGGCTGGTACCAAACTGTATCGGCTACTGCCGTTCCTTTGGACCTACCGGCTGCGTGGAGAGGGGGAACATGCACGGACAACAGCTTGATCGCCGTGTAACTGTGCCTAAGCTCGCGCAGTGGAGAGGACACACCAGCTTCACCCTGTAGGTGTCGGCACAACACGGGGAGTAGCAGTTAACGGTTATAAGCATCTTGCGAGCTTCAGAGCTTGATGAATCGCTTCACCCAAGCATGCAAGGACTTTGGCCTCACAATAAGTCTAAAGAAAACAAATGTGCTGAGTTAGGATGTGGATGTTACACCAAATATCACTATCGATAACTATGAATTGGCAGTGGTGCACCACTTCACATACCTAAGGTCTACCATCAACGACAAACTCTCTCTGGACACAGAAATTGACAGCCGCATAGGCAAGGCTGCAGCCACCTTTGCCCGCCTCACATCGCAAGTTTGGGGAAACTCCAAACTCACAACAAAGACCAAAGCTGCGGTAAATAACGCCTGCGTCACCAGCACATTTCTGTATGGCAGCGAGACGTGGGCAACCTATGCTAAGCAAGAAAGAAGGCTCAATACCTTCCATCTACGGTGTCTGTAGTGGGTTTGATGGTATTGTATGATGGTGATATTACTACGTGTGATGCATGAGGTCAGCTGTGAAGGCTCCTGAGATAAAATGTAGCTGTGAATTGTCAGAAGACCCTTCTTGCTACCACTACGACCTCACACCTATCTTTTTTTATTAATGAATGTGACTACGTTAAATGTCTAGGGTAATGATATGTAATGTGTTGTGGTAGTTTTCAGACACACACACAGATATTTACTAAGTCTAATAATATTAATAAATGTTATAATACACGGAACTAACTCAGTTGTGTAAAATTTTGATAGTAATTTTCTTACATTTATTTGTTCTGGACCAAGGTTTTATTTTGGCCAGAACATATGAAAGGTTTTAGAAATTATGAAAAAATGCATGGATATTACATAATAAATGCAAGGTGTGTACATATATGTTACTAGACTAGTTAATTTTATTATTGGTTATAGTAGTAATCTATTGTGGGAGAACTTTTCATGGATGTGCTGTTGGGGTGGCCTCATCACTCCCTGTCTATGGCGATTACACAGTGTCCAGTTAATTGATGGAATTTTTATGGGTGTGTTTCTAATTAAGTTGAGTTGGTGAACTCTCAGCAGACCAGGCGCTCACTTAACTTGAAGGTGTAGCTCTGGTGCTGAGATCTGGTGGCCCCACCTCTCCGTGCTTGGGGGCAATATCAGAAATCTGGTGGCCCCACCTCTCCGTGCTTGGGGGCAATATCAGAAATATGGTGGCCCCACCTCTCCGTGCTTGGGGGCTATAATAGGCTGCTCTGACCCAATGTTACTGCACGGGTCCACTCTGGTAAAATTCAACGACTCATTTGACACCGCATTGGTGCCAACTGAAACTCACAGCTCTGCAATCAAAGTATTAATCATGTGTCAAAATTCCATCCTCTAACCATTGCTGGACACAACACTGCACAACAACAACACCACATGGACGGGTCAGATCTTTCTGACCAAACAACACATCTTACCAAGTTGGTTTCACATAGGCTAAGTTCTCCCAGACTACAGATTCTGAAATATGTTCATTAGTTTCCTGCCATAAAATAGGATAGGTGATATGTTTCACTGATCTCAACACTTGATCTGTCCTTCCTAATCCTTGCTGGAGTTTATGTATTTTATTGTCTCTAGACCCTGAACTGGGGCGGGGGGTCTAGAGCGAACCCTTACTTGTTGTAAGGAACAGATTATGCTATTGCAGTATCAAATCACTCGAAACCTTAAACAAATATTAAAATGTACAAAGAAATAATTTCAGTCTTACCAGAAATATGAATATAGTACACAGTTAAATAAATGCTAGCAAAACTCAGCTGAGCTGCTGGCCTTATGATGGCGTCCCTCTAAATACTTCAATAGCTTCTGGGAATTTACACCACTTGATAATTCACTGTGTCTACAAGGACAGCTAATACTGAATGGCACAAAATGCGCGTCTGAGCGCCGATAATATCTTCATCTATGGCCAATCACTGCCTTTTCTTTTTTCAAATTCAAATATCCTACCACAAAGTCATTTCAGTCAGACCTCAGTCAAGTATGCCTTATTGTCTGTTGGTCCGTCCGTCTCTACTTGCGTTTCACAAAAAAAACACTTGTTTTTTTTTACCAACCCTGCCTTCCCCTACACAATTTTGCCTCTAAAGTTATTTTTAGCCACAATTCACCATCCCACCCCGTCTCTTCATTCCACTAGATTTTAGCACTTGCGTCTTCAAGGCCACAACTTTTTGAAAATTAGTGACATGTTTTATCCCAATGCAGACGTTCGCTGATATGAACAACACAGTCTTTTGTCAATATCTTTCGTATTATCTGTCCGTCTGTATAAATGAAAGCATATTATTTCACTGCTCAAGATGGGCCATCCGGCCAGCTAGGTTTTATATTCCTAACATTATTATTAAGAAAAGTTACTTTTCAAATATTTTCTAGAATTTTCTGGAATGCGCTCATCACTGCATTCAAATAAACGGGCTAAGTTATAGCAAAAGCGTCCAATAAATGACTGTGGCGTATAATATCCAAGGTCCCTTTTGTCGATTTCTTTACTTTATGTCAACTTGGGGACGTGACTTTTTCCTCCTTTCCCCACCAATTTGCGTCCTTTTTGCCTCGCTAGTTTCAAGCACGCGTTCAGTCAGATTTTTCCTTTTGATCGTTTTGCCTTCAAGTCTAACAATTTAATTTCCATGGCGGGTGATGACCCGCGGCGTGGGCGATCATGTATTCTAGCAGCTTACGCATTAGTTTTTATCCCTACGTTGTATCATTGGAGATATTTTAACGTTGTATCATTGTTAATTTTGTGACACATCTCCCCACTTGAAAACATGCCTAAGGCAAGTTCTAAAACCAGTGATACACATAGATAAAATCTCTCCTTACGCCTGCCATTACTCTAATTTTGATCACAGGGGTGCCGACTGAGGAAATCTGCACCGACATTCAATTTGCCTGGGATATATTGGATACTAAACTGATAAGGTTGAAGCAATAAAGACCACCTCAGCAATCTTGCGTTTTCATGCTTAGCCTGAGATAAGAATACGAGAGGCTGATGGTCCGTCTCGACCACAAAAGTCCTACCATACAGATAGATTTGAAACTTCTTTATTGCCCAGATTAACGCTAAACATTCTTTTTCGCTTGTGGAGTATCCTTGTTCCGCCTTATTCAATTTGCGGCTTGCATAAGCGACTGGTTTCAGTTCCCCATCAGGTGAAGATGATCTTTGCAACAAAGCCGCTCCGAGTCCTACATTACTTGCATCGGTTCTTAAGACAAAGTCCTGTGTCAAATCAGGCAGTTTGAGAATAGGCTTGCTAGTGAGTTTTTCCTTTAACTCCTGGAACGCTAATTCACTTTGCGCAGTCCAATTAATTTTATCTGGAAGTCCCTTGCGAGTCAGATCAGTCAGAGGAGCACAAATAGAGTTAAAATCTTTGATATATTTTTGATAAAATCCGCATAACGACACGAATGATCGCACGTCCTTTTTTGTTTGTGGTCTAGGTGCTCTCTGCAGTTTTTCCAAGTTCTTGGGATCAGGGGTCATATTACCCTGATATACAGTGTGTCCCAAGAATTCCAACTCTTTGCATCCAATACAACATTTTGTTGGCCTAGCAGTTAAGTTCGCCTCCCTAAGCCTATTAAATAACATTTCTAGAGCTTCAATGTGTTCTTCAAATGTCTCTGTGGCGACGAGAATATCATCCATGAAATTCGTGATACATGGGTTATTCAGGGGATCCAACAATTTGCGCATCATCCTTGAAAATACACTCGGAGCATTTTTCAGTCCGAATGGTAGCATGTTGAATTCATAATGTCCATCCGAAGTGCTAAAAGCCAAATAAGGTCTCACTTCAGGCTTCACTGGGATCTGGTAATAGCCTTTACTAAGATCCACCTTTGAAAAGTATTTTGCCTTGTTCAGTCTGGCAAATAACTGTTTTGTGTCTGGTAATGGATCCACTTGTCCTTCTGTGACAGCATTCAGTTTCCTGTAATCTATGCACAGTCTGTGTTCCCCAGACGGTTTTCTCAACAAAACGACACTAGAACTAAAAGATGATTCACTGTGCGAAATAATCCCCTCCTTCAACAAATAATCTATTTCTTCCTTCAATGCCTTCTCCTTCGCGAACGGAATAGAATAGGCTCTCATACAGATTGGGTTTGAGTCTACCAGTTTCATGTCATACTGTAGCAAATTTGTATGGCCTGGTTTATCTGTTAATACATCTGTATGTTCCTCCAGAACCTGTTGAACTCTCTCCCTCTGGTTTTTAGTCAGGTGCTTACTGACTTTTACCTGTGCTGCTGTTTCACAAGGATGTAATGGGTATTCATGTGAGGTGAGTGGTTCCTTTTGCATCTGGGTTGCAATAGCCAAGGTCAATAAGGGGGTGCTTTCCTGGAGTGGTCTGTCCAGATACTTCTTTAACAGGTTTACATGATAAACTTTCTCCTTCCCCTTTTTGTCAATTTTTTAGTTTGTTCTAGACACCTTCTCTAGAACCGTATATGGACCTTGCCAACCAATTTGTAATTTATTCTGGCTTCCGGGTAGTAGAAGCAGCACCTTCTCTCCCACTGCCAGTTCTCTGTCCTTTGCCTTCCTATTAAAATATGCTGCATGTTTCTTCCTGGCTTGTTTCAAATTATCATTTGCCAGTTTCCATCCAACTTTCAAACGAGTGGTCAGTTCGTTCACGTATTGATAAGATGAGGTAACAGTCTCTTCCGCCTTCTCATCTGTCCAGGTCCTTAATAGAGCTTCTAATGGACCTTTTATTGGCCTCCCAAATAGCAGAGTTGCGGGAGCCATCCCGGTTGAACTATGTGGTACCTCCCGGTACGCAAACAATGCGGCGGGCAGGAATTGATCCCACAGATCCGGTTTTTCGTGTGCCAGCTTTCTCAGGATAGAAATGAGAGTCCCGTTGAACCTCTCTACCTGGCCGTTCCCTTGTGGATGGTACGGACTACAATGAAAGTGTCTGGCTTGAAATAGCTTAAAAACTTCTTCCGTTAGTTTCCCCTTGAACTGAGAACCATTATCCGTCAAGATTTGATGCGGGAATCCTAATCGGGTAAATATTGTAAGTAGTGCCTCTGCTACATGTTTTGAATCAATTGATGGCAGGGCTACCGCCTCTCCCCACATAGAACAAGTGTCCACCAGAGTAAGGATGTAACTGTTCCTCCTCTTGGTCCGAGTGAGAGGTCCTACAATATCCACTGCAACCCTCTCAAAAGGTGTTCCCACTATGGGCATTTCCCCTAGAGTTGCAGGAGCAGTCCAGTGCTTTGGAGCTACCCTTTGACATTCTGGGCAGGATTTGACATATCTTTTTATATCCTCCGTTATCCCTGGCCAGAAGTAATGACAAGCTATACGCTGTCCTGTGGCGCTGATCCCCATGTGACCACTGAAGGGAATCGCATGCCCGAGTTCCATCACTTTATCCCTATATGAAGTGGGAAGAACCAGCTGGTTGTGACCATTTGTTCCAGTTCCGGCCTTCCTGTATAAGAGTTTGTTCTTCATGAAATATTCCCCCTTGCTCGGAGGTGTGTGGCATTTGGGCAATTTTTTAAAACATGGCTTGAGTGTCCTATCCTCAGCCTGCGCCTTCCTCATCTCCTCTGGATGAGCATTTATAGGTTCACCTTCTTCCTCCTTCTTCTGTGACCTGGTCTGCACTGTCGCCATGATCACAGGTTTCTCGGGATTCCCCAAGAAGACGTATCTACACCCCAATATCAGAGGGTAGATTGGTTCATCTATCACTGCTGCTCTGATTTCTCCTTCCACATAGCGAGTTTTCACCGTTATCCTTGCGATGGGAAGTGTCATGAGTGGTATGTCCTTAGTCGCCCCTTGTATTTCCACTGTTTCTGTGGTATACTGACTTGGGTCCACTAGGCTAGACTTCACAACTGAATCATAATCCAAACCTGTATCATAAAGGCACCTTATGGTGACCCCATTACAAATAACATCCTCACAAACTGGGGGGTGATAAGGTTCCTGCTGTCCCTTAGGATTAACCTTTAATCTTTGCGTCCCCGACTTCATTGCAGCAATGTTTGAAGGTTTCCTTCTACAAAATTCGGTGTTATGGTTATCTTTCTTGCACCATTTACACCATCTTTTTCCTTGGTTAAACGGTTTTCTTTCATTGATTTTTGGTCATTGAACTGTGAGTTTCTGTCTCGGTAGTCATTTCTTGGCCGTTCAAAGTTTGTCCTACCTTTATTTCCCTGCTCTCTATTATCAAATTTATTAAATTGCTGTGGAGCTTTAAAATTGTCTATGTGCTTCTTTTTAGCACCACTTACCTCTGCCTGGGCTGCCTGATACCTCTCAGCGACATTTAAAACCTCCCCCAACTTCTCTGCACCTTGTTCCATGAGAAATTTTCTCATGTCTGGAGCCACGGACTCTCTCAATTGCTCAATCATGATCATTTCTTTAAGATCTTGGGTCTTCCCCAGAGCCGTCCATTTCTCCAAATAGGTTTCTAGTCTGGCAGAGAATTGGTGGTATGTCTCCCCAGACAACAGTTTGGCATTTCTAAATTTCTTACGATAAAATTCACCATTCTTCTCGTACCTTAATAACAAAGCCTGCTTTAACATGTCATAATTGTCTTGGTCTTCTCTGTTCATTTTTGCGAAGACTTCATAAGAAGTACCTCTCAGTCCCTGTGATAGCTTTAAACTCCACCTCTCTCTCTCTCTAACCCATATGTAGTAGCTAATAACTCAAAACGTCCTAGGTACCCCTCTATGTCATCGTCTTTTTCAACAAAATGGTCTAAATGAAACCCCATAGCTGATGTTGAGGCTCCCAGACTGGGCGTAGCATCTGAGGCAAAAGGGCTGGCACCATTTTCAGGAGCCTGGCCTTGTAATTCCAGCTCCCTTAGTCGTAATTCGTGCTCCCTTTGCAACCTTCTATCTTCTGCCTCCCTTTCGGCCTTTTTATCTTCTGCCTCCCTTTCGGCCTTTTTATCTTCTGCCTCCCTTTGCTGTCGTTTTTCTTCTGCCTCCAATGCTTAGCCTCTTTGTCAGCCTCAATCTGCAGCCTCTTAATTTCTCTATCAGCCTCAATTTGTAACCTCTTCTCTTCAGCTACCTTTCTATCTTCCCTTTCAATATATTTATCACATTCAGCCGTTACATATTGAATTAAAATCTGACCATCCATTCCCATCTCCTTTGCCGTCAGCACAGCAGCTGATCTAAATTTTGCCAGCTCCGCCATACTTTTTAAACAAATCTAGCAATGTGCAAAATAAAATTTCCAACCACTAAAGTACTTCTAATTACTCTAATCTAAAATAATTCTAATTAATTAATTAACTACCACTGGCTGTGAAGATTCACCAACTTTTATTTTCAGGGACACTTTTAATTTTAAGGGACACTTTTAACTTTTATTATGTGTTCCCTTAATCTAATTCTCCCCCAGGAGATCCTAATATATTTAATGGGCTAATTATCCCGGGACAAAGAGACCCCAATATATGTAGTGGGTTTGATGGTATTGTATGATGGTGATATTACTACGTGTGATGCATGAGGTCAGCTGTGAAGGCTCCTGAGATAAAATGTAGCTGTGAATTGTCAGAAGGCCCTTCTTGCTACCACTACGACCTCACACCTATCTTTTTTTACTAATGAATGTGGCTACGTTAAATGTCTAAGGTAATGATATGTAATGTGTTGTGGTAGTTTTCAGACACACACACAGATATTTACTAAGTCTAATAATATTAATAAATGTTATAATACACGGAACTAACTCAGTTGTGTAAAATTTTGATAGTAATTTTCTTACATTTATTTGTTCTGGACCAAGGTTTTATTTTGGCCAGAACATATGAAAGGTTTTAGAAATTATGAAAAAATGCATGGATATTACATAATAAATGCAAGGTGTGTACATATATGTTACTAGACTAGTTAATTTTATTATTGGTTATAGTAGTAATCTATTGTGGGAGAACTTTTCATGGATGTGCTGTTGGGGTGGCCTCATCACTCCCTGTCTATGGCGATTACACAGTGTCCAGTTAATTGATGGAATTTTTATGGGTGTGTTTCTAATTAAGTTGAGTTGGTGAACTCTCAGCAGACCAGGCGCTCACTTAACTTGAAGGTGTAGCTCTGGTGCTGAGATCTGGTGGCCCCACCTCTCCGTGCTTGGGGGCAATATCAGAAATCTGGTGGCCCCACCTCTCCGTGCTTGGGGGCAATATCAGAAATATGGTGGCCCCACCTCTCCGTGCTTGGGGGCTATAATAGGCTGCTCTGACCCAATGTTACTGCACGGGTCCACTCTGGTAAAATTCAACAACTCATTTGACACCGCATTGGTGCCAACTGAAACTCACAGCTCTGCAATCAAAGTATTAATCATGTGTCAAAATTCCATCCTCTAACCATTGCTGGACACAACACTGCACAACAACAACACCACATAGACGGGTCAGATCTTTCTGACCAAACAACACATCTTACCAAGTTGGTTTCACATAGGCTAAGTTCTCCCAGACTACAGATTCTGAAATATGTTCATTAGTTTCCTGCCATAAAATAGGATAGGTGATATGTTTCACTGATCTCAACACTTGATCTGTCCTTCCTAATCCTTGCTGGAGTTTATGTATTTTATTGTCTCTAGACCCTGAACTGGGGCGGGGGGTCTAGAGCGAACCCTTACTTGTTGTAAGGAACAGATTATGCTATTGCAGTATCAAATCACTCGAAACCTTAAACAAATATTAAAATGTACAAAGAGATAATTTCAGTCTTACCAGAAATATGAATATAGTACACAGTTAAATAAATGCTAGCAAAACTCAGCTGAGCTGCTGGCCTTATGATGGCGTCCCTCTAAATACTTCAATAGCTTCTGGGAATTTACACCACTTGATAATTCACTGTGTCTACAAGGACAGCTAATACTGAATGGCACAAAATGCGCGTCTGAGCGCCGATAATATCTTCATCTATGGCCAATCGCTGCCTTTTCTTTTTTTAAATTCAAATATCCTACCACAAAGTCATTTCAGTCAGACCTCAGTCAAGTATGCCTTATTGTCTGTTGGTCCGTCCGTCTCTACTTGCGTTTCACAAAAAAAACACACTTGTTTTTTGAACCAACCCTGCTTTCCCCTACACAATTCTGCCTTTAAAGTTATTTTTAGCCACAATTCACCATCCCACCCCGTCTCTTCATTCCACTAGATTTTAGCACTTGCGTCTTTCAAGGCCACAACTTTTTGAAAATTAGTGACATGTTTTATCCCACTGCAGACGTTCGCTGATATGAACAACACAGTCTTTTGTCAATATCTTTCGTATTATCTGTCCGTCTGTATAAATGAAAGCATATTATTTCACTGCTCAAGATAGGCCATCCGGCCAGCTAGGTTTTATATTCCTAACATTATTATTAAGAAAAGTGACTTTTCAAATATTTTCTAGAATTTTCTGGAACGCGCTCATCACTGCATTCAAATAAACGGGCTAAGTTATAGCAAAAGCGTCCAATAAATGACTGTGGCGTATAATATCCAAGGTCCCTTTTGTCGATTTCTTTACTTTATGTCAACTTGGGGACGTGACTTTTTCCTCCATTCCCCACCAATTTGCGTCCTTTTACCTCGCTAGTTTCAAGCACGCGTTCAGTCAGATTTTTCCTTTTGATCGTTTTGCCTTCAAGTCCAACAATTTAATTTCCATGGCGGGTGATGACCCGCGGCGTGGGCGATCATGTATTCTAGCAGCTTACGCATTAGTTTTTATCCCTATGTTGTATCATTGGAGATATTTTAACGTTGTATCATTGTTAATTTTGTGACAGTGTCTACGCCACATCCTCGTATTTCGTGGAAAGACAAAGTGACACATGTCGAGGTGTTGTCACATGCTGGCCTTTAAAGCATGTAAACACTGCTTAGGCAGCGCAGACTACGCTGGATTGGCCATGTCCGCCGCATGGAAAATGGTCTCAACCCGAAAGATATCTTCTACGGACAACTGGCAGATGGCAAAAGAACAGTTGAGAGATCACAGCTGAGGTTCAAAGATGTGTGCAAGAAAATTCATGAGAGCACTGGACATAAATCAGGCAGCCTGGGAGGATGAAGTTGCCGATCGAACCAAGTGGCGATGCTCTCTACGGTGCCACATCAGATTGGGCGAAAAGAAGCTCTCACGGCAAGCAGAAGAGAGGAGAAATCGCAGAAAGGAAAACCAGGTTGTCACCTCAGGGGGCATTCATAAAGTCAGTTATGGCTGAAGGGGTTATTATTATGACTTATTATCACATCATGTGATCTTGCCCACTCTATCAGTTGTCACCTGTCTCGTTTCGTCTCCCTGGCTACAACCACCAGTCATATCTTCCAGTTGTTCATGGAAACGGTGAATCGAAAAAGTAAATGAAAGTAAACAAGATAAATAAATAATCAATAAATCAGGAAACACATTGCTAATAACATCAAGAAGTGATGAAGCTAGTCCGTCTCACAGAAAACACACTAAAATCACAAGATAACATCGTCAATAAATCAAGTCACGTTAGCTCAAGTAAGTAATCTCGGAGCAACTGAATATAACTCTTTAAGAAGAGTAACAGTTGCAAGTAAGGAAGATAGGTAAAAAAGAAAAAATAATAATAATTGTCACGGAATTTGGATCGATCTAATGTCCACTCCGGAAGTATTTAGTTACATTTTTGTGTGTACTAAATTCCGTGAATTTTCTAGTGGTCAGCACATTTCTTTCCCCACTTTCTCTCAGATATTAATTCAATTGTACACTTCTTTCGGTGATAATTCGTCATGTTTGCTTTAAGCTTCTCGGCTTTGCTCAGATTAGGCACAGGTAAAAAGCCCAAATGGGCCGGTCAGTTTTCGCATAGTGACCGAGCGTTGTGTTTACCTAAGGCTTGCCGGGCGATAAATCATCCGCTTGCGGACAGATTACAGACACGCACTTGACAGTCAGAATGTTGTAATAAGCTTCCGGCAGAATTATTTCGAAGACGTTACTTGTGATAATACAGGGAGTGGTCTTTGTAATCATTGACGAGAATATTCGAATGTCACGATTGTCATATATGGAAGACGTGACCTTTGCAATCACATACAGAATTCATATGAGGAAATTTTTGAATAAACCCCATCCTAAACACGCATATTTGAAACTATTGGCTGCCACTCGAGATGTAAACATAACGTTTCTGATTGGGACCTGGTCTAATAGTATACAACACGTGACAGGAACGAAAGGGGGAATATAACTTGACACTTTTTCAGTTTCATTGCATTGTGAAAATTCACCTCGTCGAGAAAACAACCAGACCTGCCAGAGTTAAGAATAAAATCAGAATTCATTTATCGGATCGGACTTGTATGAGCCTCTTGAGGACATAAAAGCCCAGGAAAGCTCTACCATTATAAGCAAGGAAAACCGGAATCTGAGGAATCTGAAACACGGAGTCAAAGTGGGAGCTTATTATTAAGTAACAACCCCAGAACACGTGTAAGAGGCATCCTCAACAAGTTGTCTTACTGTATCTCTGAGCCAGAAGTCTGTGATCCCAAAGTAAATTTGGGGTAAGTTGTATATCTATAATTCTATGTTTTGCATTATTAACGCGTGAAACAATATGTATATATTGACATGTGAATATTAAAATGTAAAAAGTTGTTAAGTGGATGTCCATGTCATTTGAGGCTGGCAACCTCAGCGTATAGAATGATGATTTCATGAACCACCACTGCATGGCTGGTGACTGCTTTATGAAAGTTTCTTATGGAGAACTAAAAGCAGAGGTAGTCCCAAGTTCCAAATGGAGCAGGGGGAATGATGAGAGAATGATGTACATACTTATTATATTATTAACATTTTCAACCGGTGTAGATGTAAATGTAAACATATTCACTCTAAAAGTAATGAAAGTTTTCAACCTTGTCAACCCATGTAAAGGTAAATATAAACCTATTCAACCTAAATGCAATGAATGTTTTCCGCTAAATTGGATTAATATTAATTCTCAGAGAGGGTAACAGTTCTAAAATAGATGGGATGGCGGAATAGGAAGAGGGGGACACATAAGTATGTGTCAGAAAACTCAATACTCAGGAGGATATTTGTTTCTCTTCTTTTGCCATACTAGTCGGCGGTACCAGTTGAGGGTACTATCTCTTGACCAAGTGAGAGTATAAGTGACCGGAAGCCGACGCTAGACACCATCATCCGACAGGTCTTAAAGACGCGGACCAGCTTGGAGGTTACTCCCTGAAACTTCTTGGAACGTGCTACAACTTTCAAACTTGACCAGTGACGAGTGTGGTCCAGTCCTCTATGCGCAAAGACCCAAATATCAGCTGGAGCAGAACCTCATTGGCAGCTAAGTAGAAACATAAAAGCTGCAAAGTGAACTCTTACCGAATACTCCATAACATCACTCGATGATGATTAATGTTTGTTAAAGAATTATTCATTTTCTTAAACTGTTAACTATAATTGATTATTACATTTGTTTCTTGTATAAAGACAAATCTAAAGTTGATTTAATCATTTTGAATGTACTACATCTGTATGTCTCAGACAATTTCTTAAATACATTTAAACAGAGCTATATAATAATAAGAGGAATTTTGCTGACTTAACTCAGCTGGGGGCTTGAACGAGTTAACGAATTATAAGATAACCCTATCCTTCACAAAAGGTGACGGCAAATACTAGAGTTAACATTTGCTCAGCCTCACGCAGCATTGTTCTCGCTTTCTGATTATCTTGTGGACATTACCTTGAAGTAGAAGCATCATTATTCTATCTACAACTCGGCCAAGAGTAATCTTGTGCGAAGGTAGAGACCTTTGAAGACCTACATTAGTTACTCTTGAGTTTTGGCCACTGGTGGACCACTACTGCAGAGCTAAAGAGAGGCAACCCGTAACAATAATAATAAACAAGTATACAAGACATTAAAATAGATGAGAAGAAGACATGTAGAATAAATGTAAAAAATACAAGAACAACTAAGAATTTAAAAACTTCAGTATAGATGAAACGAAGACAGGTAAAAAAAATATAAAAATACAGTAACAAACAAGTATACAAGACATTAAAATGAATGAGAAGATAGGTTAAACAACTTAAAAAATAAAATAATAAAGAAGAATATAAAACATTAAAATACATGAGAAGAAGACAGGTAAAATAATTTTTTTAATACAATAACAAACAAGAATTTAAGAAATTAATAAAGATGAGGAAAAAACAGGTTAAAATAAAAAGTAAAAATACAATAACAACCAAAAATATAAAACATTAAAATAGATGAGAAGACGGCATGCCGTGTTTGTATATGACACACACTGAGGAAATCTGGTCATTGCATTACACGGCATTCCTTGTTTTCTAATCCCCATTGTAAGACAATTTAGAGTGAGAACTAACAACACAGTGAGAACTAACAACACAGTGAGAACTAACAACACAGTGAGAACTAACAACACAGTGAGAACTAACAACACAGTGAGAACTAACTACACAGTGAGAACTAACAACACAGTGAGAAGTAACAACACAAGGAGAACTAACAACACAGTGAGAACTAACAACACAGTGAGAACTAACTACACAGTGAGAACTAACTACACAGTGAGAACTAACAACACAGTGAGAACTAACAACACAGTGAGAACTAACAACACAGTGAGAACTAACAACACAGTGAGAACTAACAACACAGTGAGAACTAACAACACAGTGAGAACTAACAACACAGTGAGAACTAACAACACAGTGAGAAGTAACAACACAGTGAGAACTAACAACACAGTGAGAACTAACAACACAGTGAGAACTAACTACACAGTGAGAACTAACAACACAGTGAGAAGTAACAACACAAGGAGAACTAACAACACAGTGAGAACTAACAACACAGTGAGAACTAACTACACAGTGAGAACTAACTACACAGTGAGAACTAACAACACAGTGAGAACTAACAACACAGTGAGAAGTAACAACACAAGGAGAACTAACAACACAGTGAGAACTAACAACACAGTGAGAACTAACAACACAGTGAGAACTAACTACACAGTGAGAACTAACAACACAGTGAGAACTAACAACACAGTGAGAACTAACTACACAGTGAGAACTAACAACACAGTGAGAAGTAACAACACAGTGAGAACTAACAACACAGTGAGAACTAACAACACAGTGAGAACTAACTACACAGTGAGAACTAACAACACAGTGAGAAGTAACAACACAAGGAGAACTAACAACACAGTGAGAACTAACAACACAGTGAGAACTAACTACACAGTGAGAACTAACTACACAGTGAGAACTAACAACACAGTGAGAACTAACAACACAGTGAGAAGTAACAACACAAGGAGAACTAACAACACAGTGAGAACTAACAACACAGTGAGAACTAACAACACAGTGAGAACTAACTACACAGTGAGAACTAACAACACAGTGAGAACTAACAACACAGTGAGAAGTAACAACACAAGGAGAACTAACAACACAGTGAGAACTAACAACACAGTGAGAACTAACAACACAGTGAGAACTAACAACACAGTGAGAACTAACAACACAGTGAGAACTAACAACACAGTGAGAACTAACAACACAGTGAGAACTAACAACACAGTGAGAACTAACAACACAGTGAGAACTAACAACACAGTGAGAACTAACAACACAGTGAGAACTAACAACACAGTGAGAAGTAACAACACAAGGAGAACTAACAACACAGTGAGAACTAACAACACAGTGAGAACTAACAACACAGTGAGAACTAACTACACAGTGAGAACTAACTACACAGTGAGAACTAACAACACAGTGAGAACTAACTACACAGTGAGAACTAACAACACAGTGAGAACTAACAACACAGTGAGAACTAACAACACAGTGAGAACTAACTACACAGTGAGAACTAACTACACAGTGAGAACTAACTACACAGTGAGAACTAACATGGACAAACTGAATGGATCACGCAGGACAAGGTTTTGTTGATGGTCTTTGCTTCTTGAGGAGCTGATGGGTAGTGATGATGATGAGGAAATGAAGGATTCTGAAATGGATCAGTCGCATACTACGCATGAAACGAGAAATACAGCCAAACAGAACTGCTTTTCACAAGGGTATATGGACATGGGTAGGACAATAGCAGAATTAAGGCGTGTTTAAAAAAACGAAAGAAAGATAAAACAGCAAAGATAGAAACAGCTTTTTGACAGGAGAGGATGGAGAGATGGTGTTTTGGTGGCAGGCATGTCTGTGCTACAGAATTGATGATGATTAAGATGATGACGTTGATGATAAAGGTGGTGATCATAATGAAGATCCATTTCTGTAACTAAGAAAAATGCGAGAAATGGAAAAAAATGCGGAAAAAAAAACAAAGACAGAAGATGACAGGTGCCAATAAATGACATGACGAGGGATTTGTGTGAAAGTAATGAAAAGAATGAGAAAAATAACAGGTTCAAAGTCTTCAGGTTCTGTTTTCTTGACATAAAGTCTCTGAGACCACAACCTCCTATATGCGTGGAGGACCTACACTCAGCCTACGATCTATGACGTTATAATATAAGCAGTACTGACAACGAATGACATAATCAGCTTTTCCTTCGACAGGCGTACTTCACCCCACAGGAAGTGCTACCGGTCAGCAACTGCCAAATAACGGCATTTTCTCTTTTAAAAAAAAGGAAAAAATTCTCGCTTTGTTTGTTTACTTTCCGCACTGTCGAGAACATCAATAAGAGAAATACAATTGCACCATCAATATCTGTCGACACTCAATTCCCGCTGACACAATAAATCTTCAATGTTCTTTCCATTCCATTCAACCTTTTCGTCCATCTTCATTTGGCATTGCCAGATAAAAGAAAAACTGCCAGGTTTGTTGGACATTTTAAAGTTGATACAGTAAAACAATTTATTTTCATTGCGAATGCATGTTTGTTTGTTTTGTGTTTTTTCAATGGAAAGGCAATAAAGTAAAAGAATCAAGGCATTTAAATTTTACTTTAAAAAAATACATGTACCACGTGTAAAAATACTTTCAAATATCAGGTACAGCACGTGACAAGACCTTGCTTCTGTCATATTGTTTTTGTTTACGGTTCTAACCTTGTTCTAACGGCGATGATCCTTTTGTTATCATTATTTCAGTGCTGGCTTCAAGGGGATAATTTAATGCGTTTGTTGATTAGTTATTTGTTTGTTGTTGTTGTTGTAGATGAGACAAGACATTAATGTTACCAGGAGAGACAGAATGAGAAATTATCGCATCAGAAAAAATGTACGAAATACATCCTTCATCGAACCTATAGAGAGACAGAAAATTAAGTGGTTTGGTTATCTAAAATAATGGGGCCCGATCAGTTGACCACTTCGCCTACAACAGTAGAAGGTCTGGTTTTAGGACACGAGAACTCTGGGACCCAAAGACGCAGCAATAGAGAATGCAGTCAGTGACCCATAGCTTGACTGCTTGCGTCAGGGTCAGCGAATCAGAGCTGACCAAGACCCTACTTCACCTCCAAGTGGTGGTCCTGGAAACAGGCTGCATCACTGCAGTCTGGCTGAGAGAGTAGGGATCGAAGAGGGAAGGCAAACCAGGTCCCAAAAAATGCCGTGCTGAATTCGGATGTGCCGGCCGAAAGGCGCAGATATCGCAGCTCTGCTGTAAACAGACACAACGCAACCAACGTCCTTTTCAGGATGAACGAGGAAGAAGAAGAAGAAGAAGAAGAAGAAGAAGAAGAAGAAGAAGAAGAAGAAGAAGAAGGACACGACAACCAGGAGACAAACGGACAGACAATATTAATTATCAGACCTAAAGGTCTTTTATTTTTGGACATGCGCCCTAATATAACCGACTAGGTTGAACGGGACGCATCTCCCCAAATCGAGGTAAAATGTTTTTTAAAAAAAAAACAAAAAGACAATATTGCAAACATCCTACAAAAACACGGGCTCACATGAGCAATGTAACATACGAGTACTTGGCTCAAGAACGAACACTTCAGCTTTTCACGACGATTAAAGTAAAAAGTAATGATAATCTAAACTTATTGTTCATGCATACATCTGATTCTCTGCCATGCTATCTGGTGTTCCCTGTGTTGTTTTATGCACTCTTTTACGTGAAAAATCTTCCTGCTATAGAAAATTGACTTGATGCACTGAAGTGTGGACCGAAAAATTAACGTTTGATTAGTTAACGAGTTGTTGTTTAACTTGACATTGTGACGTGTAATGGAAAAAGAGCCTACAGTAATCTGACAGCCTTTTGTGACCTCGTAGCGTTCTAGGATTTGCTAGCAAAACCATGCATTTACAGCCTGTGTTTACTCACTTTTTCGTCACGCCTCTTTTCTTTGAACATAAGCAAACGAAATGTTTACAAACTTTCGTGACCTGCCCATCATAACAGGTAGCGAATCAGGTTTGTTTACCTCGGCTCATCACGCGAGCTTATTTGTCAATCATACGATACCTGACAGACCGCACGTGAATAACACAGAATCTTTTGAAGTTCGTACTCAGAAAAAGTCAGAAACCCCTGGGCTCTTTGATCTTCGGAAGCGGGCATTCGTACAGAGAAGACCCGTTGGACGTAAGAATTCTTCTGATGTCGTTTAGTAACGCTTGACGGAAGACCGATCATAAGCCTTTATCTGGAAACTCTGTTCTCTGTTTGTTAGAGAATGGACTGGGGCCAATTTGGGAAATAAACCTGACATTTTATATAGTCAGGATAAATTGTATTTCCAAGGGATATCACCAAGAATAGGTAAGAGTGATTGAGTGGCCACTGTATGAAAGAGAGAGTGAATATTTTTCTCTGTTTCAGGGACTTTACCAAAATTGGATTTGCTTAAACTTGTTAACTTTACTGGGTAGCCTATAGTAGGAACTTGTTTACTTTACTGTCTACTCTGTACCATAGTGCAAACCTTCGACCTTTGGTTCATTAACTTTTTGGGCTTTTTTCTCCATAAGGGGAGGGCACATTTATTCTGCTATTTCATATGTATGTAAATCTGATTTTATTTGATCTTTCTTTAGATATTTGATGTTGTCAAGTTTAAATGATAATAAACAACAAAAGAAACTTAACTTCGTGTGTTGGTCATACCCATACCCAAGTAACCGTAGTTTTTCACGTTTGTGTGTCTTGTTGTCACATATCTGTGTGTGTGTAGTTAAACTTATATTTATATGTATGAGGAGGGCAAGGTTGTCTTGTACTAAATTATAGTCGTATAGATAGGCTGGAATAGAGAAACTTACTCATTCCATAGACATATTTTGTTCCTTAAACTATCACCCGTGAAATCTATTTCTCACACCTTTTTCTCACGTATCTATCACCATCCACTCTACTCAGACGGGACAAAAATAACTCACAACCTATCTGTATGACAGACATGAAGAACGTATCCTGAAACCTTTGACTTTGACCTTTGACTTCATTGGCTTGACTCTTCGTCTCACTGAAGGGCAAGAACTCTGCGGAGATCTTCAAGCGTAAATTGTCTTGTTCTGCGTTCTTGACCTCCCTTCAGGATTATATTCAACCGTTGTATCTTTGCTTCTATTGACATTCTCCACTGATCAACTTATATCCACTTGTTACGGTTATTGATTGATTTGTTTGAGAGCTCCCTAGGACATTGAGCGTCCGATTGGCAGAGTGGTTACTGTTTGTTTGTCGCAGCAAAGTTACCACTTTCAGGGTTCGAATCGTGGTAGAGTCACGATTCAGTCTACCCAACTGCAAAAACGGGTACCTGACTCTGTTCTTAAGAAAGAACAGCAAAGTCAGAAAGGAAACTGGTCACTCCATCTCAGAAAGATGGACCTATTATAGTGAAGTTTCTGACACTTTACTCCCCTATGGTAGTATGTGCTTCAGGACAACCATTGCTTACATGTCCACTCTGTTGGGAATCTATTGGTATGTAGAGATGTCCCTATTTGTTGGCTGAATCCTGACCAAGGCCGGACATGCCGAATGAGTCTTGTCTAGTACCACTTTGATCATACAGTTTAATCTCAGTTACAATAACACGACTAGAATGGTTATTAAGAAAGGCTAATTAACAAAGAAATTAAATCACAAATATAAGGTGAAGACCTTTGACCTTCACTAGACATTTGATGAGATGAAGAGCTCTTGAAAAGCTCGTATCTTAGGAACGGTTAAACAAAAAAGGTAGCTTGAGGAGATATATTGATGGATGGATGGATAGATGGATGGATAGATGGATGGATGGATAGACAGAGACAGAGGGACGGACGGACGGACCGACCGACAGACAGATAGATAGATAACAAACATCTTGACGCTGTGTCATAGACAGGGATCAAGGACAAGACTAATGAGGAACAACAAGGACTGAGGTTGGGAGGCGCATGTTAGCATAATCTCTGTGTAGTTCCCGGATGTGACAACATAAGAATAGGATTACCACTCCCCCAGGCACGTCATAGACGGTGACTAATATGAGGTTGTGTATGAGGTTGTGTATGAGGTTGTGCATGAGGTTGTACATTAGGTTGTGTATGAGGTTGTGTATGAGGTTGTGCATGAGGTTGTGCATGAGGTTGTATATTAGGTTGTGTATGAGGTTGCGCATGAGGTTGTGCATGAGGTTGTATATTAGGTTGTGTATGAGGTTGTGCATGAGGTTGTGCATGAGGTTGTGCATGAGGTTGTGCATGAGGTTGTGCATGAGGTTGGCAACCTCATTATGTACAACAGATTGCTACAGAAACCGCCGGTGTAGCAGCATGTGAATGTTTGGTACAGGCTTCATGTATGGGACTACCCGCAAAGATTGCTCCATGCTTCCTTCATATAAAGCGAAAATTAAAATGGTGATGATATGAGCCTGAGCTTTGCGATAAGACACTTGATGATGATGCTGATATCAAGAAAGTTAACTACTGATAAAACCAAATGTAATGTTTTAACACATCACTAACAATTCAGAAAAGTGTCACCACTTTCAAAATTATCTCGATATTTTTTAAGACGATCGCTTAAACAAAAGTTTCAATTAATTTTACCAGGTACACCTCTTTCAGCCTCAATTGGGTTATAATGACCTATTCGGTATCCAAATATAGCTGAAATATGGTCAGCCTTGTATTGGGGTTCAGCTAAGTAGTTTTTGACTATGAATGCACTGTATTTAATAGAAGACAGCTGAAACTCTAGGTGCCATTTTTTTTTAAATTTCCACAATCCAATACAGATACTCTCCAGAAAAATCTATAAGACTCAAGCCCGCTTTGCTATTATGGGTCAGACAAAGTTTGTCGGTGGTATGAAAATTATATGGACACAATTTTTTTTCTTTTTTTTTTTAACCGGATTCAGGAAAGTGTACGAACGTAACAACGTGCTAGGGGAGGTAATGTTTGTTATTATAAAAGCAATTTCTCTCAAATTCCTATCTCGCACAAAACGGATTGGGAAGTGTCTGCGACTGTAATAGTGAAGACGTAAATGGTGACACTAAGGTGTGGAGCGGATTAGGGAGACATATTAATAAGGGGAAATATATCTATTAGATGTCAGGTCCCTTGGGAGCTCATGCTTTCATTAAAAACATGGGAAGTCTGCCACTCTAGTGTTGTCTGTTCAGGATATACCCATGTTTTCTCTAACAATCAAATCCCTTTAGCTCCCCAAGGAGCAAAAACCTTCAACAAACCCACGCCAAGTCCTCCTGTCACGTGCCATCAGCTCAAGCTCTTACCACGTAGTCTTCCTCATTTTCACGGTAATACGTGTGTTTCTTGGTCTACCTCTTTCTCTTTTACAATGTGGGTTCTAGAATAAGGAATGCTTTGTAATGCTATCTGCAGGTTTTCTCAATGTGTATCCTTTCTGTCGCCATCGTCTTCTTGTCATCTCTTGTTCCACTAGTACTTGTCTGGTTCTTGTCATCTCATGGTCCACTGGTACTTGTCTGGTTCTTGTCATCTCTTGTTCCACTGGCACTTGTCTAGTTCTTGTCATCTCTTGTTCCACTGGCACTTGTCTAGTTCTTGTCATCTCTTGTTCCACTGGCACTTGTCTGGTTCTTGTCATCTCTTGTTCCACTGGCACTTGTCTGGTTCTTGTCATCTCTTGTTCCACTTGCACTTGTCTAGTTCTTGTCATCTCTTGTTCCACTGGCACTTGTCTAGTTCTTGTCATCTCTTGTTCCACTGGCACTTGTCTGGTTCTTGTCATCTCTTGTTCCACTGGCACTTGTCTGGTTCTTGTCATCTCTTGTTCCACAGGCACTTGTCTGGTTCTTGTCATCTCTTGTTTTACTGGTACTTGTCTGGTTCTTGTCATCTTTTGTTCCACTGGTACTTGTCTGGTTCTTGTCCTCTCTTGTTCCACTGGTACTTGTCTGGTTCTTGTCATCTCTTGTTCCACTAGTACTTGTCTGGTTCTTGTCATCTCTTGTTCCACTGGCACTTGTCTGGTTCTTGTCATCTCTTGTTCCACTGGTACTTGTCTGGTTCTTGTCATCTCTTGTTCCACTGGTACTTGTCTGGTTCTTGTCATCTCTTGTTCCACTGGCACTCGTCTGGTTCTTGTCATCTCTTGTTCCACTGGCACTCGTCTGGTTCTTGTCATCTCTTGTTCCACTGGTACTTGTCTGGTTCTTGTCATCTCTTGTTCCACTGGTACTTGTCTGGTTCTTGTCATCTCTTGTTCCACTGGTACTTATCTAGTTCTTGCCATCTTTTGTTCCCCTGGTACTTGTCTTGTTCTTGTCATCTCTAATTCCACTGGTTCTTGTCATCTCTTGTTCCACTGGTACTTGTCTGGTTCTTTGTCATCTCTTGTTCCACTGGTACTTGTCTGGTTCTTGTCATCTCTTGTTCCACTGGCACTTGTCTGGTTCTTGTCATCTCTTGTTCCACTGGTACTTGTCTGGTTCTTGTCATCTCATGGTCCACTTGTACTTGTCTGGTTCTTGTCATCTCTTGTTCCACTGGCACTTGTCTGGTTCTTGTCATCTTTTGCTCCACTGGCACTCGTCTGGTTCTTGTCATCTCTTGTTCCACTGGCATTTGTTTGGTTCTTGTCATCTCTTGTTCCACTGGTACTTGTCTGGTTCTTGTCATCTCTTGTTCCACTGGCACTTGTCTGGTTCTTGTCATCTCATGGTCCACTTGTACTTGTCTGGTTCTTGTCATCTCTTGTTCCACTGGCACTTGTTTGGTTCTTGTCATCTCTTGTTCCACTGGTACTTGTCTGGTTCTTGTCATCTCATGGTCCACTGACACTTGTCTGGTTCTTGTCATCAGTTCCACATTTGTGATGTTATTGTTCCATTTTAATCTGTCTATCTACGCAAGTATTTATGAACGAATGTCTGTAGCTTTTTGGTTGTTGTTTAAAAAAAACAAGGGATGTTGGAGGTATATTGCGGCCGACCGTCAATGCGAAGGTGGCTACTGAACTGATCTAGTGTTTAGACGGGTACAGTTGTGTTTGAGGCAGTGGGAATTTCGAAAACGATAATTTGAAAATCGTCTTCCCCTGCCCAACAAGCACCAGAGGAACAAGAAACGAGAAGAAGACGCTGGAAATGGATAGAACACACATTGAGGATACCTGTTGATAGGACACACATTGAGGACACCTGTTGATAGGACACACATTGAGGACACCTGTTGATAGGACACACATTGAGGATACCTGTTGATAGGACACACATTGAGGATACCAGTTGATAGGACACACATTGAGGATACCTGTTGATAGGACACACATTGAGGATACCAGTTGATAGGACACACATTGAGGATACCTGGTGATATCACACACATTGAGGATACCTGTTGACAGGACACACATTGAGGATACCTGTTGATAGGACTCACATTGAGGATACCTGTTGGTAGCATTACCAGGCAGTTTTTGCTCTGGCATCCCCAGGGAAAGAGCGGTAGAGGAAGACTAAAGAACACATAGACAAAAGATATGGGGACAGACCTAAAGGAGATGTAGAAGACATGGAAGAGAAGGTTTTATTACGGGTAAATATAACCATTACATTTCTGTTCCCTTTGGAGCACATTCCTTCAACAAATATATGACTTGTCCACCACTGAAGTGCTGTCCATTCAGGACATACCCATGTGTTCTCTACCCATGTATTCTCTACCCATGTGTTCTCTACCCATGTGTTCTCTACCCATGTGTTCTCTACCCATGTGTTCTCTACCCATGTGTAATTCTCTTCCTCGTGTGCACTTTTGTCTGGCCTCCTCTATATCTATTACCCTGGGGGTTCCAAAAGAAGTAATTCTCATAATGCTGTCAACCTGTTTGCTCAAAGGGGATATACACAGAATAGAGATACACGTTTTAAAAACAAACAAGAACGTACACATACGAGCTACAAATTAACACAGAGAGATATGTGCAAAATATTTCAAAACAAATAAGCGAAGACAAGGGACAAGAGATAATGAAACTGGAAAATACGAAACAGAGAAGAGAGAAGGACAGAGAGAAATAGGGAAAAATTAGAGGCGGTAACATCAAAAAAGGTGTAAATTAGTAGGGGAAAGAAAAGCAACCCACACATGCAGATTGAGAATAAGAGAGAAACAGAGAGAGAGAGACACAGAGAGAGAGAGAGAGAGAGAGAGAGAGAGAGAGAGAGAGAGAGAGAGAGAGAGAGGAATGATAGAATAATTTATACAGTTTAAATATCAAATTTGATCATGGCACGATGACACATAATCTCGAAGGACCAGCAATAAAATTCTGTCGCAGTTTAACAAACGCTACACAGCAACAAAACAAAAACAAAATTTAATTTAGCTGTCCGTGCAACAAAATCTGGTTACCATGTCACAACAAGATTGCCAGATTAAAGTTTTCAAAAACAAAAGAAAACACTGAGTCAAACACTGCTTTAAAGAAAAAAAAAGCCAGCAAAAGCAATGGCATTGGAATACACTTTTGTGACTGGCATTCACCAACAAGGTAAAGGGAAAAAAGAAAATTCCAGACTCAGGTCATCATTGTCAGCCCCATTGGAACGTGCGCCATAAACTTTGTCAGACGTAAAGTCTTTCAACATTTTTTACCAGCGATAGGCAAGCCAGGGCTATAAGGATCTACTTTACAAACACTGAGCTGTCTGGACATCTATCTTGATAAAACCGTTTCTGTTTTCAGGTTTCAGGGCATTTCGGATTTTAGAATAAGCGCTGCCTGTATGTAACTTGAATCAGATTATCTGTTGCTTCCATGTCCGTCTAGACAGCAGTGTACAATTTAAACTAAATGATATATTTTACCATATGTTAACTCCCTTTCAAAGAAAAGATCACTCATCTTATTAATAAAGTTAATACTAGCTAGCTAACTCATGGGTTTAACCTGGGAACGCGGAAAAAGTACCTTTAATTTCGCACAGTAAAATGCCGGCGAAAGAGGGCTGATATTCTCCCCCCTCCCCCTTTCCCCCCGACCTTAAGAGATCTACCAAATCCTCCCCTGAGATCAACCGGTAAATCGATATCGACCGGATGCCGCCCGCTGTTTTGGACGATGCAGGAAAGTCCTTATTTGAATATTTATTCGACAGCAACATTTCTGCTCTGATTCTCCGTATAGCATCAAGAAAATGCAACCGCATTCTGTTATTAGCATCTTTTTTTAAAAACTGAGTACACAAGAGATAATATCCTCTCAGCTACAGCATTAACTACTGTGGTTAATAGATAAGTTGAGGCAAAGGTGGCAAAACCTTCAAATATATCATATTGAAGTACGCCATTTCACAACAGTTCACTGTCAATGGGAAGGACATTTTTTCCTAAATGCTAATTTTAAATTTTGCCATGGCGGCGGCCGTATGGCCTGCTCTTTACGATTTCCAACTGCCGTGGGATTTTTAACGTGCGCAGCTTGCACATGGGACCTATTTTTTCTCCCTTATCCGAGAAGGCTAGGCATTCTCACTACCCAGTAGACCGGAGGGGGAAGGGGGGGAGGGAGTATAACATCATTAGGACCACTGGTTTTGAAAAAAAATTTCCATATATACAAAAATATTTATAGAATGTGTAATTTCTATATACACACATTGGGATTATCGCCGGTGCTACGTAGTTCGTGCACTGTGCTGAGATCCTCCTTGTGTGATCTAAGGGAAGAGATCGGAGCACTGATGGAAGTTGTCCGGTGCAATGAAGATAGCTCTTAAAATCAAACCAAACCTCTTGAATGCTGCTTCTTCTCTCCAGTATACAAAAGTTTTTTTTTAAATCTGTATTTCTTGTCTTATGCATCGGTCTGGCAAACTCATCAAGCAAAACAGCTTGCTACATAAACCACTGATGTCAGAGCATGTGACTGCTTGATACATGTTTTCTACAAGGGCACCAACTTCAGTGTTGGTTCTATGTCCAATAAGGAGAGATAAGGAAAATCAAGATAAATGATCTTCTATCGTGTTCATGTTGTTTCCTGTAATGTGTATAAAGGGGGGCCTCTGACAAAAGAGGATTTTTGAAGCCCAGTTAAACATTGTCGCGGGACTCACTTTTGATAGGCCTTAAAAAACAGTATGCCTCGCTGCGTAACATCGCCATGTAACTTGACTGAGAGATTCTTCTATCATAGACAACCATTTTTGACATTTTCTGTTTCGTGATGGGCCTCGGCGATCTTGTTCTGCTGCAGGAAAATATCACATTCTGTTATGAATTTGACAACAAAATCAACGTCATGAATACTTTGTTCTGACAACTGACACCTTACTGTCTGTTCTGAATACTACGCTAGTGCCAAAATAATTCTTGGCATGATTTGTGAGGATCAGTTTATTTTTTGTTTTGTTTTTCGTATTTTGTTGTTTTTTCCGCTGGAAAAGAACGTTCAGTCTTTCTAATTTCTGAACGAAAAAAAGACTGAAAAAAAGAACGTTCAATCTTTCTAATTTTTGCAGGCTGGTCGGGGTGGCTAAAGGGTATGGCGTCCGCTTCTAATTCTAAAGGTACTTGGTTCACAGCAAAGGGAAAATAGCTGATGGTCATTTATCTCACAACCAGTGGTTCCTAATGATGTCATACTCCACTGGTCTTCTGGGTAGTGACATCGGATGTCTAGTCTTCTGGGTAGTGACATCGGATGTCTAGTCTTCTGGGTAGTGACATCGGATGTCTAGTCTTCTGGGTAGTGACATCGGATGTCTCGTCTTCTTGGTAGTGACATCCGATGTCTAGTCTTCTGGGTAGTGACATCGGATGTCTAGTCTTCTGGGTAGTGACAGCCGATGTCTAGTCTTCTGGGTAGTGACATCGGATGTCTAGTCTTCTGGGTAGTGACATCGGATGTCTAGTCTTCTGGGTAGTGACATCGGATGTCTAGTCTTCTGGGATAAGGGTGAAAAAAATAGGAGGTCCCGTGTGCAAGTTGAGCACGTTAAAAATCCCTGGGCAGTTGTGGGAAATCGTAAAGAGTAGGCCAAACGGCCGCTGCCCCGGCAAAATTTAACAATAAGGAAACATATCCGCCGCATATTTATAGAATGTATGATTCCTTTATATACACACTGGGATCCTCGTCGGTGCTACGGAGTTCGTGCACTGTGCTGAAATCCTTCTTGTGTGACCTAAGGGAGGAGATCGGAGCACTGATGGAGTTGTCCGTGTGCTGAGGTGGGTTCTCAGCCTGTTTCTCCGTATTTTTCATGATTAGTGTGCTTGCTAGCTCTTGGTACAGTGGCATAGTTTACAGTAGACGTCCTTCGATTCCTCGACTACTTTTTGGTCCATACAAACATCTGTTTCCAATTGCTGTTCCAGTTACTTCTGCTATCATAAGACGCTTTCCAGTTCTGTGACGACGTGGTTAAAGATTACAGACGATTTTGTTTCACGCGTATAAAAACAAAAAAGAAAGCAGCAGTCGGTTTGAGGCTATTTGAATCCCCGTAAAGCGTTTCCACGAAAGGAGCTGGCGTCGGCCATATGCGCTTTCTCTGTACCGCATATAAGGGGCAACTTTGAAGCAGATGAGATGTTCAGCAGTCATTTTATCAGTGCTACAGTTACACTGATCGGTAGTTCCTATCTTTAGCTTGTTGAATAGATGGTATCTCAATTTATTTTTGTGGCCAGTGCGGAGTCTGAAGATTACCACTTGTTCTCTTCTGTTGAGGTGGTAGTAAGCATCATTCTGTGTGTGACCTGGATGTTCTACATTCCATTTGTTTCTGTATCTGATTCTGATAATACTCTTTGCCTCCTCAAAAGTTATGCTTGCATCAGGCTGAGGTAGATGTGAACCTTCTTTTGCCATTCTGTCAGCCTCTTCATTGCCGGTGATGTTACAATGAGATGGGATCCATTGGATCACAACACTTTTGAATCGTTGACAAAGTTTGTGGAGCACTATTCTGATGTCATCATATTTTGGCTTTTCAACGTTGCAATTACTGACTGTGCATCAGTAAAGAAAGCAACTTGTCTCTCTGTGCTTTCTTCTGTCAATATAACCTCTGCTGCAGTTTTCAAGGCCTCTGCCTCTGCTCTGAAGTTACTTGAGAATTTCCTGTTGCCACTGACAGCCTTTTTTCTGCACCAGTGCTTAAGGTCAGAAAGACACCCCCACCTCCATTTTCTGTTGCATTTGTTGCTGATCCATCTGTGTATGCATGGGTAATGTTTCTCTATGTATTTTGTCGCTATGGATTTTCCATCTGTTGCAGTTGGCGGGAATGAACCCTGAGCCAGGAATATGAAATGCTTTTCTACATTTATGACCAGATTTTTATAAAAATGCTAATAGCCGGTAGACGCTATTGTGCAAGGATATTTAAACTGGGAGCCGCGCTGGTGTAATGGCTACGGCGTTGTACTGGCTGTCGTAGATTTTTGATAGGAAATTAAGACTTGTGTTGGTCCCTTCTGAATAGATTAGAATAAGTGATAGTCACAGTGGGAGATGATAATAGAAAATAGATTTCCACGAGTGAGATGGTAGAATGTGATAGAGGCTGTCTCTGAGATCGAGAGATCTTCTCTCTCTCTGCCTATCTTCTACGACAGATTTAGAGGAGTCAGACAGTCTAAACACATATATATATATTAATATATCTCTATCCACTCACGTGCACGCACATTGAAATGACGACAGTTAAACACACAGACGTGGGACAACTATAACAGTGATTATATAGATATTTTGGAACGCAACTGACCGACACGCTGGAATAATTATTGAGTAGTTTAATTATCATAACAAACTTCTCTCACAACATATAAAAATTACATCAAAGCATATACAAATAGTCATAAAAATCAAGGGATTGCTACAAAAAATGATAGACCCTTTGGTAGGATCCTTCCCCTCGATGTATAGCTCACAGTCCCGTTAGAAGACAGTGATAGCCTCAAAGAGACACAGATACATATGATTTTGTCTATTGTCTAATATTTCCCCCTTTTAAGGTATGGACCGACTTGATATCTCTGCTCTATTTTAAGGGAAATATGGTTAGCAATACTTGCATAAAGAAAGTTAAGACAGCAAAATGAGTGCCAAAATACAATAATAATGAATCACTCAGACCTGCACTCACTCTATTCATTCAGCCGCGGCCTTGTGCTCTCTTGCATACTTACAGCTTTGTTCGCAGCATCTGGAACATAATTCTTAGGGACATTCACATACCGACTCGTCAAATGCAGTCGTGACCAAGAAATCCCCAGTTCCAAAAAAGATGGGTCGAAATTCTCAGCTTCAGGGAACGATTCCTTGGGTGTTCT
Source organism: Oreohelix idahoensis (assembly GCA_024509875.1). Taxonomy (NCBI): domain Eukaryota; kingdom Metazoa; phylum Mollusca; class Gastropoda; order Stylommatophora; family Oreohelicidae; genus Oreohelix; species Oreohelix idahoensis. The sequence continues at coordinate 557,215 of JAMPIV010018554.1, read as the reverse complement.
TATTTTTTCGAATGTCTGTCTAAGTCACATTAAAAATTGTCCAGGCACGAACATTAACAACGAGCACAGTGTCACTAGGTTAGGTATTCTAGAAATGAGGAATGTCAGGTCGGTGTCTTCTTTCAGGATAGGACTATATTTGGTCACCACATCACTAGTCAAAACTCTGTCGGAATGTTACTGACGTTAATATGTTACTCGCCACATAGGCTAAAAATGTACTTGAGTTGTTTCTCAGGAAGAATTAAATATGGCGCGATAGGCCTGTTACTTCATTTAACCTATAGGGTACTTGTAAAGATTATGCCCCCAGGTTTTTTTCAAGGAAAATGTTTTAGTTCTTCAAGATATCACTCATCCGTACTTAACGCTGGCAAAGTTTTGGGTTAACCCCAGTATTCACTGAATAGAGGAAAAACACATATAAAATAATTATACATACTAGGGACTCGTTATAACTTACATTTTTAAATTGCAAACGTACAGCTTGACTTATCATTTAAACTTTCCCGTGAAATAAGTTATATAAAAAAATCAATCAACATGAATTAGGAATACCTACGTATTCCGTCAACACTCATGAGGCATCTAGCATTTATAAGTTAGTTAGAAAAATTATTCTCGTCTGATTATTTAGCAGTAAAATTAAATTCCTTAATAGCCGACTGAGTTTAAGCTAGAAATTATAATTTCTGTTTTCCACTGTAACTCGTCACTATAAAATAATACAGACTATATAAATTAAGCACTCTGCACCAAATCTAACTAGTGAAATATGAAATAAGCGATTATCACTTTAAACACTTCATAAAATATTAGATACTTAATACATTTACCTCAACACCGAACTACAGGTGGTCGCACAACTTTAGAATCATACGCTGATATATTTATTGAAGTCTAGAAGTTCGACAAAGTGTCGACACAAACTGAGAAACTTCGCTATACAGCTTATTCTATTCACGAGCAACCTGTCTACTGCGAATTTTGAGGACTGAATGAAAATAAAGTTTAACATTCTGGTTATATCTATTACCAGACAAAGGGGTCCCAACTTATTTCGCAAAACGAAATCATCTCCCCTTTTCCGTCTTAACACCTGCATTAGCTTAAACACATGCCGTAACTGCCACCTACTGACCGAGAGTGCGCGTGTCAGTTACGAGTCACAGACGGCCTGTCTCCAATGCCGAGGCAGTTTTCACACTTCGCCGAGAACTCAGCCTGATGACCGATGTGGCAGGTGAAAATGCTTAGACAAATGTCTCATTCTGCACCGTGAAGATGTCGGGTTTGACACATCACCTGAGCGCTCAGCCGACGAAAACGCGCGTGTCAGCTGAATGTGCAGACAAAAGTCTGCTCGTATGTCTGAGATTGATGCATATTCACACATCTCGTCCACTGACATCTACGTAATAGAATGCGTATCCCAGTATGAGAAAGAAAGCGGGTAAACGTTAGAATGGGAAAATAGTAATGTATATAGTCGCAAACGTACGAATGCGAAAAACACAGGAAAAGGATAAAAGAGCGATAATAAAATATGAGGACACGGGTAGAGAAAGAAGAGAACAATAGAAAATTTATTGATCATAATCTCTACGTGACACTGGCGACCAGGTTTTCATTGTTCAAACCCGGGCGTCAGCGTTTGAAGGAATGTTTACGACTGGAAATTTGACTGAATAACCTGAACGGCTCGTGCACATAAATCCCGTGTGGATGCGAAGAAGCGAAGCTCCTGACCGGGTTGGAAGGAAAGTCTACTGACCCCCCCCCTCCCCCCTTCCTCCCCCCCCCCCCCCCCCCCCATCCCCCAGCCTTGCAATGACATGTCATTGGGCCAAAAGAGCTGGAAAGCTCGAGTGCCGCTGGTAAGAGAAAAAAACAAAAAACTGTAAGCTTAGACTGTCACTAATTGGCTGTTGATAGTTAACTGGAGATAACGGGTTGCAATTTATTTTAGCTTCACTCATTACGTTTTCTGTTTCTTTGATGTAAAATACAGGTAATACCGCTTTCAGTGCAAGCGATTTCAGCGTGCAAAATAACCAGGGAAAAAATCCGACTTTTCTGACGTAATCACTAAAGAAAACAGAAACGAGATTTCTGGAATTTGGCGTCAAAAACGCCAAACCGGTAATGCTGAGTCGCATCAAACAGAGCTCTCTCTCTCTCTCTCTCTCTCTCTCTCTCTCTCTCTCTCTCTCTCTCTCTCTCTCTCTCTCTCTCTTAACTCTCTCCCCCCACCCCCCACCCATCCTTTTTTTATAATCGTCTTTCCCGGTCTGAGATATCACATTGTATTATTTATTTAAACTGTCATTTTCTCCCTTATCAATGTATTTTTCATTATTCTAGTGTGTTTTTGGTTCTCGTATCATGCTCCTAATGAACCACAGAGACGAATACTATGTATTTTATTGTTTTGTTTTTTCCACAGTGATAGGAGCTTCGAGAGAATTGCAAGTTGGGATCAACTGAAATGTCGTACATTTTTAGATAGGTATAGAGATTTATTTGGTCCCGTCTAAGTAGAGTAGAAGGTGGAGGTATATGAGAAAGAAAGGAGTTAGAATAGATTCCACGAGTGAATAGATTAAGGTGAAGATCCGTCTCTGGAATGAGTGGTTTATCTAGTCCAGCCTATCTATACGACTATCTTTAGAAGAAGACGATCTGTCAAAACCTCTCTATAAGTATAATTATAAGTTTACTAAACACCCACACACACAAATTATGTGACAACAAGACACACAAACGTGAAAAACTCTGGTAAATGGATATGGGTCTGACCAACACACTAAGTTAAGTTTTGTTTAGTTTATTATCACTTAAACTTTACAACATCAAACACACACACTCACATATATATATAAATATAACTATATAACTATATAACTATATAAATATATATAAATATATATAAATAAATATATAAATATATATAAATAAATATATAAATATATAAATATATAAATATATAAATATATATATATATATATATATATTTATTTATATATATTTATATTTATATATATATATATATATATATATATATATATATATATATATATATATATATATATATATATATATATATATATATATATATATATATATATATATATATAATCATGTTTACAGTGTTTACAGACATAGGAAAATAACCCAATAGGTGCCCTCCCCCTTGTTGAGAAAAAAAAAGATCCCAAAGGAAGTTAGTAACCCAAAAGGTCAAAGATTAACACTAGAGTATAGAATAGCCAGTAAAGAAAAGAACATGTTCCCACTAAAATGCTATCCAGTAAAAAAAAATTAAACAATAGTTAAAAACAGAAGTTTGTAGGTACAATGCTTCCTGTAACAAAAGAAAATATTTCACTCTCTCTTTCTCTGTTATACGTGGCCACTCATTCGCTCCTTACCTAATCTGGTGAAACAATCTTTTGGAAGAATAATCCATGAATGTGCATATAAAGTCCAGTAGGTATCACCCGAATCGGGCCCCAGTCCCTCCAATAATAATTAAATTTTACACTGGGAACGCCTAATTTGGTGGTAGATTTCTGGATACACAATTGCCACCTAGAATAGTTAATGCCGGCACTCTCTGAGATATGGCATTCCCAGTAAACAGCAGGAAAAACATATGATTGCTAAAAACTGTTGATTATGATGATGATGACAATCCTATCGGCTTGCTCTGGGGTGAGTATCGATTATGAAATAGCGTATTCTCCTGGATAAAATCCACTTGGGTAATCGACTGTCAGAAGTCGGGAAAAATGTTATGTATATTGCCACAGCGGGCTGATAAAATTGAATGGAAAGATCTGGGTATTTTGTAAGTCCCGTTACTCAAATTTACAGTTAAAAAAATGTTAGTGTGTCGCGCTGGCAATTCCTGTTCTCACCGGTACGGGGACGAACACCAAGGAAAAACGACAACTATTATTCCTTCAGTAACTGAGGAAAGAACCACAATAGAAAACCGCTGGCCGCTGGGTTTTGATCAAATACTGTATTAGGAAGAAAACAAAACATTTAATCAAAATGACAATATCCTATGCTATCAAGCGTAAGGTATGATCTCTTATCCTCTCCGTCACCTAATTAAATTAAAAGGCACACGGTGTCTTAAGCCTGTACTATCGCGCGTCGCTTAACGAGTACGGGTTTGGTAAAGGCATGCCGCCTTTCCCCCTCCGACCCGGTAAAATACTCAGCGCACAATGTCAGTTATAATTTAATTATGACTACGCTCCCTTAATAAATATCGCCTGTCATTACTAGCTAGTTGGTTGTCGGCGTCTATCGTTTTTACACATAATATTAAATGATAGTCACTATATAGTCACACAATGAAATATAATGTGCATTCTACTCTGTCACTTTATCCGTCACTCATAGCATTTTACTTAGTCAGCTAAACCGTATCTTCTGGTGTAAAAAAATGGTTGATGGATTTTTACATTAAGCTGAACAACTGGTAAGAAAATATCTACGCATTTGCTATTCCGCTAGTCTTAACGCTATGGACTCACAGTGAAAAAAAAAATGGTAAAACTTTAACACATTTAACACTTAAGCACAACTTATATTATTACCAGAAAAACAGAATAATCCCCACGAAGGCTATTAACGCACTATTTCACATAGGTTCTAGCGTACGCGATAGATTATCCAAAATTTCCAGATAGACTTGATAACTGACTTGGAGAGAACGCAGTATATATACAAATTTATTTTGTGCAATATCTCTAAAAGATGTGACAATTCACACCTTGGACGTAGCAGGGAAAATCATCGAGCTTGGCTTCCGAGATAAAGGATTCTACGGTTCGCTCACTCGCGATGCCGAACGACATCAGAAGACATGCCGTGCGAACGGGCCTTCTTAGATTTCCTCCCCCTGCCGTAGATCAAATACTTCCCCTGAAAATGTCGGACATCAAAGGTGGTCGGGAAGTATTATTATCGCACTTGAATTTGCTACTGAGTCTGATCTTTTTCCCCACATGCTTTCTGTCCCCATCCGATGATTGACAGATCAGCTCGCGTGAGAACTCAGGTAAACAGACCGGTTCGCTCCCCTGTTATGTGGCATGTTGCGAAAAAAGGTAAACAACTCGTTAGCGCAAGAAAGACGGGAAAAATAGGCGTGGCTTCAAAAGTGAGTCAAAAGACAGCGAATTGCGTGGTTTTGCCTTTGCAAAACGTAAACACTTACTGCGGAAACGAAGGTGGTCGGATTTCTGTAGGATTACTGAGGCTATATTTACATACGTCACATGAAATAAGAGCAACTTTCCCAGTATAGCAGTGTTTACAAAAAACTGTGGTCCGCGGACACAAAACTGATATCACTAACATTTTTGTAAACGTATAAATTATGCTTCTATATACTTTTTACAGTGTGCTTCTGTCATGTCCATCCAAAATTATTAAAGTCTAAAGTTGAAAAAGTTTAATGAGACTCTGAACAAATGGTGAATGAATCCTGGTATGAATATTCTCACTAAGATACACGGGGGAAAAAAATCCCACATTATTGCCACGTGATTTTCGTCAGATACAAGACCATTGCAACGAGGTATCTCAAATTGCAGTTCCTTGGTACCCTGTCAATTGTCATCGCAATGTATAAAAAAAAAAAAACCAAGACAGAGACAGTGGATCATCGTCATGCAACTCCACATGGAGCATGGGCATTCAACAACCTTATGCCGAGTCCTCCTGTTCCGTGCCATCAGGTCAAGGTCTTTCATTGCCTTCTACATCTCCTCCATGTCCGTCTCCAGTTCTCTTCTCCGTGTGTTCTTTGGTGTTCCTCTACCTCTCTTACCCTGGGGATTACAGATAAAAAAAAAGTGCCTGGTAAAGTTATCAACATGTTTCCTCAGTGTGTGTTCGATCTATCTCCAGCGTCTTCTTCTCATCTCTTGTTCCACTGGAACGTGTCTGGATCTTGTCATCAGTTCCACGTTAGTTATCTTCTCATGCCACTTCCATCCTTCTATTCTACTCAAACACCCATTTATTACAGTCTGTAGCTGTTGTTTTAAAAAATCATGGGACCCTGGTGATATTATGCAAGGCGAAGATGGCTACTGAATTGACCTGATGTTTTGACTGAGGAATTTGTGCTTGAGGCATTGGAAATTTTGAAAACCATATTCGCCTTTCCCACGTTTAAAAAATATTTATGTGAAGATGTGCCATCTCCATCTATATGATTGACTATATGTTATGTTCACATTTTCATAGCTAATAGCATTATAAATAACGGATAATACATTTATATTTCCTATGCCTTTGGGGACGGATAGCTACTTAAGCTGATGTTTCTTGGCTGCTACATCATGGCCCCGTGACAGGGGGAATGAACACGCTCATTTGGCTTCGGCCTCACCTCAGTTAATGTTGCATTTCTTTTTTTATATTAAAACTAGTGTAAAAGCCCGTCATAAGACGGGAATTAAATTCAAAAGCAGCAATACGTAACGGCAATTTTACTTATTCAAAAGTATTTTGAAAAACCAAATTATTTGTGTTACATCTGATGTTAAAAGTCTGAACATGACAGAAGGGCAACTTGATTTTCTGTTGTTTTAATCTTGTACAACTTAAATCATGGATCTCCGCATCTTCCTGTCTCCAGTTCATGAACTGTGTCACGTAGGGTTTATATTCATTTAATTTCCTACATCTTCTTCCTATTCTTTCACCCGATTTCTCTCTTTTATTATCTCTGTATTTCATTTTTTTCCTGTATATTTTTCATCCATTCGTTTTTGCGAATATTATTTTCATATAATTCGCAAACTTTACCTGTTTTCCTTTCTCTAAAACTGAGAATCGCGCTAGGACGATATTACGTAGATGTCAGGGCTGCAGGGCGTCAGAAGGCGTGATAAGTCGGTTCGCTGAACATAGGACGTAGCAAATCGTCTACATTCTCACCGAGCGCGCGAGCTTCTTCTCGGCATAAGTCCCGGTGAGGTGTGATACTTTACATCTGCACCGGTCAGTATCCAGACATTTGTCTGGAAAATCCCAAACTGACACGGCGCTCACGGTGGGCCATGGTCAGCTGTAGTGTGAAAACTGCCCTGCATTGGAGTCAGGCTGTCTGGGATTTGAAACTGACACGCGTACATCGTGGTCAGTAGGTGACAGTTACGACACGCGTTAAGCGGACGTAAATGTTGGGAGTAGGGGAGATAATTTCGCTTGGCGAAATAAGTTTGGGCCCTTTGTCTGATTTTAAGATATTGGCCAAGTTTGAAACTTTAATTTCATTCTCGCTCATAGACTCACAGTAGATAGGTTGCTCGTAAACAGAATAGCTGTTAGCGAAGATCTCAGTTTGTTTCGGCAATTTGTCGAACTTCTAGACTTCCAGAAATATTTTCAGCAATTTTATTCTTAAGTTGTGCGACTACCTGTAATTCTGTGGTTGAGGTAATTAATATGATAGATATATAGATTTTGTGAGTGTTAAAGTGTTTAATCGCTTAATTCATTTTAATCTATTTCTTTAGCGCAGAAGAGAAATAAAGTGGTAGGCTATTATATTTTCTAGGGAAGCATTCAGTGGAAAGCAGAATAAAATTAAATTTCTAGCTTATAACGGCAATTGTAGCTATTTATGAATTTAATTTAACTGCTAATACTCAGTCGAGTGTATTTTTCTAAACTAACGTATAAACTCTAGAATCGAGCCTCATGAATGGTGACGGAATACGCACGTGTTCTTAATTCATGAGGATTGCTGATTTTTAAATATAACTTACGTCACGGGAAGTTTAAATGATAAGCAAAGCTCTCTGCTTGCAAGTTTAAATGTAAGTTATAACCAGTACAGATTCTGTTTATTATATTATATGTGTTATTTTTCCTCCACACAGTGAAAGTTTTGGGGTGACCCTAACTTTACCAGCACCTAGTAGTAGTTTCCATACTTGTGAAGAAATAGACAGTCCTTATTTTGAACCACGTGGGTTTCTTAAGTACCACTGGTCTAAACAGTGCATATGCAACCCGAGTTAGCCAGAAATACTATATCCCAATAACGGGTTTTCAAAGACTGTAATGATAAATACTGGACCTTGGAGCCAGATCTTAATTTCTTCTAGAAACTCTACGTAATTTTTCTGCCTGGTGGCGCGAAATACTTCTAGTATTAACTAACATTTCCCGACTATATATATATATATATTTTTGTGGACAAATCTGTGGTGTGACTAAAGTGAATCCTATACTGAGGGAAGGCACCGACCTGACATTCATCATTTCTAGAAACCTACGCTATTGACACTGTGCTCTGCTAACTCCCGCGCCTGGAATAATTGTTAGGTGACTTAATCAGACATTTGAACAAATTTGCACACCCAAGTAGTCGTTCCCGGAGACTCCGAGTTAAATACGTCTTTTGGAACTGGGGACTTCTTGGCAGAAGACTGCATTTTTTTGAGTCTGTGTGAAAATCTAAAATCAGTGTGTTCCAAGAGGCAGCGAGCAAAGTCGTGAGTACAAGTATGAGAGGCCATGGCGGAATGAATGAGTGTACGCTGGTTTGAGTGATATTTTCACTATTATATCTTTGACACCCTGTTGCTGTCCTAATTTTTTTTTCAATCTGCATAATTTGTTGCTAAGGCTAGAGTTCTTGTGTTTTTGTCTTAGGTTAAATCAGATTTTTTTTCAAACTCTGTGCATATAATTACGAGATAAAACAAAGAAAACTCTTAGACTCAAACCCTATGTATCTGTGACTCGGGCGCCATCATCTGTTCTCTTAACGGGGCCGGGCTAAACCTAGAGTTAACACTATAACGGGGCTATCATCCTTGCAACATTTCCTTGAATTTTTATGACTATGTGTATATGTATTTTCCTTGATGTACTTTCTTTGATGTTGTGAGCCGATTTTTCCTGATATTAAAATCGCTCTTGAACTTAATAATCGTGTTTGGTCAGCTCGTTCTAGATAATATATATATCATTGTTATAGTTTTCCCACGTCTGTGTGTTTACCTGTCGTCACGTGTATGTGCGTGCCTGTGAGTGATAGAAATATACGTAATATGTATATTGGTGTAGTCTGTCTGACGCTGTAACAACTGTTGTAGAAGATAGGTGAGAGAGAGAAGAATTCTTTTCGCTTTCAGAGACAGCCACTATATCAAAATCTATCATCTCACGTGTGTGGAAATTCTATTACCTTTCACTAACTCTCACTGAGTCTATCACCTATTCAAACCTATTCAGAAGGGACCAAACCTAGTCTTAATTCTCCTATCGAAAATCTACGACAAATGGGTTCTCGTCCGTAGGATTTTGAACTTAGAATAGGAAGACGAGTACGACAAATGTGGACTCGTCTATCTGGATTTTGAACTTAAGATTCTGTATTCTGATATAGAGTAAGAGTGTGATGTCTTGTGACTGTGTATCTTTTAAAAAAAATATTACCCCCTAGACTAGCGATCTGTTTACGGGCGTGCTGACCACACAAACTAATAAGTTTTTTTTCCACAGCATCTTTGAATAATATACATTTTGGTTACAGGTTGATTTTGTCGGGATATATGTTAACTGCTGATTGTAATACTAAATGCTGGTAAAGTGGTGAGTGTATAACATTCACTGGGTACTGAGGCAGAACGGCGTTTGAACTAAGTTAAGGAGTGTGTTTCGGACTTTTTGTCCAGATTAATTCCCTCCCTTACCCGATCTGACTTCAGGGGCGAACTTATAGTGGATTTTTAAAAATTAAGGGATTATTTTTCTCTTTAATTTTTGCAATATTCTTTTGCTTTTCCACTGTAGCAACTTATTTTTCAGTTGTAATCTTAACTACCATTTAGTTGGCGTAGTCGTGTTTTGCATTAAGTGCTTTATTGCCGATAATAGCAGCGATAGTTAGATTTTATTTTGGAGGAGGTATCCCAGGGTTAAATATATCATCTTTTGATTTTTTTGGTAATTTTTTTTCTCGTAAGTGGTAGGAACCAGGTTATTCTTTTTCCTATTTTCTTTCTCCAACAGTCTCAGTCACTGACATAATATGGCCGAGAGGGCAAAGCTTAGACAACTCCTCAGGGACGAAGCGAGAGAGGAGGGACTGGAAGGAGAGGAAGCGAAAGCTTTTGTCAGAGACGAACTTGAGAGATATGATGCGGAGAGGAAAGCAGCTGAAGCTAAAGAGGAAAAAGAAGAACTCAAGAGGAAAGAAGCAAAAGCTAGAGAGAGGGAAAGGGAAGACCGTCTTTTACAGCAGAAGAAGATGGATGAGGAAATGGAAATTCGCAGGATGCAGCATGAGGAAAGAGAGAAGGAGAGACAGCAGGAGAAGGAGAGGGAGGAGAGACAGCTTGAGGAAAAAGAGAAACAGAGACAGCACGAGTTGGCTCTTAAAACTCTAGAATTCCAAAGTCGTGGTGCTGCCTCTACCTCCAGCAATGGAGAGTCTTCTCCTCATTCTTCCTTAACTGACCCTGCTAACACTCAATCTCTTCAACTAAATGCTATGTCTTTCACTCTTGAATCTTTCCCTTGTCCAAATGAGAAGATTGACACATGGTTAGAAAAATTTGAGAAAATTGCAACTCTGTACGGGTTAGAGAGGTCGCGTTGGAATATGAAACTTTCCCAGGCCCTAAAAGGTTCTGCTTATGATGTTTATTCTAAGCTGGAAAGTAGCCAACAAGACGACTACGATGTGTTGAAGAAAGCGTTACTGGAGCGCTTTGAAATGAACGCTCGCAAGTTTTTGCAACTGTTTCGCAACAGCCGGAAAGAGAATTCTGAAACTTTTCACCAGTTCTCATCTCGTCTTAAGGGATATCTAACAAAGTGCCTTGAGCTTTCGCAGCTCCCCTCTACCTATGAAGGTCTTGAGGAACTTGTTCTAACAGAACAAATAAAGAACACATTGTCTGCTGATACCCGGAGATTTCTCGCTGAGCAGGGGGCAGAAAAACTTGAAGACATTTTGGAAAAGTCTGAGCGTTATCACAATGCGCTGGCTGAACTACCGGCCACAAAGCGGAAACCGACAGAGGAGCATTTTCGAAAACATAACCTAGAGCAATCTTCTCAGGCTTCTAACCAAAACAACCACAGAGAAACTGGACCTCAAAACCCCCCTCCTGAAAAATCCAAGTTCTACAAGAACAAGTACCCCAACCACCCCAAACAGTCTGATCAACCCGACCGCCCTACATGGCAGCGTAGCCAGAAAGGACAAGGTGGCAAAGGGAGAACCCCTGAGCACGGGACATATGATCAGACCGAGCACACCGAGCCGAAACGCATCGGATGCTTATTGACAGTCTCGCAAGGCGGAATTATTGACAGTGATTCCCAACCTGTTGGGGATAGACCCTCAACGCGAGGTACTGTTACTTTGAACGGTTCTCAAACTTCTTGCTTATTTGACACGGGGCTTTCTTATGATTGCATTGTTGCCAGAAACCTGGTTAAACCCGGTCAAGAGACAGGAGAGACCGTCAAACTTTGTGGAGTTCGTAAGAGTGATGCACCTACAGCGCTTCCCATCGCATTGGTGGAGATACACTCTGACTTTGTCAGAGGTGTGATCAAAGCGGCTGTTATGGATGATCCCATCTACCCAGTCATACTTGGCGGGAGATACGTGTGTATTGGGAAACCGGAAGAGCCGATTGTGGCAGCAGTAACTACAAGAGGGCAAACCAAGAAGGAACGGGAGCCTGCGCCTAATTTGTTACCTATGGAACTTAAAGAAGCGCAACAAAAGGACCCTACTTTGGCACCCTGCTTTAGGAAACTGCCCATGGCTAAGGAACCGAAACAGCACGGGGACATTTTTTCTGAGGATGGCGTACTTTATCGGAGAACGGGCAAGCCTGACCAAGGTTACAACCAGCTCCTAGTACCGAAACAGTACAGAAGCCAAATCCTAGAAATGGGGCACTCTCTTCCCTTCAGCGGACATATGGGACAGAACGCCACAAACCAACGTATAACCACTCATTATTGGTGGCCAGGAGTAAATACTGATATTATCAGGTACGTCAAATCCTGTGCCCAGTGCCAACGTGTACCACCCAAGCAACGGACACCCCCAGTCCACATGGGTGAAATGCCAATAATGGGAACACCATTCGAACGGGTTGTGATCGACATTTTAGGGCCTTTCGAAAGGACTAAAAGAAGGAACAGGTTCATCCTGACCTTAGTCGATACATGCACTTTATGGGCAGAAGCTATCCCGCTAACATGCGCAGATGCCAAGCATGTCGCAGAAGCCCTCGTGCAGATTTTCACTCGGTTGGGATTCCCTCAGCAAGTGTTGACGGATAATGGATCTCCATACCGAAACCTGTTGATGGATGAGATCGTTAAGATCTTGAGGACCCAGCACATCCACACTAAGCCATATACTCCGGCCGGAAATGGGCTCGTGGAACGTGCTAATGGAAACCTCACCATGATGCTAAGTAAGCTGGCACAAGTGAAACCTGAAGATTGGGATCTCTGTATTCCTGCAGCATTATTTGGCTACAGAGAATCTCCTCATACTTCCACAGGATTTCCGCCAGCTACACTCTTATTCGGCAGACCCATTAAGGGCCCGCTTGAAGCCTTACTTCAGTCTCTGACAGACGAGAAGGCTGATGAGACAGTTGTCTCAGCAAGTAAATATGTGTCGGTTTTAAAGGAACGGTTGAAACTAGGGTGGGACCTAGCAACGACTAACTTTAAGCGAGCACGCACCAAGCACGCTAACCGATACAGGAAAGTCGCGGAAGAGAGAGAACTGGAAGCAGGAGAGAAAGTTTTGGTGTTGCTCCCTACCGAGAACAACCAACTGAAGATCGGATGGCAAGGGCCGTTTACCGTCCTGAAAAAGATTTCTAAGGCTAACTACCAGATCTCTATTGAAGGAAAGGAGAAGGTTTTCCATTTAAAACTCTTAAAGAGATACTTGGAAAAACCAGTGCCAACCTCCGACCATCTCCTGACGATCGCCAAAACTGACGAAGATGACGATAGTGGCAGGGATATTCCACCGCTATCACAGGAAATCTTTCAAAAATGTCAGAAGCGGCGACGCTCTTTCAAGCGCGCATATGAGACATTCCAGGGGAAGGAAACTTTGAGGAGTGGACTTGAGTAGGAATTGGACAGAGATGGAGGGGGAAGAGGAGAGGGAAGAAGACAGACACCCCGAAGCTACGGTTATAGGAAATTAAACTCCATAACGTAGACATGGAGTGCTTCCATATCTTAAAGGGGGGAGGCTCTGTCACGTAGGGTTTATATTCATTTAATTTCCTACATCTTCTTCCTATTCTTTCACCCGATTTCTCTCTTTTATTATCTCTGTATTTCATTTTTTTCCTGTATATTTTTCATCCATTCGTTTTGCGAATATTATTTTCATATAATTCGCAAACTTTACCTGTTTTCCTTTCTCTAAAACTGAGAATCGCGCTAGGACGATATTACGTAGATGTCAGGGCTGCAGGGCGTCAGAAGGCGTGATAAGTCGGTTCGCTGAACATAGGACGTAGCAAATCGTCTACATTCTCACCGAGCGCGCGAGCTTCTTCTCGGCATAAGTCCCGGTGAGGTGTGATACTTTACATCTGCACCGGTCAGTATCCAGACATTTGTCTGGAAAATCCCAAACTGACACGGCGCTCACGGTGGGCCATGGTCAGCTGTAGTGTGAAAACTGCCCTGCATTGGAGTCAGGCTGTCTGGGATTTGAAACTGACACGCGTACATCGTGGTCAGTAGGTGACAGTTACGACACGCGTTAAGCGGACGTAAATGTTGGGAGTAGGGGAGATAATTTCGCTTGGCGAAATAAGTTTGGGCCCTTTGTCTGATTTTAAGATATTGGCCAAGTTTGAAACTTTAATTTCATTCTCGCTCATAGACTCACAGTAGATAGGTTGCTCGTAAACAGAATAGCTGTTAGCGAAGATCTCAGTTTGTTTCGGCAATTTGTCGAACTTCTAGACTTCCAGAAATATTTTCAGCATTTTTATTCTTAAGTTGTGCGACTACCTGTAATTCTGTGGTTGAGGTAATTAATATGATAGATATATAGATTTTGTGAGTGTTAAAGTGTTTAATCGCTTAATTCATTTTAATCTATTTCTTTAGCGCAGAAGAGAAATAAAGTGGTAGGCTATTATATTTTCTAGGGAAGCATTCAGTGGAAAGCAGAATAAAATTAAATTTCTAGCTTATAACGGCAATTGTAGCTATTTATGAATTTAATTTAACTGCTAATACTCAGTCGAGTGTATTTTTCTAAACTAACGTATAAACTCTAGAATCGAGCCTCATGAATGGTGACGGAATACGCACGTGTTCTTAATTCATGAGGATTGCTGATTTTTAAATATAACTTACGTCACGGGAAGTTTAAATGATAAGCAAAGCTCTCTGCTTGCAAGTTTAAATGTAAGTTATAACCAGTACAGATTCTGTTTATTATATTATATGTGTTATTTTTCCTCCACACAGTGAAAGTTTTGGGGTGACCCTAACTTTACCAGCACCTAGTAGTAGTTTCCATACTTGTGAAGAAATAGACAGTCCTTATTTTGAACCACGTGGGTTTCTTAAGTACCACTGGTCTAAACAGTGCATATGCAACCCGAGTTAGCCAGAAATACTATATCCCAATAACGGGTTTTCAAAGACTGTAATGATAAATACTGGACCTTGGAGCCAGATCTTAATTTCTTCTAGAAACTCTACGTAATTTTTCTGCCTGGTGGCGCGAAATACTTCTAGTATTAACTAACATTTCCCGACTATATATATATATATTTTTTTGTGGACAAATCTGTGGTGTGACTAAAGTGAATCCTATACTGAGGGAAGGCACCGACCTGACATTCATCATTTCTAGAAACCTACGCTATTGACACTGTGCTCTGCTAACTCCCGCGCCTGGAATAATTGTTAGGTGACTTAATCAGACATTTGAACAAATTTGCACACCCAAGTAGTCGTTCCCGGAGACTCCGAGTTAAATACGTCTTTTGGAACTGGGGACTTCTTGGCAGAAGACTGCATTTTTTTGAGTCTGTGTGAAGATCTAAAATCAGTGTGTTCCAAGAGGCAGCGAGCAAAGTCGTGAGTACAAGTATGAGAGGCCATGGCGGAATGAATGAGTGTACGCTGGTTTGAGTGATATTTTCACTATTATATCTTTGACACCCTGTTGCTGTCCTAATTTTTTTTTCAATCTGCATAATTTGTTGCTAAGGCTAGAGTTCTTGTGTTTTTGTCTTAGGTTAAATCAGATTTTTTTTTCAAACTCTGTGCATATAATTACGAGATAAAACAAAGAAAACTCTTAGACTCAAACCCTATGTATCTGTGACTCGGGCGCCATCATCTGTTCTCTTAACGGGGCCGGGCTAAACCTAGAGTTAACACTATAACGGGGCTATCATCCTTGCAACATTTCCTTGAATTTTTATGACTATGTGTATATGTATTTTCCTTGATGTACTTTCTTTGATGTTGTGAGCCGATTTTTCCTGATATTAAAATCGCTCTTGAACTTAATAATCGTGTTTGGTCAGCTCGTTCTAGATAATATATATATCATTGTTATAGTTTTCCCACGTCTGTGTGTTTACCTGTCGTCACGTGTATGTGCGTGCCTGTGAGTGATAGAAATATACGTAATATGTATATTGGTGTAGTCTGTCTGACGCTGTAACAACTGTTGTAGAAGATAGGTGAGAGAGAGAAGAATTCTTTTCGCTTTCAGAGACAGCCACTATATCAAAATCTATCATCTCACGTGTGTGGAAATTCTATTACCTTTCACTAACTCTCACTGAGTCTATCACCTATTCAAACCTATTCAGAAGGGACCAAACCTAGTCTTAATTCTCCTATCGAAAATCTACGACAAACTGTTTAACACTTGTGTTTTTGACTTCTTTCCATAAAGTATAATCAAACTGTTCAGTGCCTTCTATCTTTCGTGCCCAGTCTCCTTTTCTTCCCCCGTTCCTGCTGTCACAATATATAACAGCATTCTTCTTCTCGCAACACGCCAGAAGAAAGTGAATTGCTTCCCCCTGTTAGTAAGTAAGCTACCTGTGCATCACCACAGTACACGAACTCCGTAGCACCAGCGAGGATCCCAACGTGTGTACACGGGATCACACATTCTATAAATATTTGTGTAACATTTTTGAATAATAATACATTTTTACTAGTAATGTAGTTTTACACTCTTTAATATTATTATATTTTTAAGTACTTTATTAATGAAAAAATACACCGATATAAGGGAACCAAATAATTGTGTACAAAGTATGAACATGCATGCCGTTCACAGAGAGATGTTAGTGGCGCATGCACACCGCCCTTTGCGCATTCTTCTTTGGTAAGTGTTACTATTTTCGGGAGAGTATTAAAAAACCAAAACATAAAGAAAACAATTCAATTAATGTCTAACTTTCAACTAAAATAACTTGTTGCATCCCTTAGCGTTACGAAGGCTTCTGACAGAAAAAGCTGGGATATGACGTTATGCAACTTTTCCCAAACAACGAAGTGGGCCTCACAGAGTGAAATGGCTCGGACCTCATCTGAGCTCTCGGAGGGCCTGGCTGCAGCGTTTGCAAAATGTATGTTTTTATTATTATTGTTCTTCCTGAATTCAACAAATCATTTATTACTCTCCATAATATATCTTTATTGAGTCGGGTCTAAAAATTCACTTGTGTATCTGCCGACAATGTAGAATGACACTTAAAAAACACAAATCAATATTGAACTGAGAAACTGTGCGTACGCAACTCATATATAATGAATGTATTAAACACTTACAACCTGGCAATGGCATGCAGCAAATTGTGATGGTAAGAAATGACAACTTGTAATCAGTCTTGAGACATTGTTTTGTGACACTATAATGAAACATTCGGACTTCATATAGTGAATTATGTTCTAGAATGAACACTTTCTGGAAGATTCGTGAAACAGAAACAACGAACCCTTTTTCTTTTCTTTTTTTTTTTTTGTTATTTGAATAAAGTATCCGTTCAACCCTTGGTGGGTTATAATTAAGACATACAACGAACCCAACAAATAACAATAAATGATGATGTGGATACGATAGTACACAATTCTCTTCTAGATGTGCTACATTTAATGACGTTATTAAAAACTTAGATCACATGTGTTGCCATCTTCACATCGATGGTCGCCAGCATTGGCTGTCCAATGTCTTATGTCTCATGTCTGCTCTTATAGCCTCTGTCCTGACCATCTCTTGAGGTTATCTTCTCCCTTATAACAATACAAAATCTGCTAAGTACTTTAAGATATATTAGAAGAAGAGACCAATGTGTGGGTGAAAATAGAGCTATATCAGCCGATTCAAAAACACTGTATACTATGTGGTTACTTGCTTTTTGGTCCATGGTAAGAAAATACACGTTTTTTTCTGTGCATGAAAAATCCGATTTGACCCCACGTGGGTTATAATTTGGGTGTATAGTGTACTTTATTGTATACAATATATTACATTTCTTGTTTGTCTTGTGTTGGTTCTTGTGTTGGGCCAGGACTTTAACATGCGCCCTCCATCCTCTCTTCCCCCCCCCCCCCCCGTCTTCACTAATAATTTACTTTATTCTATGGTAGCACATCTGAAAGGAAAGCCTGTATCCCGTACAGTCGCCAGCATTTCTAAACCACGGGAAGTGTTCTTCAATCGGAACCAAGCCCTCATCTACCTCCACAAATCTTTCTGTGAGTGATACCTAATCAGAGTTACACACCTCTATGATGTAATACAAACATAATGAGTTATTGTCATACTTCCCGCACCTGTGTCAGTGGCATTGCCAACTAAAAGGTGTATCAGGTTGTTTTGTATAGTTTTCCCGCAGTAGTTGTCACGTGATTCCGTTGCAGACAGGTGCCTAAAGTGTTCATGCATTAATGTAGTCAAAATTTCAGAACCGCTCTATTAAGCTTAACAACTTTCCACTGTTTTCTGAACAAGTGTCCGAGCAGCCTTTAAGCGCCAATATTCATCACCATTGTTATCATCATCAATACCTTTCAGCTCCCCATAAAGAACAGTGTAGGAAAATCTGCGAGATAATCGCTCATTTCAGCAAGATTTTAGTCTTATGATAATAAATAACCCAGCCCGATTGTGTCTGACTATGAGCATCTCACACGCCAGCATCGCGCTGAATTTTGTGCCATGGTAATGCTTAGAAACGATCCCGCCGTATAAACCTACTCGCTTTCCTTGTGACGTACAATTAACATTTTTAACATTTTGCCCGATCTGATAGAGACTGCGGCAAGACTTATAATTAACGATCTTCCAGAAATGTGCTGCCAAGTTACTGTCTGAATTAAAGTAATACTTTAACTTTAACGCCTTTAATTGTAGTGATTCGGACATTTTTTGGTAGTGTAACATGAGACAACAGTAATAATTAACGCCAATTCTAACACCCGCCGCGCAAAACCCCGCTTCGCTTGACACGCGGTGGGATTAGCCCGATGATATATACACACAGACAGTTTAAATTCTCGCCGAGTAATGTATTTCTGACGTCACTCAAACAAGTTAGTTATTTGAATAAAAATGCTAGAGAGAGATGAGAGGGGGAAGATGGCCGACTTGTGTAAAATTTATATTTGACGATTGACAGTGACAAAATTGAAAATCTAAACCATACTGAAACTGACCATAAAAATCATATGGTAGTATAGCTTAGAGTCCCCTGAGCAAAATTGTGTTTTAAAAAATATGGTAGTCCAAGTATTAGCCAAGTTATTGAGGAAATACTAAATGTCTAGTAACACTAAGACGGACAGACTGTGGTTCCTGCTTGTTTTTTTTTTTTTTCATAACGTTAGTGGGGACGCCAGCTTAGAAAGAGGCAAGGTAGTAATTCAAATTCTATTAGTTGGTATAGGAGTGAAAGGGGAGAGATAGGAAAAATGTAAATAAAAACGAAACATCTTTTTCTATTGGGCATAACTAACGC
Source organism: Oreohelix idahoensis (assembly GCA_024509875.1). Classification (NCBI taxonomy): domain Eukaryota; kingdom Metazoa; phylum Mollusca; class Gastropoda; order Stylommatophora; family Oreohelicidae; genus Oreohelix; species Oreohelix idahoensis. The sequence continues at coordinate 538,151 of JAMPIV010018554.1, read as the reverse complement.
AGACTGACCAATCGACTACCAGACACAGAGTCGTTTGGAATTTTTTTTTTTTTTCAAAAACTACATTTGAATTCTGGTAGTCGCAAGTTTTCCATTGGCCAGTACTAATAGATATTAGCAAAAAGCTTTCAATGCTCATCGCCAGTTGACAAGAACGTTTTCTATCAAATACGCTGAGATAAGCTGTGTTAATTTATAAAATAAAGAATTAATTCGCAGTCTGGGCAGGGCAGAGAAAAACTGAGGCCATTCTTTGCAAGTCAGCGTTATTTGTTACTATTTCTTGAAAGTGTGGTAAGAATGCTTTATGTATTAATATGTTTATTACAATTGCCAAAGTTAGATACTGCTATTGGGAAAAGTGAAGGACATGCCGGGAGCAGACATTGTTGAGTCCTCACATTGAACTGTATCTAACTGTTGTATATTGTCATGATTTTGTTTTAATATTATTGTATTAGAATATGTTAGTAAGCCTCCGTGTTCCATGAACACTGGTCAACATGCCTGGAGCGTTTATAATTTAAAAAAAAAGAAGAGCAAATCATACACAAGGAAATGTGGTTACACTACGTTATTGTATTGAGGAAAACTATGTAAAAGTACAGTGGCGTATCTGCCATAGAGACCTGAGGTAAGGTCACAGCAAGGTGTGAGTCATATAAAATTAGGGGCGAGTGCACCTGTATGCACGCGAGGCTGACCCCATACCACCATATGTAAATACAAATAATAAAGTGTGATCAGATATAAAAATGCCAGGGTGTCTTTTTATTGCAGAGGTTTTATTTCCTGTTACCAGCCGGTGACAGGAAATCTGATGAGTGAGTGTAACGCCAACAAGTCTCCGGTAAAACGTTTATGCTGTCAGCAGATAGCTGGAGAAGCTTGTAGGTGCTGATATATCTATATTTTCTGCAACTACATACTGAATTATCCTTCTATAAAGAATCCCAGGTGATGTGTTAGCATCTGGGTATATCTGACACTTCAGTTACAATAAACTTTGGTATTTCCAATCATACCCAGGATGTTATGGGGCGTGATGAAACTACAGCCCCTCCTAACAAGTGACAAACACTATTAGATAATAAAGTTGTAATCTGTGAATACACCAACAGGAGAGATAGAGTGACTGATGCGTGATGCCATATGATGATGGATGGTATCCGCATGTCTGGTTTTGTGTGGTGTGCAGATGTGTTCAGTCAAAACAATGTTCATACAAAAATAACAGGGCAATCCACATAGGACGTCAGTAAACTCACGACGTATAAAGTCAATGATTCTTGTAACAGCCGTTGACGTTTTTCTTCATTATTTATTGTGGACGCCACAGTGACAAAATGGTTACTCGAATATGTAGGCACATCAAACAGTCATTATCACAGCAACATTCAATACAGCAATAGACGGTAGACAGCATTACAATGATGAGTCAGATGCATGTTATATTTCATAGTGCTGTAAATGTAGTCAGGTGGAAAACTCCATCCTTTTCTATAACAGCCAGGAGATAACCAGATGTATGAGATCAGTTCACTCTCCTTAGTTTGACTTCAGCAAGACAGACACGTCTGCCGAAGTATAAATAATGTCCTCAAAAATATCCTCTAGATAATAAAGGTTTTTCAAACCTAGTTCATTTAACAAAGTAGCAAGTAATGGTCCTTGGTACCTGCATCAACCGATGCAGTACAATGCAGCGACATGTGAGCTGGGAAAAACATCTCGTGACGACGACTTTCGAAGACAGGCTATGAATCGAAATCGCTCACGACCCAAAATCGATAGAGTTAATGAAAAAGTCAATTTACCTTGCTTTCATGAAATACACAGAAATATCACGCCTCCCGACATGTGGGAAACACTAGAGGTATTATCTCGAATAAACGAAATATCCATAAGAGGACTACACATCCCTGACAGAACAAAAAAATAGCGGAGATCCCCTCTTCAACGAGGCATCTCTTTCGCCATTCCAAATCGCTCACTCCACTAGTGGTGGGCGGAAACCGATCGACCAAGAAGCAAGACAAGTCATGCGCAGTCCAGCGCAAAATGACCACAGCTCAAAACTTAACTGCATTCGATACCAACGCGAGAAGACAAATGCTTACCGAGAAAAGTGACTATAAATTTCAAGCAGTTGTTGCCCTTGCGTTATAAAATAGATATTGAAATAAAACGATGTTGCGAGAATTTATCACGCAACATATCACCACCTCCTCCCGATAAAAAAAAAATGTGGAACATATTTTTTTTTCAATATCAAAGAGCATGCGATAAGCGGCTCAAAACGCACGAATTATGCGCTGATAATTAATTAAATTGCCAAACAATAGGCTAATTATAGAGTGTCTGGTGAGGATATACCTCAACAGAAAAATAAATATGTCTCAAAAAATATTCACATCGGGGAGGTGTCACCAACACACATCACGTTAGCATGTAAACACAATATACGTATGCAAGTTACTATAATCATCATTAAACAGCATACTCTAATATTGTCTTTAAAAATGGATGTACAAATCTGATAGGAAAATTTAAATAGTACATTCTTTGACATGTAATGACATAAGTACATAGTAAAGTTAAACTACATGACGATCCAGGACATATGCTCTGGTATTCCGAGGGTAAGTACACAATCTAGAACTCGTCATGCTTGATACTAGTAAGGTAAGTCCTCAGCTCAACAATGACATTCTGAGAAAGTACAAGCAATATAATGCTAATTAATAACTAATATGCTTCATAAGGTACAATACATTATTAATAATTGTGGCTGTTTAGTAAACTAACGGCCCTTATATTAACTACTCAGTCCTCCTCTATCATCTTAAAAAACGAACAGAAGAAGATGACAACAAAGCACGATAGTGTGTACATATAAAGTAAGTACAGATGTGCTAATCTATTGTAGAAATATAGGTGTGTTATGACTCTGTAATATATGGAAATATAGGACAGAAGTATTAGTTGGAGTCATGTGGGCATCTAGACAAAATGTCAGCCATCACATTATCCGCACCACGGATAGCTCGTACCGTGAAGTGAAAAGGTTGAAGAGCTATAGCATATCGAGTGGATCTCGAACTCTTCAAATTCTTAGTCTGAATAGCTGTAAGAGCTTTCTGATCAGTCTCTAGAATGAAATGTGCGCCCAGGAGGAATCTTTGTAGCTTTAGAATTGACCAAACCATCGCTAACAACTCACGGTCTAAAACCGAGTAGTTCCTCTCTGCCGCATTTAGTTTTCTAGAAATGTACATAACAGGATGCAGAGTATTTGCATATTCTTGCATCAGTGCTGCTCCAATCCCAGTGGATGAAGCATCACTCCGAAGAACAAAAGTCCTATCAAGAGTAGGTAATCTTAAGATGGGAGGAGAAGAAAATATATTCTTGATTTGGTCTAGTGAAGATTGGCATTCTTCAGACCAACGGACCAGATTAGGCGAACCTTTCTTCAACAATGTTGAGAGAGGTGCCATGATCGAAGATAAATTTGGAATAAATCTCCCATAAAATTGAATTAAACCTAAGAGACTCCTAACTTGTTTCTTCGTTTTAGGAACAGAGATGTTCAGTATTTTGGAAGTATTGTGGTCTTCTGTCTTCAAGAGACCATGACCAACACGATGACCCAGGAAAGAGATTTCACCAAAACCAACAAAAGCTTTAGAAGGTTTTGCTGTCAAATTATTCTCACGTAGAGTGGACAGTAAGTCATATAACCCTAAATAGTGATCTTCCCAGGTATCACTGAAGAGACAGATGTCATCTAAGTATGCGATGACATCCGAACGATGTGACAGAATTCGACGCATCATGCGAACGAAAGTGGCAGGGGCGTTCATGAGACCAAAAGGCATAACATTCCATTGAAATAGACCCCTAGGTGTAGAAAAAGCAGTAAGAGGTTTGGCATGCTCTGCTAAAGGCACTTGCCAATAACCTTTAGACAAGTCAAGTTTAGTGAAGAATCTAGAATTAGAAAGTCTAATCAGTAGATCTTCTAACAAAGGCATCGGTTCAGCGTCGAACTTTGTGACCTGATTCAATTTGCGATAATCAACGCAAATTCGTATGTTCTTATCCTTCTTCCGGACAATAACCATGGAAGAAGAATATGGTGAAGTCGATGGTTCAATTATATTTAATTGAATCATTTCATCCAATTCCTTTTCCACTTGCGACTGAAAGTGTATAGGAATAGGATACGGCCTAACCCTAATTGGATTATTGTCGGTAAGAATTATGTCATGTTCTATGACATCTGTGTGTCCAGGAATGTCAGTGAGAACATCCTGAAATGTTTGTAACATCGACGAGACTTGTCGATGTTCGTCACCAGAAAGATTAGGAGAAACAGAAACGTTTTTCCAAGATTCCGTGGAATGTAATGGAACCACTGGAAGGGGAAGGTTGACATCAGAGAAGGTAGCTTCCTCATCCTGAATGACAGACAGGGATGAATAATGACCGTGAGGTGCAGGAGCATCATCCGTTGCCTGGAAAATAGGCAGCAAATAGTCCGGACGTTCGTGAAATTCCGAAAGCATGTTTATGTGGAAAGTTTTATGCTTTCCATCAATATCGACCACATAGTCAACATCGGAAATCCGAGAGACTATTGCATACGGACCTTTCCATGCAATAAGAAGTCTATTTTCCCTACTGGGGAGTAGGACGAATGCTTTGTCACCTGGACAAAGTTGTCGTAGACATCTATTCTTGTTAGCAAACTGCCTTGCCTTCTCTTTAGCAATTTCTGATGAAGCAGTTGCTAGCTTACATGCCTCAATGATCTTTTGTCTAAGAGCAATGACATACTCATATGAGGATTGAGTTTCATCGCTAATATCATCGGCAGTGATGAGATCGTGTAATAAAGACATAGGGCCGCGTGGACGCGCGCCAAAGACAAGTTCGAAGGGAGAAAATCCTGTGTGTTCATTAGGGACTTCTCTATAGGCAAAGAGAGCCGCGGGTAAAACCCTGTCCCAATCTTGAGGATGATCTTCAGTTATCTTACCAAGCAAAGTCTTGAGCGTTCTATTCAGACGCTCAACTAACCCATTAGACATAGGATGGTAGATACTACTGAGAGATCGTTCAATATGTAAGGTAGACATTACCTGTGACATAGTGTCAGATATGAGTTGAGTGCCATGGTCTGACAATATTTCTCTGGGGAACCCCAAGCGAGAAAATATCAACCAAAGAGCATCTGCGATATCTGTAGTAGATATGCTCTTAAGAGGAATAGCCTCTGGCCAACGTGTGCACATATCGACACATGTAAGGATAAACTGATGTCCTCTGGCCGACTTGACCTTAAAAGGGCCAATAATATCTATGGCCATTTTCTGAAACGGCCGAATAGGAATGTCAGCAGCCTGGATAGGCGCAGCATGTCGTGGTCCTCTAGATTTGACCTCCTGACATACCTTGCATGATCGGCAGTAAATACGAATGTCCTTATTGACAAAAGGCCAAAAGAAAGCCGCAAGGACTCTCGACTTCGTACGGGCAAAACCCATATGTCCAGCACATTGCGAGTCATGAGCATGTTGTAATATTTGGACTCTCATGCTCTTGGGAACAAGAATTTGCGAATGTGCCGACGTAGTCGAATCTTGTACCATACGTACAAGTACGCCGTTTCTCATTGCAATCCAAGATTTTCTATTTGTATCCTGATTCGGATCACCTTTCTTCGCAAGAACGAAGAATTTTTTTAAAGAAGGATCTTCTTCTTGCAATTTTATGAAAGAGTCACGAGTGATTACTAAGTGACTATCTTGGCTATCAACTTCATTATCACTATTCAGTGAAGTTTCGGGTGTTTGTAGAGCTTGTGCTCTTGTAACTACTGCATTTGTAGCTTGCATGTTATTATCTTCCCAAGCAGCAATCTGCTGTGGGGTACACTCCCTAACTCCGTGAATACGACCAATAATAAGGTCCGCAATAGGATTAGGTAAGAGACAAGCATGCACATCTCCAGTAAAGAAAGGAGTGGCAATGCGAATTACAGCAGTAGGATATTTTTCTAGAGTGCCGCCAAATGTGACACATTTAATAACCCTTCCTGTAGCACAAGATGGATCTACAAGCGATTGTCTAACACCAATAGTGGTGCATCCGGAATCGAAAAGTAGTGAGACCGGAGTATCATTAACAAGACCCTTATGTAGAATTAAAGAACCCCTCCCGTCATGCGCAACAGCAGCAGGAAGAGCGGGAAGTGGGTGACCACAACTCAAAGTAGTTATGGTACCCGGTTCGAATAAAGTACTGCATTGGGGGCATTTGTTTGCTCTCTCAAAGTCAAAAGCAGAACCAGTGACAGCGTCAAAGTTTTTACTATCAACAACATGATTACAGGCTCCCTCAGTTTCCTGTTGTACAGCATTAGCCTGCTGATATCTCTTTTTTTTGTGTTGAGATCTACCCCGACTATTATTACCTCTGAAGTTATCAGAGTTATTATTATCTCTGCAGTTATTATTGTCTCTATTGTAATTGTTATCCTGGTTCGAATTCCAGTTTCCACGATTACTATCATGTTCACATTGATGCGAACATCTATTTGTTTGGTTCTGAGGTCTTCGGCAGGAATAACCTCTATTACCATATCCTCTTTTGAAATGCTTATAATTATTAGGGTGATAGTAACGAGTACTATCAGGTTGTCTCCAATTCTTCGAAGAAGAATCACCATGAAATTGATTTCCATGATTTTGACAGAAATTACCGCTACTCTTTCTATCAAAATTTTGTTGGAATCTACGAGCAAAGTTTTGACCATACGGAGCTGCCGAAGCAACTGGTAAACCTTCTTTCACCTTAGAGTTACCCATGGTTATGTGTGGGTGCGCAGTTACGTATTGGCAACAGAAATCTTCCATTTCTTTTATTGTTTTAGGTTTACGTTCATGAAGGAAAGCAAGGAAAGACTCATTGACAGACGACATGACTTTGTCTCTAAGTATTAAGTCCATAAGTCCTTCATAAGTTTTTTCCGTCTTAGATAGTTCAACCCATCGTGAGAAAGTAATGCGTATTCTTGCAATAAACTCGGAGAATTCAACTCCATTTTCAGGTAACATGTTTTTAAATTGTAGACGATAGCCGTCTTCGTTAAGCTGATATTTCTTTAACAAAGCGGCCCTGACAACCTCATAATTGTTCTTGTCAGGTTCATCCACCATATTTAATATACTTAGAGCTTTACCTGTCAGTATCCCTGATAACTGATAAACATATTTTGCTTTGTCTATGTTATGAGCTGTACATGCTTGTTCAAATCTGTCCAGATAGAACATTATGTCATCACTGGAAGGACTAAATGTTGGTAACTTAATCTTAAAAGTATCATTATTAGCCTTACCAGAAGATGAACCCTTGTTTGAATCATTACCATTACTCATGCTCGTCAATTTCAATTTTTCCAACTCTAAAGCTAAGACCTTTTCTTCATGTTCCATTTTTGCTTTCTCTTTCCTCTCATCAGACTCTCTCTGTAATCTTCTTTCCTCAGCCTGAGCCTCTTTTTGAAGTCTTTCATTTTCAGCTTCTTTTTCAAGTCTTTTATTTTCAGCCTCTTTTTCAAGTCTTTTATTTTCAGCCTCTTTTTCAAGTCTTTTAGCTTCTAGCTGTAGCTGGAGTTTTCTTTCCTCAGCTTCTGATTCCCTTTTTTGTTTTTCCATTTCCATTTGGAATCTTTTTTCATCCACCTGCATCTGCAGTTTCTTTTGTTCAGCTTCCATATGCAGTTTCTTTTGTTCAGCTTCCATTGCTTTATCATATCGAGCAGTTGCAAATTCTTCTAACTTATCACCAGTCTTCCCAAGCAATTTACCCTGCTCAATAAAGTGCTCAAATGTAGACATGTTGTCTAACATATGAGTCCAAAACCTGAAATAATTAACTAATTTATTTCAAACCTAAGTGTAACAAGTCTTAATTAAGCACTTGTATATTCACATCACCTTATATTATCCCAGTCTCTGTGGGAAACAAGTCTCCAATCAAAGAACTTGTATATGAAATATCAGCACTCAATTCTTGATCATAAGTGCACTTCTCATTCAATAGTGCACGACACTATTCATCATTCATTTATCATCAGTGTAGTAGTAACAGTGCATTAGCATAGCCCATTAACTAATTACTATAACTGTAAACAATGACTATGTAAACACATGCAGAATGTAAACATTGAAAATGTAAACAATACAAACAATGTAAACAATAACAATGTAAACAATAACAAAGATCAGCAACAATACAAAAACGTTCGCAGAAATCAACTAAAAATAAAGCAGAAATTAATGAAATATCACAAAAAATGTGACGATATCTGCGATAGAATTAAACAAAATACATGACACCACAGTGTATAAACAAAAATGTTGTATGAAACTAAATTATAGACAAGAGTAGGCTAACAAATACAAACAAATCAAAACAAAACTAAAGAATGCGAAATAATAACGAAAACAATATTAAAACATGTCATCACAGCTAACATAAATAGCAACAGAAGTCGCTTAGCAAATTCCAGTATCGGAAATTTGCAAACCCTACAGAAAACGCTCACAATAGACGACCTCTATGACGTGGCATAATCTAACGGAGACACCACCCAACCGAGAACCCGCTGAAATATAAACATATAAATATACAAATAACATATAAACATATAACATATAGAATGAGATGATACACAGAAGACTCAGCAGAAGTATAAGGGCACAGTTTACATACAAACAGGCCACTTAACTTATAGGCTTCCAATCGTAGAACAGCAGAAAAAACGGATGTCAATCAACGTCCTAAAGAGCGAAGCTCCAACGATGATGGCACATCTGAACTGCTTCCACTGCTAACACGATGGTACAAGAGCTTCTGAAATACTGTGTGTTGAGTTGTTTCGGCACTTGACCTTCTAATCCAAAAGTAAGTTGATGGAAATCGGTACTTGGCCTTCTTCAGAAAACAACCCGTTTCAACCGGCACTTGACCTTCACAAAAACGACAGCACTGGAACCTTGACAGCAGCAACTTGCTTGACTTGCGTAAAAGATAACAGCAGTCCGAGTTATCCGGCAACATGTAACAACGCCGGGTACTGTCAAATTCTTGTTTCCGTCAAAAAGTTGAAATTTTGACTTTTACCGGGCAACGCCGAGTACTTTGAAAATTTTGAAGATGTTGACTGTATTGAAGAATGTTAATTTCTTGAAGGATGCTGATGAATTCTTGTTGAAAATGAAGTGGGTAAGGGACCCCGTGTTTGCTGGTACCAGAATCAAACCAGCTTATGGCCACCAAATGATGCGTGATGCCATATGATGATGGATGGTATCCGCATGTCTGGTTTTGTGTAGTGTGCAGATGTGTTCAGTCAAAACAATGTTCATACAAAAATAACAGGGCAATCCACATAGGACGTCAGTAAACTCACGACGTATAAAGTCAATGATTCTTGAAACAGCCGTTGACGTTTTTCTTCATTATTTATTGTGGACGCCACAGTGACAAAATGGTTACGCGAATATGTAGGCACATCAAACAGTCATTATCACAGCAACATTCAATACAGCAATAGACGGTAGACAGCATTACAATGATGAGTCAGATGCATGTTATATTTCATAGTGCTGTAAATGTAGTCAGGTGAAAAACTCCATCCTTTTCTATAACAGCCAGGAGATAACCAGATGTATGAGATCAGTTCACTCTCCTTAGTTTGACTTCAGCAAGACAGACACGTCTGCCGAAGTATAAATAATGTCCTCAAAAATATCCTCTAGATAATAAAGGTTTTTCAAACCTAGTTCATTTAACAAAGTAGCAAGTAATGGTCCTTGGTACCTGCATCAACCGATGCAGTACAATACAGCGACATGTGAGCTGGGAAAACATCTCGTGACGACGACTTTCGAAGACAGGCTATGAATCGAAATCGCTCACGACCCAAAATCGATAGAGTTAATGAAAAAGTCAATTTACCTTGCTTTCATGAAATACACAGAAATATCACGCCTCCCGACATGTGGGAAACACTAGAGGTATTATCTCGAATAAACGAAATATCCATAAGAGGACTACACATCCCTGACAGAACAAAAAAATAGCGGAGATCCCCTCTTCAACGAGGCATCTCTTTCGCCATTCCAAATCGCTCACTCCACTAGTGGTGGGCGGAAACCGATCGACCAAGAAGCAAGACAAGTCATGCGCAGTCCAGCGCAAAATGACCACAGCTCAAACTTAACTGCATTCGATACCAACGCGAGAAGACAAATGCTTACCGAGAAAAGTGACTATAAATTTCAAGCAGTTGTTGCCCTTGCGTTATAAAATAGATATTGAAATAAAACGATGTTGCGAGAATTTATCACGCAACAGTGACCTTATACTTATTGGACAAAGAGTCCACATATTTTAGTTAATCCTTTTTTTATGTAAACTATCTTTTCCTCATTTTCAAAGACCTGTCCAAAAGAGATGGCGGGACAGGCAGATTAAATTGTAAAAAGAAAATATTTAATTTTAAAGAAAAACCTTAACCACTGTTTTATTCAATTCCTTATAGTGAGTTATCTTCTTCTTCGTTCGCCCTGAAAAGGACGGTGGTTGCGTTGTGTCTGCTTACGCCTAAGCTGTGATATCTGCACCTTTCGGTCAACACATCCGACTTCTGCACGGCACTTTTTAGGACCGGATTTGCCTTCCCATTTCGATCCACACTCGCTCAGCCAGACTGCACAGCTGCAGACTGTTTCCAGGACCACCACGTGGAGGTGGAGTGCGGTCTTGACCAGCTCTGGTTCGCTGGTCCTGACGCAGGCAGTCAAGCTATGAGTCGCTGACTGCGGTCTCTATTGCTGTGTCTTGAGGTCCCTATAGTGAGTAAAAGTGTTTTGTGTTTATGTACCATCATTTTCATTTCTCCCCTAGACATTAGGTACATCATACACCAGACACTAGAGCCAAAATAGTGACCGTGTGAGATCTAGGGAGGTAGCGTTAGGTTCCCTGCAAATACATCATTATCATCTATTAGAGTCAGGGGCCTACATGTGCTTGACCTCACACGGTTAACACAGACACCGATTTCTTTCCTTTTAGGTATAACATCATAACCTCCCCAGCAAATTAAACTTGCTACAAACAGATCCACAACAAACACCCACCAAAGCCTGTTTGTCCTGTGTCAACCGTTCAGGGTCTCCTTTATCCCTTTCATGAATGTCTCCACTTCTCTTCTCCCTGTGGTTTTTGGTCTCTATTTCTCTTATCCTGCAGATCCCAGAACATGGACTGCCTTATAATGCTATCAACTGGTTTTCTTAACGTGAGTCCTATCTAACGCCAGCGTCTTCTCCACACCTCTTGTTTCATTGGCGTTTGTCTGGTTCTGCTTAGCGTAAAACGTATTAATAGCCAAGAGGTATTCGAGTACACGCTTCCAGTACTGAACCTTCCTATTTATAAGTTGTTTATGTTTTGCATCAATACCTTAATTGAAATAAAGCCTCGATGCACTCTCCATCCACTAGCAATATGCCTTCAGCATAATCTGATGGTTTCTCGTGATCTTTCAAGCGATCACTTACATGCTTCCAGTCACGAAAACCAATCGTTTAATGTTTTTAAGTTAATAACTTGCAGCAAAAGTACAACATGACGATCAATACTTTCAGAATACAGAACCCATCGCTTTTTTAAAAAAATTATCGAAAAGAAACATCAAATATTCCATTTCTGGTTGCCTGCAGGACATTAGAGTATCGATAACTGGAGGTTGTAAAACTTTAGGAAACAATTGGACTAAGTTGACATAGATAACACACTCGATAAGGACTCGTTGCCTTCTGAAACCTGACTTAATTTCTTGTGTAAAGAAGTTAGACTATGTATGGAGCCCTTCTCCATTTGCACAGCTGAAATGGGCTTGGAATCTGTGGTATTAGATGCGTACTCCTTGGCAATAGCACTCATACATAATACTTTAGAGAACGTGTAGAAGGTTCCGCTGCTTTAGGCAACAGAATCTTATTCAGAACATGCGCTTCCTTCTTTAGTGTGACTTTTTTAGCTGTGTGAGCGTTGCTTTGGACTCAAAGAGTTATCTTCTTCATTACTGGCCATTGTTCAATAAAAACTTTTGCTTAGCAGACACTAGAGTAAACGTCTTAACTAAAGTTACAACTTTGACCAAAAAATACAGTTTTTGTCTTTCACTTGGCGACCCCTTGCCCTTATCGTTCAAAGGCGGCGCCCCGCCCCAACACCCGCCCTGGTTGCAGTAAAAGTTAATTTCTTATATTTCTAACATACTCCTGCCTCTCTCAGCGCTTTACGGAAAAAATATTTTTAACTAGTTAAACGCCAAGCTGTCTGTCTAACAGTCAGTTCAAGTTAATTTCATTTTTTTTAAATACTTGGTATGCCAGTCTCCAATTCGCCTCAATGTGTTTCTACGGTATCTCATTTTTTTTTTGCTCTTGAAATTCCAGATGGACGACTGCTATTAGTAAAACTGTATAAGTGTATGATTAGAATATGCACAAATTGTCAGTACTATTAGCAAATCACATCGGCATGTTTGCCTCTACGCATCTTCTTCTTATATCTACATCTTATGTTTCGGCCCGTAGCGCTTGGACTGACATGCTGGTATTTGATCATCTACATCTTATGTTTCGGCCCGTAGCGCTTGGACTGACAAGCTGGTATTTGATAATCTACATCTTATGTTTCGGCCCGTAGCGCTTGGACTGACAAGCTGGTATTCGATCATCTACATCTTATGTTTCGGCCCGTAGCGCTTGGACTGACAAGCTGGTATTTGATCATCTACATCTTATGTTTCGGCCCGTAGCGCTTGGACTGACAAGCTGGTATTTGATCATCTACATCTTATGTTTCGGCCCCTAGCGCTTGGACTGACAAGCTGGTATTTGATCATCTACATCTTATGTTTCGGCCCCTAGCGCTTGGACTGACAAGCTGGTATTTGATCACGTGTTTGTACTGTGGAATGTTTAATGCTCTAGTTCTCGTTTGTGGTATGGTGAATTATCAAGTGCACGAACAGTTGCATTTTTAATTACCAAGTGCACATACTGTGGTACAATGAAATACCAAGTGCACATACTATGGTACAGTGAATGATCAAATGCACATACTGTGCTATGGTGAATAATAAAATACATATACTGTAGTTGGCAGATGATCAAGTGCAAATACTAGGGTTGTGTTATGTTAAGAACCTTATATTATTTTGTGCTAAATTTTACCAGCGATATCAGTGTTTCAGTTGCGACATATTTTTGTTTACAAGGTGGGGGAATTTCTTGCTCCAGACTTCCCACTCCGGTATAGAATTCTCATAGCCAGTTAGTCTGGTTATTCGGTGCCAAATAAAAGCAACAAACGGGTAGCATTCCGGTATATACCCCAACGATAACCGAAATGGCCCACCTCGGGTCAGGTTGAACTGGGTATCAAAGCTCTATTATACACCCCCAAATTTAAAAAAAAAAACATTCCGGAAAGTTTCAAGCCAAATGAAAGAACTGGCGGTTGCTTAATATGCTTCTGTAACAACTTCCGGCTTTCCATTTTGTCACATAACTGTCCACGCAGACAGCACAAGATCCCACCTGAACTTTGGAGAATACATCTTTCTCTGGCATCTAAATCCAGGAGCGCAGACTTGGCCGTCAACGGATATGTGCTGGTATTTATTCTGTCTGTGTTGTTCCTGGTGGTCTCTGATAAGATAAAAATTGAATAGAAATACTGCTCCTTCAGACAAGCCGCTGTGCATGAGGCTTGCAAACTCATCAAGTAAAATAAGTTGCTACATAAATTACCGCTGCCAGAGCATATGAATGATTTACTGCAGGATTCCCACAAGAGGATCAGCTGCAGTGGTCTATGCTTCATAAAGACTAAAAAGGGAGTTGACGATGATAGATCATTCGGCCTAATATGCCATAGCTATGACCCTACCCTCTGTGAGAAAACGGGGCGGCCCCTATCGATCTTTGTTTCTCTCCGGCAGTATCCGTACATTTGTGGTACTGGTTTTTATTATGTGCTCTCAAGTATCGCACTTTTCTTTCTTTCTTTCTGCGTTATTTTTCTGCTAAGTAGCAGATATTTGATTTTATCAAATCATTCGACACTCATCTCTGTGATGTCACCTGTTTGTTACCCGGTCATCCTAGCTTGCGGTGAGCAACTGAGATAAGATAGTCGCCGGCATGTTTAGATTGAACCGCTGATAAGACGACTCGTTTGGTAACCAAGATGGGCAGAAACGGAGTTTTTGCGTATTCATACGACAGATAACGAGATTACTGTCTGTGTGACACATGTGGGCAGACAAGTGTGACATAATCGCTTCCGGGCTGACTTGTTATGACATTACTTTCAAATAAAGTAATAAGTATTACACCTTACCCATGTTGTCATGGCTGTCTACCGATCTGCCTGTAAGTTTGTACACAAGGGCATCGGACATCTTATTGCCATATATGGGAGAATTGACCTTTGCAGAGTTTTTTCATGTTGGAAATATTTTGAAAGTACCACACCCGACCTGTTTGAATATGGTTGGAGCGTATATTTAACTCCATAACAAACGAAGGCGTGGGAAAAAGGTAGTAAAGGATCCCGTTACACGCCCATTGAGACATATTGGGAATATAGTGTTAGGCCCATATTTTCGTGACCATCGGCACACTAGAGGTGATGTGGTCAGCATCACGCCGGCCGCTTTAACCTTCCCAGAGTTGCTCTGGTACCCAATTGGGGCTGGGTCGACCCAGGAGCCGTTTGCGGCCTAAAAAATCCCACTTCATCTGGGGATCGAACCATAGACCACTGAGCTAGGACGCCAGTGCACTAACCACTATGCTACTGCGGCTCCCAAGGCGTGGGAAGGCAGGGAATATAGTCTGACAATTTTCGCAGTTTTATTGCACTGTGAATTTCACGCTCGCCAAGACAACATTAGACCTCGCCAGAGTGAAGACTAGATTCATAATTCCTTTTTGTTAACCGGACCTTTTATTAGAGAACCAAATAAGACTTGCAAAGCACAGGAAATCTCTACATTTTAATAAGGAACACCGGGAATAGGAAACTGAAGAAACACACGGAGTCAGAGAGGGAATCTATTGTCAAATTAAAGACACCCCAGACGCGTGTAAGAGACCGACTCGTCTTTTATTCATCCGAGCAACAAGTCTGTAGCCAAGATTGGCGTAAGTAGTGCATTTTTCATTAGATGTTTCACTACTAACATGTGAACTAACATATATATATATATATATATATATATATATATATATATATATATATATATATATATATATATATATATATTACCATGTGAATTTTAATGTGTGAAAATTGCTACAGGACGCCCAAGTCATTTGAGACTGGCAACCTCAGTATTTAGAATGATGATTCATGAACCACCACTGCACGGGCTGGTGATTGCTTTATTGATAGTTTCGTAAATAGAACTAAAAGCATAAAGTAGTTCCAGGTTCCCTATGGAGCAGGGCGGGAAAAATGAAAGAAATGATGTACATTCTAAGTATAATACTTACATTTTCAAAGCAGTGTAAATGTCCCTTTAAACATAGTCACTTAAAAATTAATGTAAGTTTTCAAGCTTAAACCAGTGTAAATATTTATGTGAAAATATTCATTTTAAAGTAATGGAAGTTTCAAACTTTTCAATCAGTGTAAAACATAAATGAAAACATATTCAATTTATATTGTGAACACTTTTCAATCAGTGGATATGTATATGTAAACAGACTATATCTGTATTATAAATCTTTTAATTTAAATGTCATGTAAAGCTAACGCTATTCTATTTAAATGTGAAGGAAGATTTATCCCGAGGGATTACATTTAATTCTCATCGAGGGTAAAGTCTGAGTAATTGGGATGGTGGTATGGGAACATAGGAACCCATAACTATGGGTTGAAAACCGCAATACTCAAAAGAGCATTCGTTTCTATTCTTCTATCATAGTTATTGGTGGTACCAGCAGAAAGTACTATCTCTGGAACAAGAAGGGAACCGTGACCTAAGCTTTAAGACGAAGGACGCACGTGGTAGACTCTCCTTGACGTTTATGGGAGACGAGCTACCCCCGACAACCTTGATCAGAGACGAGCGGGAGCAGAGTGAAAAGAACCAACCCGTAAGAAGGAGCAGAACTGTCATTGGCAACTAAGTTCAAATCTATGCTGCCACTTGAACTTCTTGTAACATCACACATTCCCTGAAGACTGTGAAGATAACTTTTCTTGATCCATAACTATTCAAGTTATTTCCAGCTGTTAAAACCTAAAGTGATTATTAACTTTTGTTATTTGTAATGTTACAAATTTAACTTCGATTTAACCATTTTAAAGTTACTTCATGTTTGTCTCAGTCAAATTACTACACACACTCTAAACAGAGCTATACTAAAATAATAGAATTCCACTGAGTAAATCAGGGGTGGGGGCTTAAACGAGCTGAAAGTAATAAGTGCTTAAATCCTTCACAAAAGTTGTCGGCAGATTACAGAATTAACGTGCTCAGCAACAGCCAGCATTGTTTTCGCTTATCTGAATATCTTGTGAAGACTCCCATGCCACAGTGTATGATACTGGCGCCTCTTTCATTGTTGAAGAAGTACGGTGCACTAGATATATCATCAACCATTGAAATAAAACCACAATGAAAGATTTTCTGAAGTGAGAGAAAGGTACGGAAAAGGGAATGAAGACAGACAGACTGGAAAGAGATAGATGTCACTCGCACTAGCATACTTTCCGTTTAACAGCACGCAATAGCTTTGCGACACATAAAAAGATCCGAAAAACATGAAAAACGTTTTTCTTAACCTGTTGATTTACACATATTTTGAAGTGAGTTAATAACCAGCAAACAGACATATTTGTTGCACAGTTATAATACTAATAATAGCTCATTCAATCATAACTGACTATGGGAATGCGCCCCAGAGGTGACAGCCCTCGGCTGGTTATTTCCCTGGTGTTCCTTTCGACGTTTTCTCTTCTCTTCTGCTTGCCGCGAGAGTTTCTTTTCGCCCAATCTGAGGTGGCGCCGCAGAGAGCATCACAACCTGGCGCGATGGGCAGCTTCATCCTCCCAGGTTGCTGGATTTATGTCGAGTGTCCTCATGTCTCTCTTGTACACATCTTTGAACCTCAGCTGCGGTCCCCTAACTGTTTTTGTTGTTGTTGTCATCTGCCAGTTGTCTGTTGAAGATATCTGAGACCATCTTCCATGCGGCGGACGTGGCCAAGCCAGCGTAGTCTGCTCTGTCTAAGCAGTGTATACATGTTTTGAAGGCCAGCACGTGACAACACTTTGACATTTGTCACTTTGTCATTTCACGAAAATACCGAGGATGTGCCGTAGACACCGTCGATGGAAAGTATTGAGCATTCTATGTTGCTTAGCATAGGTTGTCCATGCTTCGCTGCCATATAGAAGTGTGCTGGTGACTAGGCGTTATATACCGCAGCATTGTTCTTTGTTGTGAGTGTGGAATTTCCCCAAACACGTGTTGTGAGGCGGGCAAAGATGGCTGGCAGCTTTGCCAATGCGGCTGTCAATTTCTGTGTCCAGAGAGAGTTTGTCGTTGATGATAGACTCCAGGTTTTTGTGAAGTGGTGTACGACTGCCATAGTTAGCAATCAGTAATAGGCCAACAAATTGGTAACAGAATGTAGCAAAGAGAATAGGTAATGAAGTAACAATAGAGAAAATAAAGCGTGATGTAAGGCGATGGACATACGTAAAATAGAAGGATTGAAGTGGTATGACAAGATCACTAATGTGGAACGGGTGTCAGGAACTAGACAAGCGCCAGTGGAACAAGAGATGAGAAGAAGACTCTGGAGATAGATGGGACACACATTGAGGAAAACTGTTGATAGCATTACAAGGCAGTCCTTGTTCTGGAATTCTCAGAGTTAAAGCTACAGAGGTAGGCGGGAAAACACACGGAGAAGAGAACTGGAGACAGAAATGAAAAAAACGAGGAAGACATGGTAAGACCTGGATCTGATGGCACGTGACAGGAAGACTTAGCATACGTTTGTTGAAGGCCTAACTTTCTTGGGGAGTTGAAGGGCGATAATGGCAATGATATAAAACAACTGATGAAAGTATCCAGGTAATATTATACCTGTCACAAAAAGTAGGGGATATTGAATTTAAAAGTTATCCAAAGACAATATATTTCAAATTAGTTCATTTATTCCTTCGTACAAGTAAACTTGAGCATCATAACAAGACATTTGCGGTATAAGAAGTGTTATGGCTTTACTCACATGATTTTAGTCGCACTGGCAACCAAGGCGGGGTAGGTACTTCATTTTCACAAAAATATTCCAATATTTCTAAAAACGTGTAGGGCCCCCGTTTGCCGCTAAACATGCATTGCAACGACGTCTCATACTGCAAATAAGCCTTCTGATGTTGTCTTGAGGAATTCTCTGCCACTCCTGCTGAAGGGCCTGGGCTAACTGCTGAAGAGTCTGTGGAGCGGCTGGACGTCGTTAGACGCGTCTATTCAGGAGGTCCCACAAATGCTCAATAGGAGACAGGTCGGGGGACAGCGGCGGCCACGGTAACGTTCGGATATGCTGCATCTGAAGGTGATCTTGGACGACGCGAGCACGGTGAGGACGTGCATTGTCATCCTGGAAGATGAAATCTGGTCCGTGACGTTGAGCACATGGCATAACGATAGGCTCCATGATGTTGTCACGGTAGTAGAGCCCTTTGATATTGACCTGGCATATGTGAGGGTCGGTCCTGTCATTCATAAAGATGCCTGCCCACACCATTACACTGCCACCCCCATAACGGTTGTGTGCAACAGTTGCAGGAGGCTGGTAACGCTCACCTCGCCGTCGCCAGACACGTATTCGACGATCATGAAAATCCAAAACGAAACGGGACTCATCAGAAAACATCACTGATGCTCACTGTTGATTGGTCCACCGATGATGACGTTGGCACCAATCCATTCTTGCTCGCCTGTGTTGTGGTGACATGGGCAAAGCTACAAACGGTCTGCGTGAGGCCAGTTGCACTTGGTGCAAACGGTTTCGTACTGTCTGAGTTGAGACCCGGATCCCAGTGGTCTGTTGAAGGTGTTGCTGAAGTTGAGTAGCATTTAGAGTCCGAGTTCTGAGGGCCTGAGTAACAAGAAGTTGATCTTGGCGGCGTGTAGTGACTCTTGGGCGACCAGTCCGAGGCAGATCAGCCACTGTGCGGAAATTTTGATACCTGTTCCACAGTCTGCTGACAACTGACTGTGAAGCATTGAGGTTCCGAGCAACATCCACTTGCCGACTTCCGGTTTGCAACATGCCTATGCCTATCCATCTCTGCTGTTCTGTCAAACGTTCCATGACGAAGAAAAGAAATTTTATCTGTTGCAGAGTCTTTTTATACCTGTCCATGGTGAGTAGTGTTCATCAAACCCGAGATACACGCATTTTTGTGAAAAAGAATAATGTGTGAACTTTACGGATGGTGTAGTAAAATCTTCGAGATAATCGCTCATTTCAGTAAGATTTTAGTCCTATGATAATAAATAACCCAGCCCGATTGTGTCTGACTATGAGCATCTCACACGCCAGCATCGCGCTGAATTTTGTGCCATGGTAATGCTTAGAAACGATCCCGCCATATAAACCTACTCGCTTTCCTTGTGACGTACTTTAAACATTTTTAACATTTTGCCCGATCTGATAGAGACTGCGGCAAGACTTATAATTAACGATCTGCCAGAAATGTGCTGCCAAGTTACTGTCTGAATTAAGGTAATACTTTAACTTTAACGCCTTTAATTGTAGTAATCCTTACATTTTTCGTAGTGTAACACGAGACAACAGTAATAATTAACGCCAATTCTAACACCCGCCGCGCAAAACCCCGCTTCGCTTGACACGCGGTGGGATTGGCCCGATGATATATACACACAGACAGTTTAAATTCTCGCCAAGTAATGTATTTCTGACGTCACTCAAACAAGTTAGTTATTTGAATAAAAATGCTAGAGAGAGATGAGAGGGGGAAGATGGCCGACTTGTGTAAAAATTTTTATTTGACGATTGACAGTGACAAAATTGAAAATCTAAACCATACTGAAACTGACCATAAAAATCATATGGTAGTATAGCTTAGAGTCCCCTGAGCAAAAATGTGTTTTAAAAAATATGGTAGTCCAAGTATTAGCCAAGTTATTGAGAAAATACTAAATGTCTAGTAACACTAAGACTGTGGTTCCTGCTTGTTTTTTTCATAACGTTAGTGTGGACGCCAGCTTAGAAAGAGGCATGGTAGTAATTCAAATTCTATTAGTTGGGATAGGAGTGAAAGGGGAGAGATAGGAAAAATGTAACTAAAAACGAAACATCTTTTTGTATTGGCATAACTAACGCAGACTGACCAATCGACTACCAGACACAGAGTTTGTTTGGAATTATTTTTTGTTTTTCAAAAACTACATTTGAATTCTGGTAGTCGCAAGTTTTCTATTGGCCAGTACTAATAGATATTGGCAAAAAGCTTTCAATGCTCATCGCCAGTTGACAAAAACTTTTTTCTATCAAATACGCTGAGATCAGCAGTGCTAATTTATAAAATAAAGAATTAATTAGCAGTCTGGGCAGGGCAGAGAAAAACTGAGGCCATTCTTTGCAAGTCAGCGTTATTTGTTACTATTTCTTGAAATTGTGGTAAGAATGCTTTATGTATTAATATGTTTATTACAACTGCCAAAGTTAGATACTGCTATTGGGAAAAGTGAAGGACATGCCGGGAGCAGACATTGTTGAGTCCTCACATTGAACTGTATCTAACTGTGGTATATTGTCATGATTTTGTTTTAATATTATTGTATTAGAATATGTTAGTAAGCCTCCGTGTTCCATGAACACTGTTCAACATGCCTGGAGCGTTTATAATTTAAAAAAAGAAGAGCAAATCATACAAAACGAAATGTGGTTACTCCACGTTATTGTATTGAGGAAAACTATGTAAAAGTACAGTGGCGTATCTGCCATAGGGACCTGAGGTGTGGTCACAGCAAGGTGTGAGTCATATAAAATTAGGGGCGAGTGCACCTTGTATGCACGCGAGGCTGACCCCATAACCCCATATGTAAATAATAATAATAAAGTGTGATCAGATATAAAAAGGCCAGGGTGTCTTTTTATTGCAGAGGTTTTATTTCCTGTTACCAGCCGGTGACAGGAAACCTGATGAGTGAGTGTAACGCCAATAAGTCTCCGGTAAAACGTTTATGCTGTCAGCAGATACTGGAGGAGCTTGTGCGTGTTGAGATATCTATATTTTCTGCAACGACATACTGAATTATCCTCCTACAAAGAATCCCAGGTGATGTGTTAGCATCTGGGTATATCTGACCCTTCAGTTATAATAAACTTTGATATTTTCAATCATACCCAGGATGTTATGGGCGTGATGAAACTACAGCCCCTCCTAACAAGTGACAAACACTATTAGATAATAAAGTTGTAATCTGTGAACACACCAACAGGAGAGATAGAGTGACTTTATACTTATTGGACAAAGTGTCCACAAATTTTAGTTAATTATTTTTATGTAAACTATCTTTTCCTCAATTTCAAAGACCTGTCCAAAAGAGATGGCGGGACAGGCAGATTAAATTGTAAAAAGAAAATATTGAATTTTGAAGAAAAACGTAACCACTGTTTTAGTCAGTTCCTTATAGTGAGTTTGTTGCGTACTTTTACATAGATGGCAGTCTTAGGTCCTGCCTGTGTTAAAAGGTTACGCACCATTCTTATGATAGGAATATTATTTGTGCGTATGATTTATCACGCACGTGTGTGCACTATGTAGAGTATGAGACTCTTAACGCACGGGTGACCAAGATCTAGGGAATGACGCCAGAGAGCGATCTTGAAGGATCAAGCCGGACTGATCGTCCGTATTGTATTGTATTGTGTCCCTTATGAATGGGAATTATTTCTATTGTGGATGACTGGTTTTCTTCTCAGAAGCCAATGTCAAGATGTATACGTAAGTCTTGTACCCATGTATTGATAAATGATCTTATGGATGATTTTTAAGTGATGTCTCTACTCATTACTGGCATCTAGCTGGAGTCCTCATGTCAGGATTTCAAGAATGGATCAGATGAGCTGATAGCTTCACTTGTAAAACGTAGTGGTAATCCTACGAGAGGAAATATTATTAAATGTATTGCAAGATTGTATTGCGAAGTGCCGACATCTCGGTCATGGCACGGATTGGAGAGGTTAGCCAAGGATAGTCGCTAACCTGTATTTATCTTGATGTAGGAAAGTGTGGATCTTATGTTTAATCAACTGTCTGAGCAGTCTATGGAAGAAGTCAATTGAGCAAGACAGTATATTTTGGTTGCATTCTCAAGTATTATGAAGATGTATAATAAGCCCGATGTCCTTGTAGAAGGTCAACGGCCGATGCCTTAGTGACTATCACAGAGACAGATTAATTGTCTGAACATTAGTTTCGTGAGGAAGAATATTGGTAATGGAACTGACTGGAAAGATGTATATTGCCATTATGAACATTATGACAGAATTTCACCGTCATGTATTCTTGTTGATCGTCCATGCATCAAAGTACTGTTTCGTATCGTCTACTGTGCAACGTAAATAAATTATATGAACTAATTTTCTAACCACGAGTAGAGTATCGTCATGTTGGCCAATTTGCCTATCACTCGTTGGAGTTTTGATTACTTTATTAAACATTCGCGTAAATATTCTAGTGCCATCCCATCACCACCACTAACCAGGAATCACTATTAGAAGAAACATAAGATAACGCTCTTACAGTCTGGTAGCGCCAGTGTGTTTTGGAAACCTCTATGTTTCAAAGAAGGACCGTTCTCATCATTTATTCAAGATAATCGTTTGTACAGAAATACCAGAATCTTCAACATGACCATGGAATCTACACGACGATTAGCGGAATGTCAAGGTCGACAGTGCACCTCAACTTCCAGTTTTCACCAGTGAATACCTACATTGTTGAACTCCAATTAACATAACGAAGCTCATACGTACACTCACGGATGCGAGGAATAAGTTTCTTTTTCGGTCAAGATAAGTAGGAAAAAAAAGTGGTGTTTTCACTGTTTTACGTTGAGCTGATCTTTTCCTCACATATATGTCCATTTATATGCTATTCATGTTGAGTGTTCTATGTTTTATGTTTATTGTGGGAGGTTGGGTAAGGCGACTTACTTCGGAAACATACCAGTTTCATCACAGGTCCATTGTAAGTGATCTATAGTTTTATTTGCAGACTTCCCGCAGTGGAATGTACCGACACCTGTGTGTCGAAGGATTCTAGGTCCAGTGTCTGGTTGTCTGTGACACCTGACTGTTTAGCTGTATTGTCAAGTTTTATTGTAGTTTTCGTAGTTATTTTTATTCGTACCTTGGTTTTATGATGTATCTTGTTTGTAACATTCGTCCATTCTCACCTTACTATCGTTTAGTTTTTTACAAACCTATGTTTATACACTGTGTTGTCAATTGTCTTGTTTAATTGTTTATTGCAGTTATCATTGCACTTTTTGCAAAATTATTTCTTATTTTTTCATTCTAACTTTTTTGATTTCTGCGATTGTTTCCATTTGTCATTAACTATCTTGTCTTGTTGTCTTGTCACTATTGTCGTAATTGTCTATTGCTTTTGTCTTATCATAACATTTCATCGCATAAATTATTTTATTTGATTAATAATATAATTGATAATTATTTGATAATACTTACCGTTCTTGGACAGGAACGAGTATCACTCATTATAGTGATAAGGAAAATTAATCTACATTAATTAATTTTCATTTAAGAAGGAAAAAGTATAGTGACTACTTATTAATCATAATGTATTCGCTAGATTATTTTATTAAGCAAGCTAAAGCCCTTCAGATGACTCCTGAAGAGGTAAAAGCATTCGCACTTTCAGAATATGAAAAGGCTCAGAAGTTAGAAACGCTAAGACTAGAAAACGTAAAATTTGAGGCAGAACAGAAAAGATTGGAGGCTGAAGAAAATGATAAAAAAAGGAAATTAGCCGCTGAATTAGAGGAAAAACGATTTCAGCGTGAAACAGAACAGAAAAGATTGGAGGCTGAAGAAAATGAGAAAAAAAATGAAATTAGCCGCTGAATTAAAGGAAAAACGAATTCAGCGTGAAGCAGCAGAAAACGAAAAAAGACTTCGTTTGGAGGCTGAAGAAAATGAGAAAAAAAAATGAAATTAGCCGCTGAATTAGAGGAAAAACGAATTCAGCGTGAAGCAGCAGAAAACGAAAAAAGACTTCGTTTGGAGGCTGAAGAAAACGAGAGAAAAGCTGCTGAAAAAGAAAGGCAACTCAGAATTGAAATGGAATGTAAGCAAAAGGAAATGGAAGAGAGGAGATTGATAGCTGAAGAAAATACAAGAAAATATCAGCTTCAGGTTCAACATGAACAAAAAATTAAGGAAATGGAATTTGAACAATTTAAATTAGCTCATTAAGCTAATTCTCAGAAAAGTCATGAAGGCCAATCTTCCTCTAGACACGATAATTTTAGGGAAGTTCACCTAAAATTACCCAAATTTAATCCACCATCCGACGACGTAATATTCTTTCTAGACAGATTTGAGGCCACTTGTAGATCTTATAAAGTGAATAAAACACTATATTGTACATATTTATCCAGATTACTTACAGGGGATGCTATGGCGGTATATCATACAACTAGTGCTAATGAAAAAAATGATTATGACGCTCTTAGAGCCGCTCTTCTTAGGAAATATCAAATGACTGAAGATCAATACAGATTGCGTTTTAAAACTATGTTACCACAATCAGGAAAGAACATTAGTGACTTTCTTTCCCAAAAACGGCTGACCTTGGAAAGATGGATCGAATTGTCCAAGGTAGAAAAGTCTTATGAAGGTCTTTTCGATTTATTACTACGCGATAAAGTTTTATCGTCAGTAAATCCTACATTTCTTTCATTTATGCATGAGCGTAAACCTTCTTCAATAAAAGAATTAGAAGAAAATTGTAAAAGTTTCTGCACCGCTCACCCAAACATGGGTATTAGTAATGCGCAGATCAAAAATGAGTTACCTGTTGCTTTTGCTATGCAACAGAAGAACTTTTCACGCCATCGTTCGATGAGTAACGATAGATACTTTAATAAGGGAAGTAATGACAAATTCAACTATAGTAATTTTTATAAGGAGAAACATAACCAGCAATCTGCTCCATTTAATGCTTCTTGTGGCCAATCTCATAGATCACGAGATTTTGGTAACAATAATTTCAGATATAATCAAGGAAACAATAATAAACAAAACTGGCGATCACAATCACAAAATCCTCAAAATAGACAAGGTTCTTGGAATAGATCATTTGGCCAAAATCACAACAGTGAGGACAATAATTGGCGTACTCATCCAGATTTCAACTCAGGCAGAAATAGTAATTATAGCAATTTTAATGCCAATAGTCAGAATCGATCGCGAGGAAGAGATAGATCTTCAAGCAATTCACGTCGACATGCTATGTTGGTTTAAGAGATACACAGGCTAACAATGAACAGGATAAAGATACTAATACGCATAATGCCATGTCTTGTTCTCTTGATTTTAATCAGGTGAAAGCTTGTTCCGAATGTACGACTCTTTTCCAGCCAAAGGCGATCGCGACACTGCGATGCGGACATATTTTGCCTAGTCTACCTGCAGTCTGCACGGCCACTTCTGCGTCAGTACACCAGGAACAGGGTTGTCTTAAATTTAATAAAGGATATGTAAATTCCATTCCATGCTCTATTTTATTTGATTCAGGTTGTAGCACAGTCGGTGTGCGGACTTCGCTGATTGACCCATTGTGCGCTACAGGCAATACTGTGAAATGTGTCACCTTTGGAGGCACTGTGGAAACCTTTCCTACAGCCATAATTAATTTACATACACCATTTTTTTTCAGTGAGAATTCATGCGTGCCTGCTTCAGAATCCTATTAGCGACGTGATACTAGGTCGAATACATGGTATAAAAGAGTGTACCCCACAGCAAATAGCTGATTGGGAAGAGCAACATATACATGATGCCCGTGCATTTACAACTATACCTAGATTTGTTTCACAGACACATACTGCTAACATACTATGTAATTCTAAGGTTCTGGAATCTAACATTGAAAATGATTCCATTGTTCATTACGCCACTGCTGCTAATTCGTTACAACCTTTGCGACATGCATTCATTCGTAAGAATGACATTTAGGTTTCAACGCAACCTGTGAAGACTGGTAGGTCATTTCGTGGGACATATACCTTCCCTCGGCAGAATAATAAGGCCAATTCTGAAAACAAATCCTTGCGACTTGAACAGCAGGCAACTGATCGTAAGAAAAATGTTAAGTTTGAAAAAAAGGGAAAGGATGTCCCTAACAAAAATAAGAGTTGCAACTCAAATGGGAAAATTAAAACCAATAAGGTTGTCAACAAAGTTTTTACTTTGCCGAGCACTAAGGTGTCTACGACATGCGGTACACCTACACCTTTGCCTAGTAGAAGTAGTCATAATCAAGTACAAAATTATGATACATCTAAAAACAAGAATTATTTTACAGGCAAAAGTAATAAATATTATAATGTACCTCAACGGACTAAGGTTAATCATAAACCTTATTTACATTCTAGTTACTACGGTACCACATATATTGGTAAGGGTGCATATTCTTGCACTATCCTTGTGCAAAATCTGCCACAACGAACTACTTGGCAGGCACTGGGAAATTTTTTCAACTACACGGCGGACGTTAAGTTCGTACGTCTATTACCACATACCAATAACAGGTATGGTGACGCAGTGGTTACATTTAGAACCAATAAAGATGCTCGCATGGTTATCGAGCGGGACAATGGTGTGTATTTTCACCACCATTCTCTCCGAATACGATTGGTTCCTGATTCTGCGTCACGCAGATATTAACCTACTGATATTGGAGTTGATATCACATTCTTTGATGACTCAGCCTATGCAGTCATCATCTCTTTTCTTGGTACTTGTGCGTTAATTCACCGGGAAATTATAATTTTACAAATTTATTACCAAAACCGAGCACCGTACTCTTTCTTGACTGAAAAAGTGTCATTTCACATTGTCCTCTCCCCCTTCCCCCGTTGCTTAGAATTTTTTTTAAAACACGCCTGCCGTTCGTAAGGTTGTAGTCACGTAGCACATTCTGCTGTAGGGGAGTGAAGTGTTATAGACTTCGATGCACTGGGTCCCAGCTTTATGAGGTGGGGTGGCCTGTTCCCTTCCTCGCTGCCGTTGCCTTCTCTAACTCAAGATCAGAGTGAGGTACCCATTTACGGGGGGGGGGGATGTTGATGGCGGGTCTGTCGTAAGCGAGAAACGCTTTTTTTTTTAACTTGCCTCCTTTTTTTTTTTTAAACCAGCGGCACTCTCAAATCACAATGTGAAATCAACCTTTTTCAGTCAAGAAAAAGGACGGTTCTCAGTTTGGGTAATAAATTTGTAAAATTATAATTTCCCGGTAAATTAACGCACAAGAACCCTTTTCTTTACTAATCATTGTTTCTTTTCTTTTCTATAGATCATTTCTTTCTCGACTCCACGGGGATTATTCCAATGGAATTTTATGCCATTTGGATTAGTAAACGCACCTGCTACCTTTGTACGCATGATGCGTCGCGTACTTTCTCGTCGTCCCGATGTCATTACTTACATTGATGACATTTGTCTTTTTAGCGACTCATGGGATGAGCATATTCAGGGATTGAATGCTTTACTGTCTACTTTACGTGATTATACTTTAACAGCCAAACCATCGAAGGCATTGGTCGGTTTTCACGACATCTCCTTTCTGGGTCACCGTATTGGTCATGGCTTGCTGTATACAGAGGACAGTATTGTCTCTAAAATTCTAAACATCACAGCACCTAAGACAAAAAAACAGGTTAGATCTATTTTAGGACTAATACAGTTCTATGCTAAGTTTATCCCTCATTTGTCTACTATAACTGCTCCTTTTTCTTCTTTGTTGAGAAAAGGGACAGCTAACGTAATTCAGTGGTCTAGCGAGCATCAAATCGCGTTAGATTCAATTAAAAGATTTTTTTCAAATGCTCCAGTTTTAAGGTTGCCTAACAAAAACCTTATTTTTACTCTTCGTAGTGATGCGTCATCATATGGAATTGCCGGTGTTTTGATGCAAGAATATTCAGGCACCTTGCACCCTGTGATGTACGTGTCGAGAAAATTGACGACCACCGAACAGAAATATTCAGTCCTGGACAAAGAACTTCTCGCCTTGGTGTGGTCTATTACTAAACTGGAACGATACCTATTAGGCACACATTTTATTGTTGAAAGTGACCAAAAGGCTCTCACAACTCTTAATACGAAAGACGTTAAATCTTTAAAGTCAACAAGGTACGCTATAGCCTTACAGCCATACAGCTTTTAGATTCGTTCAATACCTGGAATTAAAAATGTGTTTGCGGACTGTTTGTCACGCTGTCCAAGCGAACCTGTCGAACCAGAACAGCTTCCAGAAAATGAAACGTTTCTACAGAAAATCGTTCAAGTAGAATGTGATGATCATTGAACTATGTTATTTGCCTAAACTCTATACAGACTTCGTATGGATCAGGATTATTCTTACCGACATAACTATCAGGATATACTAATTGTTTGGATTGAAACATAACTTTTTAGATCTTACCATTTTCTTGGTACGGGAACACTGTTGTCAGTTATATACAGAGTTAGTCAATATTCATAATGAACATATTGGACTGCGTAATGTGTTGGAAAATATTTTTTCATCGTGCATGGAACATAAAATAACAGATTCTCATCTTTTATTAACTATTCTTAATATAACAGTAACACTTAGTAAGACTGTTAGCAATTAAATGAATTAGTAACACTGACAGACAACATTTTTCTTTCTTATATAAGAATAAGTGTTCTTAGGTCAATTTCTTGCGCTGATTTCAAATCTGAAATCCGTTTATCTCTATCACGTCGGGTTCTTAAGATATTTGTGAATAAATATATTTTTGGGAAACCGTTATTTGCTCCGTTTCATTTTTACTATATAACTTATTAAAAATTAATAAAAAGCAACATAATTCTACTTTTTATACTGCTAAAAGATGCATGACATATGTTACGCGATTTTTCAAATAGTTACTGTATTTTGAAAAAATTCTGAGCAAAATATGGCTTTTAGAAGTTGTAGAAATTCGACTGATCTGTTCTTTTACGTGTGCGGATATTTTACCGATCGTGTTGACCAGAAAAACGTTACACCATTACTAAAGATAGCATATGAACTTTATTTCGATTCGAAAGTTGATGATGCAAATAAATCTTGGAAGCCAAATGCGGTTTGTTCGATACATTGGCAGGTTGGTTACTAAAATCGCCGAAGCATAAGTCGATGCCTTTTGGCGTGCCAGTAATATGGCGTGAACATACAAATCACACTACTGATTTTTACTTCTGCTTGACAAATATCCATGGTTTCACTTTTAAAACTAGAAAGTCTGTGGTTTATCCAAATATTGAATCGGTTTCGAAACCAGTGCCTCATGATCCAATCACGTGTCCGATCCAAGTACCACCAGAACAATATCCGTTGGACGTAAATGAACCATCAGAAAGTGATCGTTTACCTGCTTTAGAAACTAATTCTGACTCAGATTACATACCGGTGAATGATGGTGTTTACTTAATTAACCATTCAGAACTTTCAGATCTAATACGTGATCTCGCTCTTACCAAAGGACAAGCGGAATTACTCGGTTCGCGACTCAAAGAATGGAATCTTTTAGCGCCCAATACTCCGATATCTAAATTTCGTCATAGACACAGAGAACTTGTTCAATACTTTGAGATGGATGATGACATTTGCTATTGCAAAGATGTAAACGGTCATGAGCACATAGTCAACGAATGGCGATTTTTCATCGATTCTTCCAAGACTAGTCTAAAAGCCGTGTTATTGCATAACAGAAATTTTTTTTCATCAATTCCAGTCGCCTACTCTGTTCATATGAAAGAAACTTATGACAATATGGCTATACGTTTGGAAAAAATAAAGTACAATGACTACCAATGGCGGATTTGTGGAGACCTAAAGGTCATTGCAATTCTCACGGGCATGCAGACTGGGTATACTAAATTTTGTTGCTTCCGATGTGAATGGGACAGCCGCAACAGACAGGAACATTATGCAAGAAAGGTGTGGCCTATCCGGGATCGTATGCAGCTCGGGCATTGTTGCGTGATAAATTCTCGCAACATCGTTTTATTTCAATATCTGTTTTATAACGCAAGGGCAACAACTGCTTGAAATTTATAGTCACTTTTCTCGGTAAGCATTTGTCTTCTCGCGTTGGTATCGAATGCAGTTAAGTTTGAGCTGTGGTCATTTTTGCGCTGGACTGCGCATGACTTGTCTTGTTGTTTGGTCGAGCGGTTTCCGCCCACGACTAGTGGAGTGAGCGATTTGGAATGGCGAAAGAGATGCCTCGTTGAAGAGGGGATCTCCGCTTTCTTTTGTTCTGTCAGGGATGTGTAGTCCTCTTATGGATATTTCGTTTAGTCGAGATAATACCTCTAGTGTTTTCCCACATGTCGGGAGGCGTGATATTTCTGTGTATTTCATGAAAGCAAGGTAAATTGACTTTTTCATTAACTCTATCGATTTTGGGTCGTGAGCGATTTCGATTCATAGCCTGTCTCCGAAAGTCGTCGCCACGAGATGTTCTTTCCCAGCTCACATGTCGCTGCATTGTACTGCATCGGTTGATGCATGTACCAAGGACCATTACTTGCTGCTTTGTTAAATGAACTAGGTTTAGGAAACCTTTATTATCTAGAGGATATTTTTTGAGGACATTATTTATACTTCGGCAGACGTGTCTGTCTTGCTGAAGTCAAACTAAGGAGAGTGAACTGATCTCATACATCTGGTTATCTCCTGGCTGTTATAGAAAAGGATGGAGTTTTCCACCTGACTACATTTACAGCACTATGAAATATAACATGCATCTGACTCATCATTGTAATGCTGTCTACCGTCTATTGCTGTATTGAATGTTGCTGTGATAATGACTGTTTGATGTGCCTACACATTTGCGTAACCATTTTGTCACTGTGGCGTCCACAATAAATAATGAAGAAAAACGTCAACGGCTGTTTCAAGACTCATTGACTTTATACGTCGTGAGTTTACTGACGTCCTATGTGGATTGCCCTGTTATTGTTGTATGAACATTGTTTTTGACTGAACACATCTACACACTACACAAAACCAGACATGCGGATACCATCCATCATCATATGGCATCACGCATCAGGCATAAAAATGTAATACGCGAGCCATTAGTTAACAAAGACACCTTCATTTTACCACTGTTACATATAAAGTTGGGGCTCATGAAGAATTTTGTAAAAGCGTTAGATAAAACGAGCAAAGCTTTCACTTATCTTCGAGAAAAGTTTCCGCAAGTTAGCGATGCAAAGATAAAGGAAGGTATCTTTGTAGGACCTCAGATTAGGAAAGTTATTGCAGAAAACAATTCGAGAACTTGTTACATGGTAGTGAACTTCGCGCATGGATGGCATTCAAATCGATCGTCGATAACTTTCTGGAAAATCACAAATCTGTCGACTATGTTGCATATTGTTAAGCAGTGCATAGATGCATACATAATTATGGGCTGTAACATGTCCCTCAAAATCCATTTGCTCGATTCGCATCTTAACTTTTTCCCTGACAACCTTGGCGAAGTCAGCGATGAACATGGAGAATGATTCCATCAAGATATCGCCGTAATGGAGTCACGTTATCAAGGGCGGTGGAGTGTGACCATGCTTGCCGATTATTGTTGGATGCTTCATCGCGATGTACCACATGCCATTCACCGACGAAAGTCGACTGCAAAGAAATTCAAGCCTACATAACTGTTATACTTCTTGTACGAATGATGTTGTAATACTGTATGCGTTGTTAAAAAACTTCAATTGCGTATTTCTAGAGATCCCGACCTGATAGAGAAAAACGGTTTGCAGATTTAAAAACAGCGCATTAAAATTGACCAGAAAAACATAGAAATGTTAGAGAAAGAAAAAAAAAGTTTTTTTTGTTAGTCAGTGTAATTAGTGATTTTTTAAAATTAGGAACTATATTGATTAGTTAGAATCAATTTAAGTTTCTCAAGTAGTGGTATATTTCCCATTCACTAACTTTAATAGTTTATATGTGTCTCCTTATACTTATATCTACCACTCAGGGTACATGATCTTGATACTTATAGATGATTAGTCCACCTTAGTAATGTTAGAAACATTAAATGTGTTGTTCTCTTAGCGTGTTGAATTATGCATTGTTTATTCACTTTGTGTGTTTTAATTTCATTTTTTCGGTTTATAATTCACTTGTCATTTGTTACATATCATTATTGTTTTTCTTTTTTCATTTGAAATCATGTGTTAATTTTTTTATTTTTGGAAATTTAGTTGGTTGTTTTACCATTCTTTTGGTTCTGATTTCCAACTTTCTTTGAATTTTTTTTTTCTTGTATTTCACCACATCGTACCAAAGTAGGTCGATTGTGGATGTATGCTTTAATGCATGCTATGGTTTAGTTGTCTTGATTTCCATTTAATATTCATTTTCTTTTTATGGTATAATATTTTAACTATGAATA
Organism: Oreohelix idahoensis; assembly: GCA_024509875.1. NCBI lineage: Eukaryota > Metazoa > Mollusca > Gastropoda > Stylommatophora > Oreohelicidae > Oreohelix > Oreohelix idahoensis. The sequence continues at coordinate 505,260 of JAMPIV010018554.1, read as the reverse complement.
ATTTTAATAGATGTCGATGTAGTTTGACTCACCTCTCCTAATTACTTAGAAAAAAAAAGATTAATATAATTAACTGTTTTTAAGGGGGAGTGATAAGGAAACTGTTGCGTACTTTTACATAGATGGCAGTCTTAGGTCCTGCCTGTGTTAAAAGGTTACGCACCATTCTTATGATAGGAATATTATTTGTGCGTATGATTTATCACGCACGTGTGTGCACAATGTAGAGTATGAGACTCTTAACGCACGGGTGACCAAGATCTAGGGAATGACGTCAGAGAGCGATCTTGAAGGGTCAAACCGGACTGATCGTCCGTATTGTATTGTATTGTGTCCCTTATGAATGGGAATTATTTCTATTGTGGATGACTGGTTTTCTTCTCAGAAGCCAATGTCAAGATGTATACGTAAGTCTTGTACCCATGTATTGATAAATGATCTTATGGATGATTTTTAAGTGATGTCTCTACTCATTACTGGCATCTAGCTGGAGTCCTCATGTCAGGATTTCAAGAATGGATCAGATGAGCTGATAGCTTCACTTGTAAAACGTAGTGGTAATCCTACGAGAGGAAATATTATTAAATGTATTGCAAGATTGTATTGCGAAGTGCCGACATCTCGGTCATGGCACGGATTGGAGAGGTTAGCCAAGGATAGTCGCTAACCTGTATTTATCTTGATGTAGGAAAGTGTGGATCTTATGTTTAATCAACTGTCTGAGCAGTCTATGGAAGAAGTCAATTGAGCAAGACAGTATATTTTGGTTGCATTCTCAAGTATTATGAAGATGTATAATAAGCCCGATGTCCTTGTAGAAGGTCAACGGCCGATGCCCTAGTGACTATCACAGAGACAGATTAATTGTCTGAACATTAGTTTCGTGAGGAAGAATATTGGTAATGGAACTGACTGGAAAGATGTATATTGCCATTATGAACATTATGACATAATTTCACCGTCATGTATTCTTGTTGATCGTCCATGCATCAAAGTACTGTTTCGTATCGTCTACTGTGCAACGTAAATAAATTATATGAACTAATTTTCTAACCACGAGTAGAGTATCGTCATGTTGGCCAATTTGCCTATCACTCGTTGGAGTTTTGATTACTTTATTAAACATTCGCGTAAATATTCTAGTGCCATCCCATCACCACCACTAACCAGGAATCACTATTAGAAGAAACATAAGATAACGCTCTTACAGAGTTAAAGTGTTTTGTGTTTATGTACCATCATTTTCATTTCTCCCCTAGACATTAGGTACATCATACACCAGACACTAGAGCCAAAATAGTGACCGTGTGAGATCTAGGGAGGTAGCGTTAGGTTCCCTGCAAATACATCGTTATCATCTATTAGAGTCAGGGGCCTACATGTGCTTGACCTCACACGGTTAACACAGACACAGCTTTCTTTCCTTTCAGGTATAACATCATAACCTCCCCAGCAAATTAAACTTGCTACAGCTGGGCCCCACCTCTATTCTTGGGATTGGCTTACTCATCACGAGTCACCAGGTCAACATGATATTGCACGTGAGAGTGGAGAAGAGCGTGCTCGATATGTCCATACAACCATTAAAATACGAAATCCACTCTTTTGTAAAATAATACATACCATCTTAAAATATCCCCTACTTTTTGTGACAGGTATATGTTATCATTTTACTAAGATACACTAACAAAACCCCAAGTTGGGAATACGAGATTTTCCTCAGATATATGAAAACACAAACATAATGCACAACAACAAGTATTAACTAATCTCAATGCATAAACTGCTGAGATCCAAAAGAAAAAAAAAGACATTGAGATCGAGGGTGTGCGAATCGATGTACAAAATCCGAATCAAATTTAAAAAAGAAAAAACAATGTGAAAGCCCAACCTGCGACAATGTATCATGTTCTGGTTTTTTTTTTGCTTTTTTCCCCTTGCATCTTAGCAATGCCTTCCATATTAGTTTTTATCGTTCATCTTAGGGGAAAAAAATGTAGATATTTATAAACAGATGTAATCGAGTGCATTGCCAGCTCCATAGTTTGAAAACTTCATATCGTTGCCAGATTTACATTTGCGTCCAAATCTTTTTCTTTTCTTTGCTTTATTAGCTAAGGCAAATACATGTCTCAATTCTGCTTGCGTCTTCATTTTGTTTTCCCTTCACGTCTGAGTGGTTTTATGAATATCTGGCATTTGTCTATCGGTGGATGGATCCCACTTGAGTCTGTACGTGAATGGCCTATCAGATTGCGTGCACATTTGAGCAACAATAGCACAATCAAATAAGATCTATGCGATACAAATATCAAGGGGTAAGATAAACAAAAAATAAGAATTAATGGAAGCAAAAAGCATTCACAAAAGGGTAATCAGAAATAACAATAACGCTAATTTTTTTCAAGAATTAAAGAAATTTCACTTTTACAAAGTATGCAATACAGAGTGACATACATAAAAAAAAATATAAAAAAAACCATGTCACTTTTTGCAAAGTCATAATTAGGTCCGATGTTGTTTGCTTCTTAAGTCTTCCTGTGTAGTATAAATGGATTCTTGGACTGCACCTTTCTACAGGAGTCAAATATGGTGGCTGTAGCACATCTCGTGCATTAAGGATGAGGTAACTACGAAGGGTGTCAAGCGTCTTCAACTTCAAGATGTTAGTGCCTAGTGTTGACTGCCTGCAACTTGAACCACAAACTTAAAGAAGACAAATGTCACTGCGAAGTATTAAGTCTCCTGACATAGCCATCAGGTGCCATTCGCTTCCATCCACCACTTCATCTTCCTCAGAAATGTTACCCTCTCTGGGCGTTTATCTTAACCCCAGTGAATCGGATGAAAGTGCTTTTGGACAGCGAAAGATGACGATTGATATATATATATATATATATATATATATATATATATATATATATATATATAGATATATATATATATATATAATAATAATAATAATAATAATAATAATAAATTCTTTAAGCACCAAACACGGCGCATAAGGCAGAAACCAGTGCTCTCCAGGTTGTACGTTGTGACGCCACTCCTCTTAGCTCTTGCACATTGTTTAATCCCAACGTTCTTCCTTCTCTTATTATTGTTCTTCTGAGTGTTTCTTTTGGTCTTCCTTTTTTCCTCTTACCCTCAGGAACCCAAGTGAGTGCCTGCAATGGTATTCTATTGTTTTGCATTCGTAGGACATGACCGATATATGACCATCGTCTTTTCCTTATATAGTTGGAGACATATTTCTGCCTAGAGTCTTCTCTTATTTGTCGATTAGTCTTGAATTCTTTCCAACTGATGTTCATGAGTTTTCTAAGACATTTGTTCTCGAATGTATTCAGCTTGTTCTCCAATGATTTTGTTATTTTCCAACTCTCACAGCCGTATGTTAACACTGAGATCGTAATTTCCAAATGTTAGATAATCTATTGAAGGCGCTAGCTGCCAAAGCAATTCTAGTATGAATTTCTCTTGTTGTGTCACCATCCTGAGTCATTTTACTGCCTAAATAATTGAAACTTTCAACTTTCTGTAGTTTTTCCCCGTTCAGGATGATATTAAAGGTCTCGTTAGAAAAGTTCATAACTTTAGTTTTAGAGGCATTTATTTGGAGACCTATTTTAACCGAAAGATGACACAAATTATTTACTGCTTCTTGGGATTGTCTGGGTGTTGAACTTAAGAATGCTAAATCATCTGCGAAATCCAGGTCCCCCAGGAATTTTCCATTTGTCCATTTTATACCTAATTGTTCATTGTGGGTATAGTTTCTCATAACCCAATCAATAGCTATTCCAAAAAGTAGTGGTGACATAATACAGCCTTGTTTCACCCCTGTTTCTACTGTAAACCATTCTGTATTCCCTTTATTTGTTCTAACACAACATCTTGCATTGTCATATAGCACTTTGATTATATTCACATATTTTGTTGGAAAACCATAGATTGTAAGTATCTTCCACAATGATGGGCGGTGTAGACTATCAAAGGCTTTTTGAAAATCGACGAAGGTGATAATAAGTGGCGATTGCATTTCCACTGATTCTTCTATAATTGTTCTTAGTGTGAATATTTGATCAATACATGATCGTTTCGGCCTGAAACCCGCTTGTTCTTCTCTGATCTTTTCGTCAGCATGCAATTTGAGTCTTTCTAACATCATGCAACATAATAATTTTCCAGGTACCAGGTAAATATATTTATATATATTTACGAAATTTACTAAAGTGCTTGTATAGTAAATATGTACACCATGATATCATCATTCACTCCCTGTTCTCTATGAAGTCTGGAGCTATCTCTGCTGTTTGTTCCTTGTGAGGAAACCCGCACGAAGCAATCACCAGCAGTGGTGGTTCATGTGTCAAGTTATTTGCAGAGATGAGGTTCCCAGCCTTATATACCACTGTACATCCACAAGCAAATTATACATGTGAAAATGCCAATATGAAATGATCAAATGTGTATATTAAACTTACCCCGAGTTTTTCGGTCGAACAGAGACTTTTTGCACAGGAAACGTCCAAATATTGTCGGGCAACATTTAAGATGCCGTCTCTTTCAGGTAAGTTAGGTGTGTAACTGGGAGCACGAAGTGGGATCCTACGTTTACGGCGCAAAGCGATGTCACTGGGGTTACGCTCTTCTAATCTTAGAATTCACGTCTAGTCCTATGGCCTGTCCTATATTTTGTGTCCTAATATTCCGTGTTCCTGGCTGTCTATGATTTCTTCTTGAAGCAATTGGAAGTCATTGAAGTAGTCTTCCAATGCTATCATATAGGCGAAATTTCCGCCTTCGCACACAGGTTGCTACTTAGAGAAGTCCACTCAGGAACAGTCTATCTTAGCATCTGAAATGCCAAAAAAATTGCAAATAAGTGTCTGATTTCGGTAGGAGCCTATTCCGTCACCCTCGTCTCTCATGTAGAACATTACTATATGACAACATAAGATAACGTGTGATTTTCAAAATCAATTCCCATATACTCACTTCACAAATCTAACATTATATTGTCCTCCAAGCTGTTGTTTTGTTGTACTTGTTTTCACAACAAAGTCCATCTGCCGGAAGTACTACATCACTGTCCGTGTCTTAATCTCTACCAAGTTTATTATCTTCTTACGTCCCAGTGAAATCGACCGTGTATTAGTGCACGTCATGTTTGCACCTTATTATGCGACAACATGGTTTCGTGTATCTTCCCAGACAAAATTTCGCTCTGTGTAGACTCTTACTCCGTTTGGAGCAGGCGATAAGCGAAAAGTCAATGTGGCAAGTTAACCGTTACCGATAACAAAGGAGAAAATAACAAAGAGAGAGGGATGTGTGAGATGTGTGAAAGATGTGATAATGAAACGTTGAAAGCGAAAACAATGAATGCTGGACGAATTAGCACATAAAAGGGATGGCAGAGTAATAATGCCGGAGATAAGTGAAGACCAAAAAAGGAACAAACATACTTCGTGACACTCTCGCAGCTAGGTGATGGCGCTGATCGAATGGTCAATGATTTTAATTTCCCCCAATGCATTTCATCTCTGTAAAGTTTCTTTCTTTCTTTCTTTCTTTGATCTTTCTTTCTTTCTTCGTTTCTTTCTATCTGTCTGTCTGTAAGTCTGTCTTTCTTACTTTCTATTTTTCTTTCTTTCTTTGTCTCCTTTTTTTGTTTGTTTCTTTTTTATGCTTGCCATTTATCAATTTTCATTACTTATTTACTACTTCCTGAGTGATCTGGGAAATAATCAGACTGTGTATTGAGGTTAGCCGCAACCCCCTACATCCTAAACTGAGCAGACGACTCAAAGACCGCGGGTTTATTGGGAATTTTTGCAGTTTCAAAGTCCGTATTAAAAAACTCTTTGACTGTCGTGTACTAGCCATATCTGATGTAATTTTCGGCACAAGAAGAGCCTCTATTGTACACTCAGTCACTTAGTATTTTCTCTCTACTTTCGGTAGCGGCGGCAGCCATTTCCTGTCAGCCATTTCCTGTCAGCCAGGTGATTCTAATAAGATTGTACTCGCTTTCATTCTTCAGGGTTTTTTTTTTTTACTTAGTTCTCAATTTCATTCCTTTCTGTTTTTTGTTCGTCTGTCCCTGGAGAGGACCTTGTGGCCGCAACGTAGGTTCTTTCTCATCTTTTGTCCTAGTTTTGTCCTTTCATGATGTTTTTCCTACCTGCACTCTACTGTATACTCTAATGTGCCGAATTTTAATCTCATTTGGTCGGGGTAGAGGGCACATGATTAATTTATCAGACTGCAGCGGATGTTAACAACAATAGAACAGTACATGCATTGGCGGATCCAATGGGACCTTTGGGACTTTCAAAACCTTCATTTCTTATCAACCGCTCCGGTACTTTTACCCTAACCCCCCCCCCCCCCAACACACACACACACACACACACACACACTAGAGACTTAAATGTAAGTAATCGTTAGATCTGACGACGGACGAATTAACACATGTACACATGTCTGGTACTGGACAATCGTAAGTACCTTAAAGGTTACGAACGGAGTTTGCAAGTGGCGGGACAATGAAAAACAATAAAGGGAACTACAATACAATAATGAGACAACAGAAAACTGTGTGACAAGAAAACAGACCATTTGTGCATCAGGCGGCCAATCCGATATTTTAAAAAAATGTTATTCTATAATGTAAAATATCTATGAATTAACAAATTTAGTCTCTTTGTAGTTGTACCTTACTTTTATGTAATTATGTTAGAAATAGTTAGATTGTTTAAAAATGAAAATGAACATTTTTATGTTACTGTATCAAAAAACTATCAAGTGGTCACATTTGTTCAAAATGCGTTATTTAGTTTTTTAATTATCTAAAAAAAATGTGTAAATAAGGCGCGGAAAGAAGGGGGGGGGGAGGGGGGGGGTGAGTGCTTATCATTTGATGTATCGCCCCTCACTTGGACAATTCCTAGATCCGCCAGTGAGTCCAGGAAGATCTAAGTATTTACATACCAATATTAGACATATATTGAAGTCTCTGAGTGCATGACGCTGCCCATCGCACCAGGTGGCGATGCTCCCTACGGCGTCATCTCAGACTGGGCGGAAAGAAGCTCTTACAACAAGCAGAAGAGAAAAGAACACGCCGACAGGAACATCAGGTCAAACAAAACAAAAAAACACCTGAGAGCTATCACCCCAGGGGCGCATGCTCATAGTCAGTTATGACTGAGTGGGGCTACTATAAAACTATAACTATTGAGGTCAGAATGTCTTCTTCCTCCCTTCCCTTTTTCGCTCCTCATTGAGCATGGGGCGACCACTGTTGTAGCCCCAGTGCATAAAAGCTTGGACTAAGGCACTGATGTGCTCTTGTGGTAGCAGAGTCTGTAGCAGTTTGTTTTAAATGGTGGCTTTGCAAGCTCTATGCTCAACTGAGACCGCAGTCGTCATGCCTGGTTAGAACAGAAGACCTTTTATTTCCTTCTCTCATCAGAGACCTCTAGGAACCACGCAGGGCAAGAGGTTACCATGGAATCTTGTATATATCCAGGGTTAAAGGTTAAATATCCTTGTGTAGCTCCAGGGGTCTTTTACAAGACAAAGAAAGAATAGTACCACCGCTACCTCATGCATGTCGTAGGAGCTAACTAATATGAGGTTGTGCATGTTGCTGGCACTCGTATCATGTAAAATACATTGCTTCAGAAACCATCATTACAAGACCCCATGGATGCTTTGGGCAGGTTTCTGTGGTGGCAGCTCATGCTCCGTAGACAGCGAAGTGGGAAAAGAAGAAAAAGAATGGGATAAACGTGGATTGGACAGTGTACATAAAACGAGTGTTTTACTCTGAACAAAAAAGGTTACATACTTTCGAAAATGTAAGCTCGCACAGAAGAGAACGATTAAAGTTAGTCTGACGAGATCACAAGTGTGGAACTGATGACAACAGTCTGACAAGTATCAGTAACACAAGTGGTGATGTAAACACATTGCCAGTGGACAGAAAGATATTTCTATACGGGTAATGTAAACACATTGCGAGTGGACAGAAAAATGTTTCTATACGGGTGATGTAAACACATTGCCAGTGGACGGAAAGATGTTTCTATACGAGTGATGTAAACACATTGCCAGTGGACAGAATAATGTTTCTACACGGGTGAGATAAACACATTGCCAGTGGACAGAAAAATGTTTCTATACGGATGATGTAAACACATTGCCAGTGGACTGAAAAAATGTTTCTATACGGGTGATGTAAACACATTGCCAGTGGACAGAAAGATGTTTCTATACGGGTGATTTAAACACATTGCCAGTGGACAGAAAAATGTTTCTATATGGGGAATGTAAACACATTGCCAGTTGAGAGAAAGATTTTTCTGTACGGGTGATGTAAACACATTGTCACTGGACAGACAGATGCTTCTATACGTAAACAAAATATTAAGCCATATTTTAAGATGATAATTAGAGTTGCTTCTTGTGACAAAAGTACCGGCTTAGAAGGCAGGTCGGATCATGCACCAGTATGTAAAAGTGGGTATCTGCTTTGACTTAATGAAGGCAAAAGCAGCAACGGGATGGGAACTGGTCATGTCACCTCACAAAGCTGAGACCTAGCTGGTCAATGGTGGTCACGTTGCCTCCCCTTATCCCTACAGTAGTGGTCCAACAGTGGCCAAAACTCAAAAGTAACTAATGTGGGTCTTCAAAGGTGTCTACCTTCGCGCAGGATTACTCTTGTCAGAGTTTTAGGTAGAAGGATAATTATTCGTCTACCTCAAGGGAGTATTCACAAGATATTCAGAAAAGCGAGAACAGTGCTGCATGAGGCTGAGCAAATGTTAACTCTAGTATCTGCCGTCAACTTTTGTGAAGGATAAGGTTATCTTATACTTGTTAGCTCGTTCAAGACCCCAGATGTTGAGTTAATTCCGCGAATTTCTTATTATTATTATATAGCTCTGTTTAAGTGTATTTAAGAAATTGTCTGAGACATACGGTTGTAGTACATTCAAAATGATTAAACCAACTTTAGATGTGACTTTATACAAGTAACAAATTTAATAATCAATTATGTTTTAACAGTTATAAAAATGAATAATTCTTTAACAAACAAAAGTCATCATCGAGTGATGTTATGAGGTTAAAAATTGGATAGTTTACTTTTCAGCTTTATCGTTTCTACTTAGCTGCCAATGGTTTTGTCTGTTCTACTCCAGCTGATGTTTGGTTCTTTGTAGATAGATGACTGGATCACACACGTCACCGGTCAAGTTTGAAAGTTGTAGCAAGTTCCAAGAAGTGTCATGGAGTATCTACCAAGCTGGTCCCGCGTGTCTAAGACCTGTCCGATGATGGTGTCTAGCGTCGACTTCAGGCCACTTATACCCTCAATTGTTCCAGAGATAGTACCCTCAACTGGAACAACCAACTAGTGTCACAAAAGAAGAGAAACAAATACCCTCTGAGTATTGAGTTTCCCGACACTTACTTATGTGTCCCCCTCTTTTCATTTCACCATCCCATCTACCTCAGAACTTTTACCCTCGCTGAGAATTAATATTAATCCCATTGAGCGGAAAAACATTCATTACATTTAGGTTGAATAAATTTATATTTACCTTTACATTGGTTGAAAAGGTTAATAATATAAATTGAGCATGTTTCCCTTTGTGACGGTATTGCCTCCCCTGCTTTGCAGTAGTGGTTCAACAGTGGCCAAAACTCAAGAGAATCTAATATGGGCCTTTAAAGGTGTCTACCTTCGCATAAGATTACTCTTGGCAGAGATGTAGATAGAAGGGTAGTGACACTTCTATCACAAGATCCTCCTCTGTTAATATCGTAATTATTATTGTTATTAACTCTGCTAGGGGTAAATATTATTGTTATTAACTCTGCTAGGGGTAATTATTTAATTAAATTCACCAACAAGGACTGTAACTTAACTTAAAAAATGTAAGTAAGTCTGCTGGTAAATATTTACAATTAATTTGTACATTTACTCTTTTCTGTTTGAAAAGTTTTAAAAGAAATCATATTACAACATTAAATAAATAATAAAATGTTCAACAAAGTCTTTCACTGAATTAAGATGTCTATCACTATGGAGAAAGTCTTGCTTGGTTGGTCTCTCTCTCTGATTAAGAAATATTTGATAATTTCACAGTTCTGATTGAAGATCTACACTGCTATAGTCATCATAAAACTTTAATTTTATTTTGGTGAACAGGGATATGCTGTACAGTTGCCTTTGTGGGCAACTTATCTGAGTCACTGAAGATGACTCCCTCTGATATTGGATAGAAATATTTGCTGAAATTCTTCCAAGTGGTATACACGAGATGTCTGGCCCTCTGACATAGACCGGCACTTCATCCGTCGTAACCTCAGTAAGAGATGCCTCTTGTATATTTGTTAGTTTTACAGGATAAATCCTGAAACGAAGTTAAATGCAATCCTTGTATTTCTCTATCAAAATCCCTCTATGACACAGATGGGGATGATAGACAGTTTCAGACAGAGTGCTAGCAAGTGCACAAGATATAATATAGTAGCAACAATCAATTCAGTTCACTGTGATCATAAATTTCTTCTACATCCTTATTTATAATCCTTTTCCCATGATCCGCCTCCCTACAATAATTTGGTCGTGAATAAAACTACTAAGTAATATATCAAACTATACAGTAATCCAATTACTTTCATCCTTCCTTTTTTCCTGGTATGTGTCTCATTCCATTAAGAAATACTTCTTTAAATACATTTCCAAACTTACAGACACACTTTGGCCATCATTCTCAATTATTTTGAATATTTCCCAAGGCTGGCTTTGCCTCCAGAAGTACACACAAGCCTGTAAGTTCACCAGCAACACACTGTAATTTTCTAACACATCTACACACTTCCTATCGTACAGGTGGATTAATCACTAGAAATACACATAATTATATATATATATATATATATATATATATATATATATATATATATATATATATATATATATATATATATATATATATATAACGTTAAATGGGCAAACGTTAGAAGAAGTTAACACCTTTAAATATCTCGGGTCCACTATATGTAGTGATGGAAGATCAAATAAAGAAATCAAGACAAGACTTGAGATGGCCTCAGCTGCCATGACAAGGTTGAATGTGATCTGGAAAAGTAACATCAGTTTTCCTGTGAAGATCAAATTATACAAATCACTTGTATTATCTATTCTCTTGTATGGGTGTGAGGGCTGGACACTCACTGCAGATACGGAGCGAAGGATTCAGGCTTTCGAGCATAAATGTTATAGAAGAATTTTGCGCATTTGCTATAAAGAGCACAAAACAAATGTCTATGTTAGAGAGAAGATAAACACCTATGCAGGCCACCAAGAACCACTTTTGTCAATAGTGAAACGTCGAAAGCTTGCCTGGTTTGGGCATGTAACTCGTCATGACTCCCTTTCGAAAACGATCCTCCAGGGAACAGTCGAAGGTAAACGGAGAAGAGGAAGGCAAAGAAAATCCTGGGCTGATAACATCAAAGAATGGGCAGGACACGGTTTCTCCACACTTGTACGCATTGCTGAGAATAGAGAGCAGTGGAGGACCCTGTCTGCTGATGCTTCCACCATGGCACCCCTACGACCCATGACGGGTTATGGGTTGAGATGAGATGATGATATATATATATATATATATATATATATATATATATATATATATATATATATATATATATATATATAGATTCGTTCTTACCCTAAGGCACAAACATAGACAAGCTGTTAATGGTTGTTTAAGGTCTGCTTTCAAGTACAGAAGGCAAATCGCTTCCACTAACACTTGCTTTCTTTTGCCGCTCGCTGTCGCTTTCAAATATTGTGACTGACCTGATTCTGTTAGATACGCACTATATATAGGGTGACCTCGAGCGTCCGAGGTGGTTCCCCAACGAATGTGTTTTGTGTTCAGAAAATATTGGTAAATTTTGCCTATTGTGCAAATCAGGAAAACTAAGATTTTGTTTATCTACGTTATTCCTGGAGCGATTTTATTCATCTAAAGTTTAAAATACGCCCTATATTATTCTACATATTTCTAGTAAACAACCTTTGTCATTCTTAAATGCATTTTATTCTATGCGTACGTTACACAGCTAAATAATGGGCTAACCTGAGGCTTCGATGCATTTAACTAGAGATCTCTCCCGTCCTATATCAGTCTTTGTAAAAGTATTAGTACTTACGGGTAGAGCAACATCCCTAATATCGTTTTGGTAGCCTCTTCCAGGTGGTACTTCTTTCATAATTATGTAGTTAATTGTCCTCCGATACTTGTTTGCACATATTTGGACTTCAATTGTATTTATTTAAGGCTGTAGTAAACACGGCATAACGGAGCGTTCTGATTGGTCTGTGTATCTTGCAGTTCTTACAATGTATGTCGCGCGGTGTGGTCAGAGTTACACAGAATTCGTGTTGTGATACAGACGTCACTTCATGACACCACCTCTGCTTTTGGTTATCTGTAAGAAACTCGCAAAAAAGCAGTCACCAGCCCTGGCAGTGGTGGTTCATGAAATCATCTTTTTATATGCTGAGGTTGCCAGCCTCTAATGACTTGGACATCCACTAGCAATTTTCGCATATTAATATTCACATGTCAATATATACATATTAGTTCACATGCTAATGGGAACCGTGGTAGCGTAGTGGTTAGTAGTGCACTGGCTTCCTAGCTCAGTGTTCCATGGTTCGACCCCCAGTTTAGTGGGATTTTTTAGACCGAAAACGGCTCCTAGGTCGACACAGCCTCATGAACTGGGTACCAGAGCAACTCTGGGAAGGTTAAAGCGGCCGGCGTGATGCTGACCACATCACCCCGAGTGTGCCGATGGTCAAGAAAATATGGGCCTGATACCTTATTCCCAATATGCCACTATGGGCGTGTAACGGGATCTTTTACCTTTTTTTCACACGTTAATAATGCAAAATAAAGAATTTAAAATGTACAACTTGCGCCAATCTTTAGTCTCACAGACTGCTGACTCAGAGAAATAGTTTAATGCAGCTTGACGATGCCTCTTACACGTGGTATGGGGTGTTGTTATTTTAGCAGTAAGTTCCCACTTTGACTTTGTGTTACAGTTCCCTCAGATTCCGGTTTTCCGTGTTAAAATGGTAGAGTTTTCTCAAGATGCTCAAACACGGTCTGGCCTGGTAAATGAAATCTGCTGCTGTTCGTAACTCTGGCAAGGTCTGGTTGTCTTCTTGGCGCGAGGTGAATTTTCGCAGTGTTCTAAACTCACTAAAGTGTCAGAATATATTACACTTCGCTCCCCCCGCAGTACTTTGTGACGATTTAGGTAGGGTCCAGTCAGGAATTTTGTTCTTCTTATGTTTCGAAAGCCCTCCAATCGTTTCAAAACCGATAGGTTTTGGTGGGGTAATTCACAATATTTCCACTAGGAAATTTCTGTGCGTTAATGCAAAGGTCATGTCTTCCAAATATGGAAGTGAGATTTCCGTACTATTCTCCCCAGTGATTACAAATAACTTCTTACTTTTATGTCAAGTAATATCTTCGTAATAATTCTGTCGGAAGCTTATTACAACATTCCGACTGTCAAGTGCGTATCTGTAATCTATCCGCAAGCGGATCATTTATCACCCGGCACGCCTGTGGTAAACACAACGCTTGGTCACTGTACGCAAACTGACCGGCCTATCTGGGTTTTTTACCTGTGCCTAATCTTAGCAAAGTCAAGAAGCTTAAAGCAACATGACGAATTATCACCGAAGGGAGTGTACAACTAATATGAAAATACCAAATATCTGCTTGATAGCAGAGAAAGAAATGTGCTGACCACGAAAATTTCATGTAATCAGTACGCACAACAAATATAACTGAATACGGCCGGAGAGGACAAGAGATCGACCCAAAAATTATGTGACAAATGGTCAAGGCACCATGAAAAAACATTGAAAGACCAGCGTGCTGTGTGTGTTTAATTTACTTTAACACGTCTTCAACACTTCACTCACCTGTGCTAGTATTGTGTGCTGGGTGACTACCTGCACCTTTTATTTTTAAATCAGGATTTATATTTAACCTGGCAATATTATGTAGGAAGTAAAAAATGGAAAATTGATCCAAGTCAATAGAGAACGTTGAAAATTAACAGACAATTGTGTTTACATTTGATGACGAAAGAGTTGCACCTTTTTCAACAGGTATAGCACAAATGACGCATTAGCTTTAACGTTAAAGAACAACTCTTCCAGACTGAAACAAATCAATAGTACATCAACCTGGAGCCGACGACGAGGGCAGTATTGCACAAGTGAAAATAAGACCTGGATATTGTCTGTTCAATTTTTCCAAATCTGACTCGCTGCTTTTCAAGTTAAGACTTGACCCTTAGTTGTAGGAAGTGAGCGAAAACTGAGACAAAGATGATGATGATTATGTAGGAAGTCAGGTCAGAGAGAGCTAATGATTCATTCTTATGGCGCCTGCGAAGGAAGAAGGAAAGAAGAAATAATACTTTATAAGACCAAATTAAAAGAATGTACGATAGAATCACTCTCCTTTTCGCTTACCATTCACACTCAGACGTCACACACATTCACACATGTAGCGTGCATAAACTCACACAAATACATAGTTCACAAGCGCACACGTTCAGTAGAATAGGGTACACATAAGTTCATTCACATGCGAAACTAACATACATGCTTACACACCAGTTTACATACATGCTTACACACCAGTTTACATACATGCTTACACACCAGTTTACATACATGCTTACACACACCAGTTTACATACATGCCTACACACACCAGTTTACGTACATGCTTACACACACCAGTTTACATAATGCTTACACACACCAGTTTACATACATGCTTACACACACCAGTTTACATACACGCTTACACACACCAGTTTATATACATGCTTACACACACCAGTTTAATACATGCTTACACACACCAGCTTACATAATGTTACACACACCAGTTTATATACATGATTACACACACCAGTTTACATACATGCTTACACACCAGTTTACATACATGATTACACACCAGTTTACATACATGCTTACACACCAGTTTACATACAGGCTTACACACAATAGTTTACATACATGCTTACACACCAGTTTCCATAGGACCTACAGGCTTACACACACCCGTTTCCATACATGCTTACACACCAGTTTACATACATGCTTACACACCAGTTTACATAGGGCCTACAGGCTTACACACACCAGTTTTTATACATGCTTACACACACCAGTTTACATAATGCTTACACACACCAGTTTACATACATGCTTACACACACCAGTTTACATACATGCTTACACACACCAGTTTATATACATGCTTACACACACCAGTTTACATACATGCTTATACACACCAGTTTGTATACATGCTTACACACACCAGTTTAATATATGCTTACACACACCAGTTTATATACAGGCTTACACATACCAGTTTACATACATGTTTACACACACCAGTTTACATACACGCTTACACACACCAGTTTATATGCATGCTTACATACACCAGTTTACATACATGCTTACACACACCAGTTTACATACATGCTTACACACACCAGTATACATACATGCTTACACACCAGTTTACATACATGCTTACACACACCAGTTTATATACAGGCTTACACATACCAGTTTACATACATGCTTACACACACCAGTTTATATACATGCTTGCACACACCAGTTTACATACATGCTTACACACACCAGTTTATATACATGCTTACACACACCAGTTTACATACATGCTTATACACACCAGTTTGTATACATACTTACACACACTAGTTTAATATATGCTTACACACACCAGTTTACATACAGGCTTACACACACCAGTCTATATACATGCTTACACACACCAGTCTATATACATGTTTACACACACCAGTTTGTATACATGCTTACACACACCAGTTTAATATATGCTTACACACACCAGTTTATATACAGGCTTACACATACCAGTTTACATACATGCTTACACACACCAGTTTACATGCATATATAGGCACGTTATGACAGGCAAAGGCAGCGATGAAGGAAGATGGTCACACCCCCTTCATGAAGCTGAACCTATTATAGTGACATCTCCAACACTTGACTCCCCTACAGCAGTATCTGTTACATGATTACGTTTTCTTTACTCTGAAGCCACATTTGGTAACTAATTATGTAATAGTTATCCGTTTACCATCAGCTTACATGGACGTTGGGCGACAAAACTGACGGGAATTAGCAAGTTGGAGTCGGCCTGATCAACAGGAGTTAGGGTCTGGATAATACCAGCAAAAGTTACCGATTATCCTGTGAACAACGTTGGTCAGGGATGTGCTTGTTACGGAACGTAAGATTATGCTTAGCTGTGCTATCGTCAAATGCCGAAGTACACTTCAGGGTCCAAATCGCGAAATCAATGGTACACTGAGTTAGCCTTTCGGGTGGCTATTTTGTCCACGCTGAAATCGGTGACAGCGACGTTAGATATTTCCATTTTGAGTCGTATAAGTGTGATTAATTTTTGAGTATTTAAAACTTAATTTTCACGTTCTTTCTCATCTGGTTTTCTTCGCTTGTTCCTGACGAAGGCCTTATGGCCGTAACGTAGCATTTTATTTGTTCCTTTGTCTTAGTATAGATACATTAACTATTTTCGTTACCATCCCTGAATTAGTTTCATTCATTCATTCATTCATTCATTCATTCATTCATTTTCCTTTCCGTTCCTAAAGGATCCGCTACTTCTGCTGACCCTGCATGAAGACTGCACCAAGCAGTCACATAATGTTTGCATAGCAGGTTTCTGTGGCAATTAGTCTTACATGGTGAGGTTGCCAGCCACATACACAACGTCATATTAGTCGCCTTGTACGATATGCCAAAGGTAACAGTAGTGCTATTATTTCTTTCTCTCTTCAGAGACCACTAGGAATTACACGGCACGCTGAATTAGTTTAAGATAG
Organism: Oreohelix idahoensis; assembly: GCA_024509875.1. NCBI lineage: Eukaryota > Metazoa > Mollusca > Gastropoda > Stylommatophora > Oreohelicidae > Oreohelix > Oreohelix idahoensis. Next base: position 488,196 of record JAMPIV010018554.1, on the reverse strand, counting down.
ATCAATTGTAATTATTTGCCCGAGCATCATCATCATCATCAGGTGTCATCTTAACATTGAAGGACTGTACACTAGATCTTCAATGTCTTCTGTCTCTTGTCTTGATGGTGCACTCTGATAGACTCTTACCTAGCTGTGTTCCTAGACTCTTTCCTGCCCATCTCTTGATGTCATCTTCTCACTTATAGCGCTGTCTTCTCCTTCAACATCTGCCTTCTATTATTCTCTTCAGTTTGGTGATTTGTCATTTAAATTGCCCTATACGCATTCATATATGGCCATTCTTGTACTGAAAGAAAACAGTTTGCGCTTTGTGGTTTAAATATATATATATATTTTTTTGTGGGTCTACCAGAAATTCGTGATTTTATTCCCCAGTCTAAAGTTCCGAACCTTGCTGTGAAAGTAAATTAGAACTGCTGTATTTTCTCTTTGCATTCCTGATAATATACGGAATATCTCCATTTATTCATTAGTGTTAATTTGCTTGTGTTATTATAAGGGATTGTAAAAGCAACTGATGATGTACAAGGATCTAAAAGTTAGGTCTTGATTTTGCATATCTTACGTGGTAGTCGATAGTCCACACTGTGGGGAAGACATGCAACTATCTCTGACATTTAACACCCAATGCGTTTATATAACGCATAGCTGAAAGTGTACAAACAATATCTTGAGGATTTTCATTGCTGTTAATATTGTTGGGATAGAAAGCAATTTAGCAGCAAAGTGGGCAAAAATTGCAGTAAGTTCTTCTAACTGTATGGACGCTTTTGTGACACAGTGTGATGTAGTAGTCGTTCCAGAAAATTCTAACATCGTTGTTGGGAGCAGCTCTGTGGTGCATAAAACATCAATTAATGTTTTTCATTTTTGTGTGTGTGTACCACAGAGTGCTCTCTGTGAACGCATGTTGTTGTATCACGTCACTTAGTAAGAATGATGATGTAAGCAAGTTGTCAAGCGTGATGTATGCTTGGTTACAACAGTCTTTGGTGTGAGGATTTCGGATGTCCAGAAGTGTCCAGCGCAAGCGTGATTTCGTTGGGAGGAGTCTTCCCCAGATAAAGTATTTTTTTTATGTCAGGCATAGAAGTGGACGTGAGTACGCAAGTATCGAGAATTAGTGTATGAGGTCGGTAAAAGATACTTTGCGTAGTTATTTACATCTGCATGCCTAGCAACACGTAACAAATTTAGCTCGGCTCTTTAGTGCGGGAAAACCCGTTGGACAGAAATGTCCTATATAGGCAATATCATTTGTCGAAGACTTAGGCATATATCTAGGCGACGAATGCTTGGTATGAATTCGAAACCTACCACAATAGGGCAACAGTTGAGCAGAATCTATGGAATACTATATTATATTGCTACATAACATTATTGTGGACAGATTATGATTTTAAGAGATCGAAACCAGACGCAGACAAGCAACTGGCGTTGAATTAATTTTATAATAAGATAAAGAACACTCGGAATAAAGTCATAATTACACACGATAAAGCAGAGATTGTTCTGAATCTAAGGATATTCGGTTGGAAGTACTACTTATTGTTAGTATGAAGATTTATTATTGCTGCATAAAATACACAAACTGCCATTTTTGACATCACGGATTGATAGGCAAAGGGGTTGGGACGTAGGTGTCACCTCGGAGGTCCGTCCGATTTCAATACAGTAAAAGGCGCATACATAAAATACTACACACAACACTACGAGCTGACAGTCCATTTGAGAGCTGAACTGCATCAAACCCTCGACATACAAGAACAAAGAAAAACTGCTATTTTGAGACAGCTATCTTTTTCAGCGACGTGGTTGCGAACCTGAGGGTATGTAGATTACACTTATAGTAGGCAAACTGATCTATTTTGCACTGCATTATTATGCATATAATGTTGTTTGATGTGTATTTTGTGCATGACTCTCTGTCGCCGAGTCTGAGATACTATTCTTTATATCAAGTACTTCTTGATACTATCATCTCATCTAAATTTACCATCTCGCCACAATTATGACAAGTCCATGCCCCGCGCGACAAATTACCATGTTACTCAATTGTTCCTTATCGCTTTGGGTTATGCAACTGTCTTTAAAAAATACCAGACACTAGGCGGGCAACCTTCTCACCCCTCCTTCCGAGTTTGTTCACGTCCCTATACGCCACAGCAGGTCCCTATATGTTACATCATTAACAAAATAGGCTGCATGGAACCTGAACCATTCCGTGTAAAGGGGAGATCAATGGAGGATCTTCACGCTAGCATTTTAGGGGAAACAGGCTGTGCGTGCTTGGGTGGTGTTAGGACTTGCTGTACTCAACTTACGAGGTCGGCACACGCATTGAGAGGATGAGTAGAAAGTAATCAGATTTCATAGATGAGTCACTACCGTAACTCCCTGCAATATGGCGACTTACGGGCTGTTATATGTGAGGGAATAATTAATGAACGCATAAAAAGTATAATAGTCCAATGGCAGATATTCTCGTTGGGGAGTGAAGTGTTAGAGACAATAATACTAGGTTCAGCTCTATAAGGTTGAGTGACAAGTTCAGTTCGTCGCTGCCTTTCCCTCCCTAACTCAAGTGCCGAGTCAGGTACTCATTTACAGAATAGTAGTCTGGAACTTGTCTCAGCCAGGTTTAGAACCCAGAGCCCGGTAACTCTGCCGTGAGAGGCAAGAGCTCTAACCACTCTGGCAATCGGATCAACGCGAACATTTAACCACCAGATATCATGAAAAATTCGCCACTTAACTCTTTCCGTTCCAGGCCGTTGTTAAGTTTTATACAGGTCCCAAAATGGATGCCAATTTTATTTTCCACTAGTGTTTTAATACAAGGGTGCAAGCGACCCCCTGGAGCAGCGCGACCCACCTTCTAGGTGTGTGAGACATCACAGATATTTTATAATCATGATTCATCATCATCATGTTTCCTTTGCTCTTCTAACAGAGAGTGGGGTCACCACTACAGTTGGTCCTCTTGCAGGAAGACTGCACCAGTCAGTCACATGATCATGAAATGATTCTTTATGTGGCTAATTTGATTTACATAATGAGACTGCCAGTCCCATACACAAACTCATAATAGTAACCTTGTACGATATACCTGAGGGTACTGTAGTCATATTTTTATATGTTTCTTCAGAGACCCGCGGGAATTATACAGGGCTAATATCATTATATATATGTGTGTGCGTGTGTGTGTGTAGTGCGATTTCTATCTCGTGTTCTGGGGTTGGCACATTTTCTTCTGTTTTCAGTTTCTTCCTGTTCATATACTTCCACCTTCCAACCAACAAGGAAGTCCGTCAACACACTTACAAACCTGGAAACTATAACTAACAAAAATACACTTACAAAAACTAAAGACAGAGGACTGGGTTAAATAAACATTGTACCACTGCTGAGAATCGAACACATAACGTTTGCTGAGAAGGCAGCCATTTTAAACACTAAGCCACCGCTGCGTCTTGGTATTTGCGGTTTAAAAAAATGCCAACTGTGTTAATGTATACACAACGCCTAGTAGAAGCCAGCAAGATGAATCTATTCTTAAAGTCACAATATAGTGGTGATTGAATTTTTTGTTTTAAAAGATGCCAAAAGAAAGAATAATGTACAAGATTCAGCTGACCACTGTTTTCTTCAAACATATGCTAATTTGACGTCTGATTATGTTCAAAGTAACGGTAGAATATTTACGCTGAGTTCTAGTGATCTGATTATGTGGCCTCGCTTGGATGAAGCGAGGTAATTGTTCGCGCGCGCTTGGATTTTTATTTTTAATGATTGCCTTCCTCATTCAGTGTAGTGTAGCGTATCGTTAGTTAGTGGACATTTAAACAAATAAACAGGGGAAACCCGAGACATGTAAACAATAAAAAATAAATATTATACACATAACGGTATGTTTCATGCGCTCGTGAGAAGTAAAGAATCAGAAAACTAGACAACAGAAAAAACAACAGAAGTGAGTGGCTTACCAGAGAATCGAACCCAGGACCTACCGAATGGCATCCCCGATTAGCTACAGAAGCGAATCACACTATCTTCCCTGCCAGCTAGGCACCACACAAATAGTGCTTGAAGACAGGGGTCATTAGCGCGATTCGCAGCATGTAACACCGGATATGTACCTAGGGCGATCCAGCCTAATTAATGACGCAATCACTTCTGTTGTCCCCCTGTTATACAATATAGGTCAGGTTACACAGAACAAAGACCTTAATAGTGTATCTAGTAAATGATAGAAGAATCCGAACAGTACAGGACAGAGGGTAGGTTTGGTATTTTATAAACATTTAAACAACTCACGTCTGTTGTTTTTCTGTTGTCTAGTTTTGTGCTTCTTTATTTCTCACGAGCGCATGAAACATACATTTATGTGTGTAATGTTTATTTATTTACCGTTTGTTAGTGGACATACCAGGAAAATATTATTATCAAGAGATGGTAGCACCTCTGCAATTCATCGAAGTACATTCAACATAAAACTGCTACAAAAGTACACTCCTTGGTCATCGTATCTTTCAGTTTTGTCAGCATATGCCTAAACATATTTGTATGATGATTATATTGTGTTTAAAAATACATTGGCGTGTCTTTGATTTCTGGCCAGTAAGATGCTAAACCGTTAACACTTTTCTGGCCATTAAGAAATGCTAAACCGTTAACACTTTTCTGGCCAGTAAGAAATGCCAAACCGCTAACGCCTTTTGGCTAGTAAGAAATGCTAAACCGTTAACACCTTGTTTACATGCTACACAAGAAAATAATCCGCATAATAACATCTTTAGGAAATCTTGCGACGGACGCTAACAGACTAATACAGGCTAATAATGTCATGTTATTAGCAACTACATTTTGATAATCCTAATAAAAACGGATCAAATCCAGCGCATTCTCGACATAGTAATCCGAACACTACGTTATCAATGTCGGAGGAAAGAATAAATGTCTACTCAAATGTGGGAAAATACGGATTACGATTCATAAATTTCTAGATTTGAATTGCAAATCAATAGATAAGTCATTATTTAAAACTTTCTTCCCAAGTGTACTTCGCAAATTAAGGTTTTTGTGTATCTGTTGGGCCTTGACAGATTTACATGATGATGCAGCCTTCCTGCAAGGGAGCTAACTGAAGTGGTGGCTGTATGTCCACGGGGGAGTAAAAATGGAAATGAATGATTACGTAGTGCTCGGCGAAAGGGTGTGAAAATGAGAAAACTCCAAACCGTGTGTCACGCTACATGTGTGTAGGTAGTGATTGTGAGATATAACGGTCACACGTTTTGGCCCATGTGCCATCAATAGGGTAACACGTCCCTGAGACAAGCTGAGGGGGTCGCACACATGTGACGTCACACAGTGAGCGGAAAGTGGGTCAATTTTTTGGCGAAGTGTGACGATAGAAGAAGTGGTATAAAAAATATGAAGTCATACAAAAATAGGAGTAAGCATCCCTTCCTTCATTGAAAGTGTCGCAGCAAAATAGATTTTGTAACCTCAATCCTCATAGTCTACTTATATTCGCAATAGTTAACAATTCTCTCATGGACGACTTATATTAATATTATAGTCTCAGCTGGAGTATCTGATAGTTGTTATAACCTTTTACTGGTTCAAATTTTAAAACAACAATTAAATATTCCCTTTTTATTTTAAATAATGTAATACACACCTGTCCAAAAAATCTATGTTGCTCTGGAAGCAAATTGGTTTCTAATTCTTTCAATGGAGGAGCATCTTACTTTGCCGTGGATAGTGATAATTAAGGTAAAAAACTCGCTGATATCAGCAACCAGACGATACGTCAAAGTCTAAAAACCCAACCACTGCAGACCCAAGTAGAGCAGTTCCAACTAAGATGGTTTGACCATGTCTGCAGAAAGGGAGAAGATCGGCTACCACGGCAAACACGGGAAACTAAGAGCCAGGGATCCAGACCCCCAGGACGACCCAAAGTCCGCTGGGAGGACAACATTAGACAATCTTTGAAGGACCGAGGACTAGAATGGAACTAAGCCAGGAGGAAGACAGCCGATAGAATAGTATGGCGCTCTCTCTTACAAACCTCTACACCTCACGGTAGAAGAGGAACGACTAAGTAAGTAAGTAATTCGCTGATAAAGACTTCATTTTTTTTTTTTTAAACCTTTGAATGTTTGTGGATTTGCCCTCGTCTAACATTATTTTATGAAACCTTCAAACAATTTAAAAAAGCCAAAATTAGCGATAATATTAACAAATGTAGCAGCAGTTAACCAGAAAAGCAGTCTTTGTAAAAGCCTGATTAATCAAACACTATTTGACTTTAACAATTGTTATGTTGTCTACACTGGTAAACTAATTTACATTGGATTACATTCTTTCTTTACCGTATTTTAAAAAAAATATGATATAAAAGGGGGGTGAGATTAAAGTATTTATGACGTCATATGAGAAAATGCCTGGATTTTTTTACGAGGGGGAGGGGAAAAGGGTGGGGGACATTTAAATATGACCCAAAACGCATAACGTCACATGTGGACAACCTCTGACTTTACATGACAACGTCCTAATCCGTGTTTTAAAAAATCAATGGTTGATGTTTGTTTTGTTTACTAGAGGTTTTTGAAAACTTGATAATTTTCCTATTTTCTGTTTCTCTCTAACATAAACTCTTCCTTCACCTTATGTTATTTTGTAAAACTTCTCAGGTGATACCTTATATTAACGCTAAAACACACGGGGACTGCGACCTAGCAGAAACCAGAACTTGGCGTGAAATTACCAGTCACGGTTTTTAAAAACGTTCTGCTGTGTTCTCAAACTGAGCATTTTTAGTCACGTTCCTTAAGGGAGCCGCGGTTGCATAGTGGTTAGTGCACTGGCTTCCTAGCTCAGGTCTATGGTTCGATCCCCAGATGATGCGGGATTTTTTTTAGGCCGCAAACGGCTCCTGTGTCGACCCAGCCCCAATTGGGTACCAGAGCAATTTCTGGGAAGGTTAAGGCGGCCGGCGTGATGCTGACCACATCACCCCTAGTGTGCCGATGGTCAAGAAAATATGGGCCTAACACCATATTCCCAATACGCCTCAATGGGCGTGTAACGGGATCCTTTACCTTTTACCTTAAGAACTTCATGCTTCGTTCTCAATCTGTGCATTTTCTGTCATGCTGCTTACAAACTTTCCACACCGTTCTCAAACTATGCGTTATCAGCACATTTTTCAAGTATTTTTCTTATTCTCATAGTTTCACCAGGATGTAAACAGGCAGACGGGCAACAAAAAAACGGTAATGGGTATGTCGTGAAAGAAGTGAACGTAAAAAGAAAGCTGATTATTTGTTTTTTAAGTGGACAATTTTAGCATGTTATGAGAAGAGGAACGCCGAAACATAATGCGACAACAGGATATAATAACGGAAAAAAAATCGACAACAACAAAGAGCGGAGATACTGGACACTTTGACATCGTGGAATGGAAAGAAGTTAGTAACAGAGGAAGTTGTGGAGAGACATAGTCATCTTTACCAGCTGACACGGTACTTGAAAAAGAGAATAAGAAATAGACAAAACGAAACGTACTTAAAATTATACAGCTTTATACAAACAGGCATGTAGAAATGGGAAAGAGGGGGGAGGTTTGGTGTAAAGGTAAAGGATCCCGTAACACGCCCATTGAGGTATATTGGGAATATGGTGTTAGGCCCATATTTTCTTGACCATCGGCACAATATAGGTGATGTGGTCAACATCACGCCGGCCGCCTTTTCCTTCCAAGAGTTGCTGTAAGATATACATAAGCGAATCCAAAAGCATGTTCAGAACGTTGTACACATCACACTAACAAAGGTAAGCACACGTATGTACACTGTTTACATCAGGGCTGTGGAGTCCGAGTCGTGAAGTCGGTAGTCCTTTAATGGAGTCGGCAACAAATATCCGGACTCCGAATTTTATGCCGCATGACTAATAAAAGACTTTAGTTGCAGTCAGGCTTCTAAAATTTCAGGAGTCGGACAATTTTTTGACAGATTCCACAACTCTTGTTTACATTAGCGAATGCAGAAACATGTGTTCACAACGCATCCACAAATAAACAGACATTTTGACAGAATTAAACACAAGTATACTCATTTTAATTAAGAATGACAGGGACAGATCTTAAGCTAATGGCACGTGATAGCAGGATTTGGCATGTTAATTGGAGGTCTGTGCTCCTTAGGGAGCAAACAAGGTAATGATTATAGGCTTTTTCATTATCCCCAGAGTAAGAGAACGAATGAACGAACTTTATTCTCAAAGGGTTGAGAATTGGCCACGCAGGCCCATCTGATATCCTGCCCTCCCTTTCTCTCATCTTTGATATTGAATTCATTTATTCTCACATATATTTGACATATATTTGACATATATTTGACATATCAATTTAAAGGAATTCAGCGTTGTAAAAGTAAAACAATAGAATACTCACATTAACAGTTGTAACGTTACGGCTCGTTTGCTTTTTCGTAATTTCCTCTCATCGCCTTTATTATCTATAATTTCGGCATATTTAAAGCACATAATTTCGTGCCTATCCTCTACTCAGAAGTGTTACTCTTTTTCCAACTACCATTGTTCACGTTTTACGCTTCGATGCATGACAAGACCAGACAATCGCCCATCCCTGAGAGATTAATTGAATCACTAAACGTGATAATACCACATGGACTCCAGGTAAATGTGAGCATAAAGTGATTGTTCAAGATTGCGTAATCACTTCGGATCCGGCAGTAGAATGGACTTGCAATACGGGTTTAATTGTGCAGAATACGATTTGTCTAGACAGGCAGTCGGATGGCGACAAGTCACGTGATACAAGAGATTGGCAGAGTCTTATAATCAGACTTCTAAATTACTTGGAATAGGTGATTATCGATAAACGCAATCTTGGAAGACATTTTTAAGAGCGAGCGGGAAGTGTGATATAAGTAAACTGTGACAACGCTTTACGGAAATCGCTATTCCATATATGGAAAGTGGCTGTTTAAATTTTCAAACGTATGAGTCACGCAGGAAATTCCATAAGCCCTACTCAATCATAACATGTACTTTGAATGCCATTGGTTTGGCAATTCAAGTTGTCATATACAATCGCTCTGATTGGGAGTTGCCTAGAAGTAGACAGAAAGAGTGTGTGGGTGAAGTCTGAGATATAATGTAGGACTTTTTAGACACACGGCACTGAATTCCCGAAGTCGTCAAGTAGGCAGCTCGGACTGACAGCAGGAAACAATAGAAGTAAAGATTCTGACTTTAAATAGAACAGAACTTAGAGGAACACTTCTGAACACTACAGCAAAAAAAACCCTAAGTTATTCATACAGAAACCGGACTTATACAGGACTTACTCACAAAGTCTCAAAGGGATTGTTAACAAAACTAAATACCCCGACGTGTGTTCAAGGCATCTGTTGCACCCCCGTAAAGATACGCCCATGGAAAGTCATGTGATATCGCCAATCACTGATAACGTATTGGTTTGGTGGATATTGATTATCTGCTAACGTTACTGTTGTGTTGTGGATCTGGTAATGTCTACAGTTGATACCTACATATACGCCACACAGGCAAACACTGTAGAAGTCTACTGGTAAGCGATGCACAGGTTCTCGATACAAATAGACCACGCCCTGGATATCACAAAGTTCAATGGTAAAACAATCGACAACAGAAAGGCATTGGAACTTGACACCTTGATTCCGCTCAGGTCCTCGATTCAGCACGCTACGTGCTAACACACCGCACAGGAAAGCAGGAAATGGGTCACCGTCTGTCAATTTCGTTGAAAGGAGGTACACCGCTCGTTCATACTGCCAGATGATTACTTGTACTGGTATACAGACGCCACTGTATATCATGACATCTCATAATCTTGAGTAATAAATTTCTTGACTTGCGAGTTGCGACTTGCGACTTGAGTTAACAGTTCCCAGTTTAACTGATACTGAATAAGTTTTCCTTGGGCCTGGATACAGCTCTCAAATGTGATGTCTGTCTTTCATATACTAACGCCACTCAGGCTACATGCTAACAGTTGTGAATTAATATCACGCGAATTTCGCGGGTGTCTGATCCTATAAAACTAGCACACCACTGTTGCAAATAGGGTGGCCAGCTTGTACGCTTTGCAATAGGTGATAGTGAGTGCGTGTTGGAACCGACACTCACAACACAGGATGTGAAATATTAATAGAAGGTCATTCACACTACAACACACGATATAAATTACCACATAAGAACTGCGCACTCGGCAGCTACAATGATATCATGATTCATGGCCTAAAGTACTCTTATTAAACTCAGCGCTATAAAGAATCCTCAATAACAATCCTCTCACAGGAGCTATCATGATTCATGGCCTAAAGTACTCTTATTAAACTCAGCGCTATAAAGAATCCTCAATAACAATCCTCTCACAGGAGCTATCATGATTCATGGCCTAAAGTACTCTTATTAAACTCAGCGCTATAAAGAATCCTCAATAACAATCCTCTCACAGGAGCTATCATGATTCATGGCCTAAAGTACTCTTACTAAACTCAGCGCTATAAAGAATCCTCAATAACAATCCTCTCACAGGAGCTATCATGATTCATGGCCTAAAGTACTCTTATTAAACTCAGCGCTATAAAGAATCCTCAATAACAATCCTCTCACAGGAGCTATCATGATTCATGGCCTAAAGTACTCTTATTAAACTCAGCGCTATAAAGAATCCTCAATAACAATCCTCTCACAGGAGCTATCATGATTCATGGCCTAAAGTACTCTTATTAAACTCAGCGCTATAAAGAATCCTCAATAACAATCCTCTCACAGGAGCTATCATGATTCATGGCCTAAAGTACTCTTATTAAACTCAGCGCTATAAAGAATCCTCAATAACAATCCTCTCACAGGAGCTATCATGATTCATGGCCTAAAGTACTCTTATTAAACTCAGCGCTATAAAGAATCCTCAATAACAATCCTCTCACAGGAGCTATCATGATTCATGGCCTAAAGTACTCTTATTAAACTCAGCGCTATAAAGAATCCTCAATAACAATCCTCTCACAGGAGCTATCATGATTCATGGCCTAAAGTACTCTTATTAATCAAGACTCCTCACACAGGAGATAATGGCCTTTAAAGACTGCACACTGCAGTTATAAACATTTCCACAATAATTCAAACTGCAGGTTTATACTACGCTGTACCCACAGCGAAAAATCCGTCGACATTTTAAATTCAGCACTGTACAGGCATTTCACACTTCCCAAAAACACTGTCTTCCTACCCGGTCAAAACGCCCGGAACACTCTCCCTAGATAACACACTCGTCCCGCTCAAAAGCAGACACGAGACTTCCTCACTGTTCACACAACACAAACAATTGCGGGCTAGCAGCGAGCTTCTCTCACCCAACTCAAAACAATACAGAATAACTATATCAGCGCTTTTCACGCTGTCTGTAATCTGTCTCTCGAAACTATCACGAGATACTCTCTAAATAATTCGATAGCTAACAAGCAACTAAGTGCTATAACTCAAAATCTATTTCAACTACTAACATACTCCAGTTTACTTCCCCTTACACTAAAACTGTTCGTTACAGCATCTATATCAAGTTTCCAAGACTATTTACCTGAGCAAGAAGTCTAAGATTTATCAATTATTGAGGAGAGTTGTAACATATTTTTTATGTTTTGAATGTTTCATGTTTGTACTTGCTGGGGGTGGTAAAAGTCCAAACGAAGCTGGCAACCTCAGCATGTAAAAAGATACATTCATGAACCACCAAAGCAAGCGATGGTGATTGCTGCATGCGGGTTCTCTCAGAGAACAAAAAGCAGAGGTAACCACAGACTCCAAATGGAGCAGGGAATGTGTGACAATTACATCAACATCCGTATAGTTGTATATTATCATTTTGTGAATGTATGTAAACTTAATATGTTGCTGCAGGCACAAGCCACTTACCGTTGTCCAGTCCAACATTTTTCATTAAATTAACTAAAATAATTATTAGTTTTCATCATATCCCTTGAGTAATATGATATACGCTCTGAGAAAACAAACGGCTGACTAACAGCAGGAAAGGCGCCTGGTTAACATCAGGAAAACAAAGATGAAGCAGCGGAATTTGTTCTTTTATTCCCTCTAAATTTTGTGGTACCAGTACAAGGCGACCAGACTGTTTGTGGTACGCCCAGGAGAGACCATTTGCTGTGCTACTATTTTGTGGTTCAAGAGCTGGATCGACATTTGTAAACCTGCGTTCCACTGGTGGTGAAAATTCTTGCCTTGACCAGGACAGGTTACTTCCTGAACTGATCTGGAAACGACCTCACCACAGAGACGAATCTACGGAAAAGCAGCATCAGCACTTTAGCATTTTGGCAAGTCACAGTTTTAACAGGTCAAACACAACCGAACTTTATTTGCCTATATTCATCAAGCCTAAATAATTTCTGTGCAGAAATCTATTTTTAAAAATCACCAACGGATATTTATTTACAAGTTTTAGAGTACCGGTAATTGATAATTGAATTTGTATATGTTGATTTTGACAAATTCATAGTTGAATTAATTATTACAGAGCGAAAGGCACACGTATGACTCAGAACCTCTAGTGTATGTATGTGTGTGTATATATATATATATATATATATATATATTATATATATATATATATCGAGCTAATAAGAGGAATTTCGTTGAATTAAATCAGCCGGGGGCTTGAACGAGCTAAATCATACATCTTCAAAAAAGGCGGCGGGTCAGATAAAAAGTTAACATGCTCAGACTCATTCAGCATTATTCTTGACTTCTGAAATTTCTTGTGAACATTCCCTCGAGGTAGAAACATCATTATCCTTCTATCTATAACTCTGCCAAGAGTAATCTTGAGCGAAGGTAGACACCTTTGAAGACCCACATTAGATACTCTTGAGTGTTGGCCACTGTTGGACTACTACTGCAGAGCTAAGGGAAGGCAACTTGTGAAAACAGTATCTAATTATAATCATGAAACAAAATATGTTGATAAGTACAAACATCATCATTAAACCCTACATTCGATATTATATGTTCAAACGGAAATATAACCAAACTACGGGGTCATGTAACACTAGTCAACAAATTTTCAAAAGTTTTTTGTACCAGAAATTAAATATACCATTTCTTATTGATTTTGACATGCTGATTTCAAATATCATAATGAAATTCACCAATTGGCTCTGGTTTTTTTTTAAAATGATGAATTTACATTACAGTAATACAAATAATGTATGCTTGTTTAATTCTCTGGGGTGAACAGCTAGTCTTTCTACTTTAGCATTATAAAAATTGTGGTTACATACTCAATTAATTGATATTTCAACATAAAATGATAGAAAAAATAAAAACATTATTTAAAGTTCACATATCATGTTTTAAAAAGGCACATTTGAACCCATTCCGTCATTATTCAGTCGCTGTTCGAGCTCTCTTTGCTTGCTTCTTGTAGTCAATCGATGAGGTGTCTCTTGTCACAGTCCAACAGTAATCAGCAAGCATTGAAGGGCTCCAATTGCCTTGATACCTTGTCTCCATAGCAGCAATGTCCTGGTGAAATCGTTCACCATGCTCATCACTGACCGCTCCACAGTTTGACGTAAAGAAATCCAGATGAGAATCCAGAAAATGAATTTTCAAAGACATGTTGCAGCCAAGACTCTTATACTTCAGAAGGAGATTTTCTACAATTTCATTGTAATTATCAGATCTGTTGTTTCCAAGAAAAGTGTCCACCACTGACTTAAATGCTAGCCATGCTGCTTTTTCCTTGCTATGCAACACGCAAAGAAACTCGTCATCATGAAGAAGTTTTCGAATTTGCGGACCAACAAATACTCCCTCTCTTATTTTAACTTCACTCAGTCTTGGAAATTTTCTGATGAGGTATTTGAAAGCCTCATCTGTTTTCTCCATTGCCTTGACAAAGTTTTTCATGAGACCCAGCTTAATGTGCAAGGGTCGCAACAAAATCTTGCTGGTGTCGACAAGTGCTGAGTTCTCAACGTTCTTACTGCCAGGCTGCAATGACTGCCTGATTGGCCAATGTCTTCTGATGTAATGGTCACTTCGTGCACGGCTATCCCACTCACAGAGAAAGCAACAGTACTTGGTGTATCCACCCTGTAGTCCAAGCAAAAGAGCGACCACTTTTAAGTCACCGCAATGTGATCAATGATGATGATCGTAGTTTATACACTTCAAAAGCTGCTTAGTGTTTTCATAAGTTTCTTTCATATGAACTGCGTGACCAACTGGAATTGACGGTAACACATTACCATTATTCAACAAAACAGCTTTAAGACTCGTCTTGGATGAATCAATGAAAAGCCTCCACTCTTCCGGTATGTAATTGATTTTGAGGGCTGCCATTAAACCAGAAATGTTGTGGCACGCAGAAAGGTCACCCTCTTTGAAAAAGAATGTAATAAGCGGCTTCTGGCGGTTCCTACACAGAAATTGTAACATCTTCTGCCAGGAGATTCCACTGTTGCAATCTGGAACCCAAAAGCTCCGCCTTGTTCTTCGGTAAATTCAGATCTCTTACAAGATCATTCAGTTCACCTTGGGTTATTAAGTGTGGTTTAGTGGATGTAGTTTGCTCAAAATCTGGGTCGCTTGAGGTTGATGGTTCAGGACCACCAATGTCCTCTTCTTCATCAGTGGAAGCAGCTGAAAATGATTCTGGCACTTTGGGAACTGGTAGGTCATCGCCATGTGGTACCGGACGTATTGCAGAGGGGATGTTTGGATATTCCAGAGTCCATTTTTTCTTCTTTGATATGCCTTTCCCAATTGGAGGGACCATGCAAAAGTAACAGTTGTTGAGATGATCAGTGGGCTCTCTCCAAATCATTGGGACTGCAAAAGGCATAGCTTGCCTTTTGCCAGTCAACCACAGTTTAAGATGTGCTGCACATGTATTGCAGCATATGTGTGGCGCCCAGCTCTTATCTTGATCTCCTATTCTGCAGCCAAAATACAAATCTTAATCACTTTAGTTATATTTCGTTTTTGTGATAGAAATGTCACCTAACCACATATATAACAGAAATTATTAGCACTG
Organism: Oreohelix idahoensis; assembly: GCA_024509875.1. Taxonomy (NCBI): domain Eukaryota; kingdom Metazoa; phylum Mollusca; class Gastropoda; order Stylommatophora; family Oreohelicidae; genus Oreohelix; species Oreohelix idahoensis. The sequence goes on along the minus strand of JAMPIV010018554.1, from coordinate 473,051 downwards.
TTCACACATGTCCTAGGCATTTCTAACTACGATACTTTTGATAAGGACAATGCACTAACTAATGGCAAAATTTTATCAGAGATAAGATATTTATACACAAAGGTGATGTAATCATAGGTAGGATTGCATCATCAACTTCTAGTTACATTTTTATTAGTCATTAGAAAAAAATTGTGCAATCGCCCACAACAGTTGCGTCATATATATATAAATTGACCGTAATTAAATAAACTAGCAGCATATATCTTGAAAACTAGAGCCAATCAACATTTTTAAATGTCATTTTTGTTTTCAGCACACCAAAATTAGTTAAGATCAGTTATTTTAATTTCTGGTACATTTTGGTTGTTGACTAGTGTAATCAGAACTCATAAAGTATTCGAAAAGTCTATGATTGTATGAATAGGGACTGAGGTTGTTTTTTTAGATCAAGTGGAAGATAGTTCCAAATATGAGCAGCAGAGCAAGCTACGCTTTTTCTTGACTAAATGAAGCCTAGGCTTGGGCATTTGTAATTTGTTAAGGCGTTGACTGCGGTTTTCATTGTATTTGAACATTGGCCACAGATATGTTGGAACATTCTGTGGCAGGATTTTGTGAAAACATTTAGCTTTGTTGAACAGAAAGCGCTTTCTTAGGGTCAGTACTTTGAGATTTTTATATAGATCTACACACTGTGTTTGGCAATTGTCTGAAACTAGACGTACTGCACGCTTTTGTTTTGAATGGAGTCTTTTTGTGTTGGACATGGAGCAACCATACCAGATTGTGGAGCAATAGTCAAGGTTTGTTTGTACTTGAGATATACAGAACAATGTTCTTGCTTCTTCACCTAGGAAATGTTTGATTTTAGCTAACTGGTAAACTTCCTGGGCAGTTTGCTTGGTCAGTGCATGTACATGTGAGTTCCAATTTAGATGCTGATCCACGACTAGACCTAGAGTTTTATGTTCATTTACGTGTTCACTTAGTGATGTAACAATGTAGATCTGAAGTGATGTTGTTGCTGAATTTTTATAATTTTTGTCTAGTTGATATTAAATGAATTTTATTTTACTGATTTTTATGTGTATGCGATTTCCGCAAAGAGGTAGAAGAAGACATCACAACACACGGAGAAGAGAAATGGAGAGACATGAAATGATTTTTTTAAGACGTGTAAAGACCTTGAACAGAAAGCACAAGACAGGAAGGTTTGACCTAAATTTTTGAACTCCTATACTTCTTATGGAGCCAAGTTGTGATGATGATTAATAACACACATACATCAATGTACATGAGGATATAAAGGTCCCTTCTTGTTTTTAATTTGTAATTTTTTTAAACTCACATCCAACTAATTTAGATTAACCAAACGTTAAAATAATTAACTTTCAATGTATTACATAAAATTCTTTGTCACAATTACATGACAACTCGGTGTGACATCCGGTTTGTTCTACACATGACGTCATAGCCGCAAGTTATTTTTGCTGTTTCTTGTAACTTAATTGTATCGGCAATTTTAGATTTTATTTTGTTTCTGGGAATTATAAAAAAAAACCAACAAATTCTTTGGGTCAAATGGCAGTTATGGCTGCGTGTTTTGACATATATTTCATGTACATCGAATAGATACCAGCGAGGATTACCAATTTAAAAATAGAAAGACAGACTAGCGTACGCATAAATAAATTCTCACAAGCCTCGTAGACACATACTAAATTCAAACCATATGTAAGCTCAACTATATCCATAGACATGCGTGGAATCTGGGACAGGTAAAGGCTTGACGCAATTTTCTGTGATTATGGTAAGGTGAGATAACTGTGCAGACTTTCGGGTCTTGCTGCCAGCTGTACAGCTAAATTGGAAGGTTAAGCTTGACGACTCTGTAACACCTTCAAGATGGATTTCTCTTGGAGGAAGATATCCAACCATCTGGGTGGGATAGCTTATCATACGTTAGAGAAGTAGGGACGGAGATTATAAAGAAAATGAGTAAATAACTGCAGAAGACAAAAAATGAGCAAACAAAGCAATAAATAAAATCAAAAGATAAAGCGTGTCTGACAAGTGGAAGACAAGGTCCATTGAAAGAGGTAATGAGATACTTTGTGTATAGGAAGAAAGAAGACATGAATATACAAATATGTAAACAAACAAATTCACTATAGAACTTATATAACGAAAATGGCAGGGGGTATAACATTAAAAGCGAGTCCGCGTTGTATCCACATATGTAATGAGTCTAGAGTTAATTGCTTCGCTGTCTCTCGTTTCTTCTTTTCTGCTAACGAAATAAAAACATTTAAAAAGATCAACAACTATAACCGTGTATTATGTTCACCAAACAGGGAAAAGCGGCTGGTAAACTCGTGAATCCTTCAAATTTGAAGCAAATTAAAAGGGAGCAACAGGCAAAATTTGGGTTTTGTGGGATGATCGTTTCCCCTGCTCCGCAGTAGTGATCCAACAATGGCCAAACTTAGAGTATAATCATGAAGGTATTCAAAGGTATCAACCTTCGCTCAAGGTTACTCTTGGCAGACGTATAAAAATAGAAGAATGATCCTTCTACGTAAGAGTCCTCGTGGGATTTTAAAGAAAAACAAGCATACGGTACCAGATGAGATCATCTACGCTGTCATGAGCTTATTATTCTCACGCCCTTTCTATAAGGTAATATATTTTCACTAATATTTCGGAGTCCCCCAGCTGAATATGATTCACAAATTTTAATTTTATAGCTCTGTTAGTTAATGTGTTTAACACAACATGTCATACGGGTGCAGACATACAATTCACACAATAGTGATTAATCCAACTATAGCTTTAACGTTATGGATCAACAAGTTTAATAATGACTTAGAGTTTAACAGATTTAAAATAAATAACATGGTTTATATACGACGATACTGATCATCATCGGATGATTTTAACTGTGGTGGACTTATTGAAAAGATTTGAAATGTCCAGTGATTGAGCTGTTATGGGACTTAGCTTCCGGTGGGGTTAGGTTGGCGTCTTCTTCAGCCGCTGTTGGTTTCCACAGGTATCTGAACTGTACTTCTGGTCAACAGTCAAATATTGTAGCAGCAGCACGTCTCTTGCACGCGGCCGAGGTGACTGCTTAGGTTGTCCTGTCAAGCGTCTTCAAGACCGTCTGATCTTGGTGTCTAGCGTCGACTGCTGGAAACGTGTACCATAAACTTGTACCACAAACCCGAGTTTTTTTCGGCGAATTAAACACAGGAAACTTCCGAATATTGTCGGGCAAGTGACTTAAGATGCCGTCTCTTTCAGGGGAACTAGGTATCTAACTTTGACCACTTGAAGTAGGATCCTAGAATTTAAGGCGCAAAGTGATGTCTCTGGGGTAACTCTCTTCTAATCATTGAATTTACCTCCAGTCCTATGGCCGCGGTAGCATAGTGGTTAGTGCACTGGCTTCCTAGCGCAGTGGTCTATGGTTCGATCCCCAGATGAGGTGGGATTTTTTAGGCCACAAACGGTTCCTGGGTCGACCCAGCCCCAAATGGGTACCAGAGCAACTCTGGAAAGGTTAAGGCGGCCGGCGTGATACTGACCACATCACCCCTAGTGTGACGACGGTCAAGAAAATATGGGCCTAACACCATATTCCCAATATGTCTCAATGGGCGTGTAACGGGATCCTTTACCTTACCTATGGCCTGTCCTATGTTTTGGTCTAATATTCTGTGTTCCTCACTTGAAGAAATTGGAAGTTAGTGAAGTAGGCTTACAAAGCGCTAGGTTATAACGAATATTTTCGCTCACACACAAATATTGCTTCGTGGAGGAGAAGTCCAATCAAGAGCAGCTTACATTTGCATCTCAAATGTCAACCAATCATCATCAAAGCGTTTTGATATTTGTAGGGGTTCATTTACCACCCGAATCTGTCATGTGGAACATTCTGCATGACAACATAAGATGTTGTTTTCAAACTCCATCACCATATAAGGTCTCGCTACTTCTGTAGATATTTATCATGTTTATAACTCACTAATTTATAGATCTATTACTGATAATCTCCTCCAAAATGCCACGTTCTCGTAATTATTCATTACAACAAGGTCTGTGAAGAAGCGATTATGTTGCTTTCCGTGCTCCAACATCACCATTGTTATCCTACTGTCCAAGTCTTAATCTTCATCAAGATTGTCATCGACCGTGTGTTTTTTTTTGGGCACGGCATGTTTTCTAACTGCCTCCTTATCTCCAAAAAACGTCTGTGCATCCATATTGGAACACAGTTTCGTATATCTTCCCAGACAAGAAGCCTGGATTAACAATAGGAATGTCGCTCAGTGTAGACTCTTTCTCCGTTTAGAGCGGCGATAAGCGAAAAAGTCAGTGTGGCAACTTCTCTCTGCACAAACAAACTCAACGTTGTGTCAAAATAGGTCAAGCGATCAAGGTAAAATTAGGCAGCAGAATTATTAGGACAAAATATGATAAGAAAACCTTGAACTATCAAAGCGTAAACCATGAATACTGGAAGAATTAGCACGCAGAAAGAGGGGTATATAATAATAGTGGAGTGGAGAGAAGACCAGAAAAAAAGAACGAACGTATTTCGTGACAGATTCCAACCTCTGACCGTGGTTACGATATCCCCGTTATATCGAATCGAGTTAGTATACAAGAAGAGAAGCAATACTATTTTCTATATTTCTCATATCTGTTTCATGTTTGTGACTGCGACTGACGAAGTGTAATTCCGAAACATCCCGTGGTTCTAGTGTACTGTTCTTTTGTAAATCTCACTCGGATACCATTTTTTCTTTGTTTTACTTTCTGTGATATCAAATCCAGTGCGAAGATTAAAACTGGCAAAACAGATGCATGGAGGCATATCTGGAGTCATCTTTATATGGCCTCCAGCTATCCACAATGCTACAATATACATATATGGAAGTGAACCTTTGTCTGTGAGGCTAATTATACCCTCATTGACTCTTGAAATCATTCACACACTTTCAGGGATTCTCCCTGTGGTGAAACTTGTTGAGATCCCAGCATTGCTCATTACGCTTGGAGAAGTTACTGGAGCCCCAGATGTAAATCTTTGGCTTTGACTTGGTTGACTGCAAGCAGGAGGATCTCACAATGAACCAGATTGATAGGCAAGGAGAGCTGAGAAGTGGTTATGTGTGGGACGTGATAAATCCTTGGGAGAGCCCAGAAACAGAGCACCGTATTTTAGCTCTGTATAGTTGGAGAACCCCCTAGGTTGACGGGGAATGCACAGTATGCCACGCGCTTCTTGCTCCTGGCTTGGGATCAGATGTGATGATCGTTTAAATGCAAGCCAAGCTGGAGAAACTGGAGCTCATGACTTCAACTCAGCACATTACGGTGTCGTGAATTATTCTAATCCCCATATATAAATTAAAACGTAAATGCAAAGCCTAACAAATAAATTTAATAAAAGGAAAGAAGAATGGTAAAGAACAGTGCTGTCACAATGACTGTACTCGAAATCCCCCTTGTTTTCTACTTCGTCTGCAAATTGTAACGCTTTCACGTTGATAGTAAAAGCCTACTGTGTCGCTGCACGCTTTCTTCAATGAAACGTGTACTGTATTTCTTGGAAAAAACCGTGAGATACGCAAGCTGATCAATGACCTAGATTTAATATTTCATTCATTCCATACACGGCGTAACTAAAGACAGATGGACTAAAGGATAGAGAGAAGGGAGAGGCAGAAAGCCGAACACGTGCAACACTAAACACGCGTCGCGCGATACACAATTGCTGCCATCACGCGTGTAAGGCCACATGCACTAACTTTATTTCAAATCGACAGTGATAAAATTCACTACCCTTCCCAGAGTTAGGTTTTAAAATCCTGAAAAACGCTTATTGGGAAAGATGACATTAGATGGGTTTACGTTTGAAAACATGACAGTACCCAGACACCACATGGGGAGTGAAGTAAACAGGAGGTGGTAGAAAATGCACATTTTGAACGCAGCCACCTAGCTCCCTTAAATTCGTATATTTGGGTTCCTTAGGGTTTGCTGACAAAGAATATGTAAAACGTTACGCAAATAGTCTAGGAATTACCAAGTTATGGCCAAAATAAAATAGTGGGGGTGCCTGACAGCATGAAATCATTTCTGCTCATAAAATTTTTTTATAACGTGTTTGAAAAAACATTACGTTACGGAAATAGCCTACCATGTTAACTCCTATGTGATTGGAGCGCAACAAATGAAAGACTAAACACGATTGGTCGGACTATAAATACTATCTTGTGTTGTCAGGGGAAACGTGAGAAAGGGGTACTTTTTTGAAAAGATGTGTAGACGTGGTGTGATTGGGTAGAGCTGCGAATATACTCAATTCAGAGCGTCTGTTCATTGCCACATCTTGTAATAAACCTACTAAGAAGCAGTGCGTTGAGCACCAGTGTATATTTTTTATAAAATAAAGCCTGGGACATCGGCAGATCGGAGTTGTGCTATATTCATTGCCAGTCAACGAAACTGTTTATTATTATTTCCATGAATTGTGGTAAGCTTGAAATATTCAATATCTTTTAATGAAAATTGAATGTAAATTGATAATTTATGTCTGTATATATGTGTGGTTCAGTAGCGAACATGATGTAAAGCCTATAGTGCTCCAGCCTGAACAGAAGGTGTCGGAGGAAAGTAAAACTGCATGGAATGGCCAAACAGTACACTGACACCTAGATTATTAACTAGAAAGAAATAATGCTGGAATTGCAGAGGCGTAGTAACCATTAGGGAGGGAAATACTGGTATAAAGTATTTCAGATGAAGCTGACAGTTGGCCTAACGCTCTGAACTCAATGTTTGTGATGTATTGTGCTCAGTGTAGAAATAGAGTATAAATTAGTTCTGACGTAGAAGGTACAACCTTCTTGTTTCAGGGACCGTGGTCTTAAAGTTATTGAGCAGCACCTGGTCAGAGCTTTGCTGAAGCCAGAGGTGGACAGCATACTCCTTGGTCCATATAGCAACCAGTGGGGTGGCTCCAGAACTCATTAAAGTAATCGAGCAGAGGAGTCTTTTACTGCAGTCATCACGCAAGATAAGAGAGTGTGGCCATGGAGCTCAACATTATGTACCCCCATCTTAAAATGACATTATAAACTAAAATTAAGAGGGGAATTTAATTGTTTTAATACCAGGAACTGAGAACATCTCCAATACTAGTTCCAATAGAAACAAACTATTGAAGTCATGATGACAAATACCAACAGAGCTTGAACAAAACAAAACCAGTATTACCTCATATTACCACTACACAACTGACACACATAGGATACCATTAATAATATATGTCACTACAAGAATCATATTAATAAATTCTGTACATATAACTTGTAATTAAAATTGATTGTGATTCCTGGTTCCCTTTGTATTTGAATCAGGACACATATACATTCATGACAGCACTGAATACATATTGTTATTTGAAAAGTTATCAGTGACTCCTTTAAGATATCCTCTTAGAGTGTTATATGTATGTGAGTGTCACAGTGTTGTCAAGTGTGGTGGAATAAATTAAATTGTTTATCTGTCTGTTGTTGTTATGACTTACACTTCATCATACACATACCCTAGACATATAACGTAGTCATCACACTATTCCAGAATAATTCTGACTGAGGTATACATATGTGGCAGTAAGTAAGGTTATCTATAATACACTACTCTTATTAGATATAGATACCTTCACAGCTGATCTCAGTCAGTACACTAAGTCCCCTATAAATATTTATAACATCCCACTTTACCACATATATTGGGGTCTCGCCCTCGGGATTTTGAATCTTTCCCTATTACAAATATTGGGGGTAATTCACTTCAGGGAATAATAAGAATTAAAAGGTATCCTTGGGTGAAAATAAATAAGGTTGAGCTCACAGTGCCTGTGTTGTCTTAAGTTAATTAGTCATAGATACAATTGTTTAGTTGATTATTTTAGACATTTATCTGTTAGACAATGGCCGACCTGGCAAAATTTCGATCTGCTGCTGTACAGACTGCGAAAGAGTTAGGAATGGACGGGCAAATTATGATTTCTTATGTCACTGCTGAATGTGACAAATATATTGAACGGGAAGAAAGAAGATTAGAAAAAGAGGCCGAAAGAAAATTAGAGGCTGAGACTAAGAGGTTGCAGATTGAGGCTGAGGCTAAGAGGTTGCAGATTGAGGCTGACAAAGAGGCTAAAGCATTGGAAGCAGAAGAAAGAAAATTAGCTGCAGAAAGGGAAGACAAGAGATTAGCTGCAGAGAGGGAAGCAGAAAAGGAGGAGAAGAGATTACAAAGGGAACATGAGTTACGACTAAGGGAGTTTGAGTTTCAAGGCCATGCTCCTGAAAATGGTGCCAGTCCCTTTGCCTCGGATGCCACTGCTAGCCAAGGAGCCTCAACCTCAGCTATGAATTTTCATTTAGATCATTTTGTTGAGAAAGACGATGATATAGAGAGCTATCTAAATAGGTATGAACTATTAGCTACCACGTATGGGTTAGAGAGAGAAAGGTGGAGCTTAAAGTTATCTCAGGGACTTCGTGGGGCAGCTTATGAAGTTTTTGCAAAAATGAGCAGAAGTGATCAGGAAAATTATGACATGCTAAAGCAGGCTCTTTTGTTAAGATATGAAAAGAATGCAGAATTTTATAGGAAAAAATTTAGGAATGCTAAACTACTGTCAGGTGAAACCTATCACCAGTTCTCTGCACGAATAGAGACATACTTGGAGAAATGGACTTCTCTGGGGAAAACCCAAGATCTTAAGGAAATGGTCCTTATAGAGCAATTAAGAGAGTCCATGGCTCCAGACCTGAGAAAGTTTCTCATGGAACAAGGTGCAGAGAGGCTGGGTGAGTTGCTAAATGTTGCTGAAAGGTATCAAGCAGCTCAAGCAGAGGTAACAGGTAATAAAAAGAAACAAGTGGATAACTTTAGGGCACCACAGAACTTTAATAAATTTGATCCTAGGGATCAAAACAAAGGTAAGCACCAGTTTGATAGGCCACGGTATGAAAATAAAAATAAAACCCCACAATTCGATGAAAGGAAATATGATGAAAGAAAATCTTTCAACCAAGGAAAAAGGTGGTGTAAAAATTGTAAGATGAACAATCATGACACTGACCATTGTAGAAGGAAACCTCCTCATTGTGCTGCTATGACATCGGGGAAAAAGGAAAAGAAGGTCAAACCTGAAGAACTACAGGAACCATACCACCCCCCAGTGTGTGAAGATGTCATCTGTAATGGTGTCACTATAAGGTGTTTATATGATACCGGTTTAGATTACGATTCCGTTGTGAGTTCTCACCTGGTGCAGGCCGATCAATACACCACAGAAACAGTGGAGATTCAAACTGCAACCAAGGATGTAGCTACCATGACACTTCCCGTCGCCCGAATAAAAGTGAAAACGCGATATGTGGAAGGAATCATAAAAGCAGCAGTGATAAATGAGCCAATCTACCCTCTGATATTGGGGTGTAGATATGTCTTCTTGGGGAATCCCAAGAGACCTGTGATATTGGCAACAGTGCAGACCAGATCACAGTCTAAAAAGGAGGAGGATAATCCAATAAATACTCACCCAGATGAGATGAGGAAGGCACAGGCTGAGGACAAAACACTCAAGCCATGTTTCAAGAAGTTGCCCAAATCTCATACACCTCCAGGCAAGGGAGAGTTTTATATGAAGAACAAACTGATATATAGGAAGGCTGGATCTGAATCCAATGGTCACGGACAGCTGGTCCTTCCCACTTCATATAGGACTAAAGTGTTGGAACTAGGGCATGCGATTCCCTTCAGTGGTCATATGGGAATCAGCGCAACAGGACAGCGAATAGCTTGTCACTATTTCTGGCCAGGAATAACTGAAGATATCAAACGATATGTAAAATCCTGTCCAGAGTGCCAACGAGTAGCACCTAAACATTGGACTGCACCAGCAACTCTGGGGGAAATGCCCATAGTGGGAACACCCTTTGAGAGAGTTGCCGTGGATCTTGTGGGACCTCTCACCCGAACCAAGAGAAGGAACAGCTACATTCTGACTCTGGTGGACACTTGTTCTATGTGGGGAGAGGCAGTAGCCCTGTCATCGATTGATTCTAAACATGTGGCAGAGGCATTGCTCACAATTTTCACAAGGTTAGGCTTTCCCAATCAAATCTTGACTGATAATGGCTCTCAGTTCAAGGGGAAACTAACTGAAGAAGTTTTCAGGATCTTCCAGGCCAAACACTTCCATTGTAGTGTGTACCATCCCCAAGGGAACGGCCAAGTGGAAAGATTTAACGGCACGTTGATGTCGATCCTGAGAAAGTTGGCACACGAAAAACCAGATACATGGGACCAGTACCTGCACGCCGCCCTCTTTGCTTATCGGGAGGTACCCCATAGTTCAACCGGTATGGCCCCGGCAACATTATTGTTTGGAAGGCCAATAAAAGGTCCACTCGAAGCTTTGTTAAGAACGTGGACTGATGAAAAGGCAGAGGAAAACATTACATCTTCATACCAATATGTGAATGAGCTGACCACTCGTTTAAAAACTGGCTGGAAACTTGCCAATGAAAATTTGAAACAAGCCAGGAAGAAACATGCTGCCTATTATAACAGGAAGGCGAAAGACAGAGATTTGGCTGTGGGAGAGAAGGTACTGCTTCTTCTCCCCGGGAGTCAGAATAAGTTACAAATTGGATGGCAGGGTCCATATACAGTTTTAGAGAAGGTGTCTAGAACAAATTATAAGATAGATAAGAAGGGGAAAGAAAAAATCTATCATGTGAATCTCCTGAAGAAATATTTGGAAAGAGAACATCAGGAAGAGACACACTTATTGACCTTGTCCATCGCCATGGAGATGAAAAAGGAACCACTTTCATCATTTGAATATCCATTACACCCCTGTGAGACAGCAGCACAGGTGAAAATCAGTACACATTTAACGAAAACTCAGAAAGAGAGAGTGCAACAGGTTCTAAATAATCATGCAGAGGTGTTAACAGACCGACCAGGGCATACAAACCTATTGGAATATGATATGAAACTGATAGACCCCACACCTGTCTGTATGAAACCATATTCGATTCCGTTTGCTAAGGAGAAAGCTTTGAAGGAAGAGATAGACTATCTGTTGAAGGAAGGAATTATTTCACACAGTGAATCCTCATATAGTTCCGGTGTTGTACTCTTAAGGAAGCCCTCTGGAGAACATAGACTCTGTATAGATTACAGGAGACTGAATGCTATTACAGAAGGACAGGTGGATCCATTGCCGGATACAAATCAGCTGTTTGCCAGACTAAATAAAGCTAAATATTTCTCAAAAGTGGATCTGAGTAAAGGATACTATCAGATTCCAGTAAAGCCTGAGGTTAGACCATACCTAGCTTTTAGTACCTCAGAAGGACACTATGAGTTTAATAGATTGCCATTTGGATTGAAGAATGCGCCTAGTGTCTTCTCTAGAATGATGAGAAAATTATTGGACCCTCTGAATAATCCATGTATAACAAATTTCATGGATGATATCCTTATAGCAACAGAAACATTTGAGGAACACATTGACTCTCTGAACATGCTGTTTGATCGACTTAGGGAAGCAAATTTAACAGCCCGACCAACCAAATGTTGCGTTGGATGTAAAGAATTGGAATTTTTGGGACACACAGTTTATCAGGGAAACATGACCCCTGACCCAAAGAATTTAGAGAAACTAAAGAAAGCCCCGAGACCACAAACCAAGAAGGACGTGAGATCCTTTGTCTCATTATGTGGTTTCTACCAGAAGTATATCAAAAACTTTAATTCCATATGTGCACCGTTAACTGATTTGACACGTAAAGGACATCCAGATCGCATTACATGGACACCACAATGTGAAATGGCTTACCAAGAATTGAAGGAAAAGCTCACAAGTAAACCTATTTTGAAATTACCTGACTTAAGTCAAGAATTCATAGTAAGGACGGATGCCAGTAATATTGGGTTAGGTGCAACTCTACTACAGAAATCAGATGCATTGGATGGGGAATTAAGCCCAGTGGCATATGCTAGCAGAAAGTTGAATAAAGCTGAAATCAACTACTCAACTAGCGAAAAAGAATGTCTTGCAGTAATATGGGCAATAAAGAAATTCAATATTTATCTGTATGGGAAGGCATTTAAGTTGCAAACGGATCACAAACCTTTATCGTTTCTAGCCCAGGCTAGGCATGAGAACTCTAGGTTACTCCGATGGTCCTTACTTTTGGCTCCCTATAATTTTAGCATTGAGTATATATCTGGAAAAACAAATTTGGGAGCGGATTTTTTAAGCCGCCATCCGTGTGATGAGAATCACCGTAAACCCCAGAAATAATAATAAATTTCTCTATGTGTATATAGAATAAAGGACTGACATATAATGTCTGTTTTAAGAGGGGAGATGTCGTGAATTATTCTAATCCCCATATATAAATTAAAACGTAAATGCAAAGCCTAACAAATAAATTTAATAAAAGGAAAGAAGAATGGTAAAGAACAGTGCTGTCACAATGACTGTACTCGAAATCCCCCTTGTTTTCTACTTCGTCTGCAAATTGTAACGCTTTCACGTTGATAGTAAAAGCCTACTGTATTATTACCCGCTTTCTTCAATGAAACGTGTACTGTATTTCTTGGAAAAACCTTGAGATACGCAAGCTGATCAATGACCTAAATTTAATATTTCATTCATTCCATACACGGCGTAACTAAAGACAGATGGACTAAAGGATAGAGAGAAGGGAGAGGCAGAAAGCCGAACACGTGCAACACTAAACACGCGTCGCGCGATACACAATTGCTGCCATCACGCGTGTAAGGCCACATGCACTAACTTTATTTCAAATCGACAGTGATAAAATTCACTACCCTTCCCAGAGTTAGGTTTTAAAATCCTGAAAAACGCTTATTGGGAAAGATGACATTAGATGGGTTTACGTTTGAAAACATGACAGTACCCAGACACCACATGGGGAGTGAAGTAAACAGGAGGTGGTAGAAAATGCACATTTTGAACGCAGCCACCTAGCTCCCTTAAATTCGTATATTTGGGTTCCTTAGGGTTTGCTGACAAAGAATATGTAAAACGTTACGCAAATAGTCTAGGAATTACCAAGTTATGGCCAAAATAAAATAGTGGGGGTGCCTGACAGCATGAAATCATTTCTGCTCATAAAATTTTTTTATAACGTGTTTGAAAAAACATTACGTACGGAAATAGCCTACCATGTTAACTCCTATGTGATTGGAGCGCAACAAATGAAAGACTAAACACGATTGGTCGGACTATAAATACTATCTTGTGTTGTCAGGGGAAACGTGAGAAAGGGGTACTTTTTTGAAAAGATGTGTAGACGTGGTGTGATTGGGTAGAGCTGCGAATATACTCAATTCAGAGCGTCTGTTCATTGCCACATCTTGTAATAAACCTACTAAGAAGCAGTGCGTTGAGCACCAGTGTATATTTTTTATAAAATAAAGCCTGGGACATCGGCAGATCGGAGTTGTGCTATATTCATTGCCAGTCAACGAAACTGTTTATTATTATTTCCATGAATTGTGGTAAGCTTGAAATATTCAATATCTTTTAATGAAAATTGAATGTAAATTGATAATTTATGTCTGTATATATGTGTGGTTCAGTAGCGAACATGATGTAAAGCCTATAGGCTCCAGCCTGAACAGAAGGTGTCGGAGGAAAGTAAAACTGCATGGAATGGCCAAACAGTACACTGACACCTAGATTATTAACTAGAAAGAAATAATGCTGGAATTGCAGAGGCGTAGTAACCATTAGGGAGGGAAATACTGGTATAAAGTATTTCAGATGAAGCTGACAGTTGGCCTAACGCTCTGAACTCAATGTTTGTGATGTATTGTGCTCAGTGTAGAACTAGAGTATAAATTAGTTCTGACGTAGAAGGTACAACCTTCTTGTTTCAGGGACCGTGGTCTTAAAGTTATTGAGCAGCACCTGGTCAGAGCTTTGCTGAAGCCAGAAGTGGACAGCATACTCCTTGGTCCATATAACAACCAGTGGGGTGGCTCCAGAACTCATTAAAGTAATCGAGCAGAGGAGTCCTTTACTGCAGTCATCACGCAAGATAAGAGAGTGTGGCCATGGAGCTCAACATTATGTACCCCCATCTTAAAATGACATTATAAACTAAAATTAAGAGGGGAATTAAATTGTTTTAATACCAGGAACTGAGAACATCTCCAATACTAGTTCCCATAGAAACAAACTATTGAAGTCATGATGACAAATACCAACAGAGCTTGAACAAAACAAAACCAGTATTACCTCATATTACCACTACACAACTGACACACATAGGATACCATTTATAATATATGTCACTATAAGAATCATATTAATAAATTCTGTACATATAACTTGTAATTAAAATTGATTGTGATTCCTGGTTCCCTTTGTATTTGAATCAGGACACATATACATTCATGACAGCACTGAATACATATTGTTATTTGAAAAGTTATCAGTGACTCCTTTAAGATATCCTCTTAGAGTGTTATATGTATGTGAGTGTCACAGTGTTGTCAAGTGTGGTGGAATAAATTAAATTGTTTATCTGTCTGTTGTTGTTATGACTTACACTTCATCATACACATACCCTAGACATATAACGTAGTCATCACACTATTCCAGAATAATTCTGACTGAGGTATACATATGTGGCAGTAAGTAAGGTTATCTATAATACACTACTCTTATTAGATATAGATACCTTCACAGCTGATCTCAGTCAGTACACTAAGTCCCCTATAAATATTTATAACATCCCACTTTACCACATACGGAATGGTAGAAAAGCCACAGGAACAGCTTAGATCTATAGTGTAGATAATACCAATGAGTCTTCAGCTTGGTATTGGCTACAAAAGAGAGAGAATCTCAGCAGCCCTAGCAACAACAACTGGCAAAACAGAACGCTTTATTCTCAGAATTCATTGTTAATTAATTTCAGCTACCCGTTCATCTTATGTTCCAGAAACGTTAAAACAGTGACAGTTAAATGTCAGTGAGAATGAGGCATTAAAAACTGAAAGACGTCTTACTTTTCTGTCTGTTTTGTTTCTTTTTATTTCATTCTGATATGTCCTTCTACGTTTGAACATCTGAGCATTTCTAAGTGCAAAAAAAAACTATATATATATATATACATAGAGAGAGAGAGAGAGAGAGAGAGAGAGAGAGAGAAAGACAGATAGAGAGACACAGAGAGAGAGAGAAAGACAGATAGAGAGACACAGAGAGAGAGAGAGAAAGACAGATAGAGAGACACACGCAGAGAGAGAGACAGACAGACAGACAGACAGAGAGAGAGAGAGAGAGAGAGAGAGAAACACGTGGCGAAAATCTGAAGGGGATGAGGAAGATACGTAAAGACTTTAAAGTGATGGCACAGGACAAGAAGACTTGGCTTAAGTTTGTTGCAGGCCTATGCTCCTTGGGGAGCTGAAAGGTGATAATGATGATGATGATTATTGCGTTGGTGAGGGTGAGGATGTTATTGTTGAAGATAATCGACATCATTGCACTCCGGGCAAACCCACTGGTGCTCAGTCTCCCTCAGTATATGTCAAAGAATGGGAATGCTTACTGTTCATGTGGCTCGTTATTTGTATACACGACGGATACATCCTCTCATAGGTCCATCTCTGCTAGCCTTACGTTTGATGCCAAATTCAAACAGTCTTAACCTTGACGATTCATCTGTTATGGGATCATTCTCTAACAGGCGATCATTAATTGTCCTCAGTATCTCTCCCTTATCCATATCCAGTGTCCCCACTAGGAGTGCTTGTGACAGATGAAAATTGAAGCAACCCTGATCGATCACTTTATTCTCATCGGGACCCCTCACTATTTGGGTTCAAGCAACGATCAAACGTGGATTTCCCTCGCTGGCTAATTAAGCATGCACAGTTAAACACGTGGAAGCCAGGTCCCTCTATTGCCAACTGTCCGATTCTTAGTTTAGCCACGCCTCCTGTCTTTGTTTTCAAGCACTATTAATACAAAAATTCTTATCTCTAGTGACTTTTTTTTAAAAGGGGGAAGGGCAAAAAGGGGTCTGCCAGCTGTCACATTACGTCATCACGTCAGCGCCGTGTCCCTGGAACACGGGAGGGCGAGGCAACGGGATTTGTAGCTCCCTAAGAGAGAACGGATCGTTAATTGCAAATAGAAGGGCGTTAACCATTTTTTACCGACTGCATCCCTTTGATCGCGCTCCAAGGAACGAAATTTACTCACCGAGTGAACGGACCTTAAAAGCGCCCGCCGCTAGCGAAGCGGCCATCATGTCGGCGAAAAAGCGTGAAAATAGACTTTGATTCGCGAAACGAACAGCAAAATTCCCCAAATTGGACGAGAGGTGTTATTTTTCGCATTAAGGAACAAGAGTCCAGTGTTTTAGTATATATGCCCATCTCTCCGAATTCAGTTTGTCAGTTTGCTATCAGAATTTCTTGAATGGTCTAGCGCGCATTTTGGAGTCTTATTTATCTGGATTTCCTATAGAAATACGTGGAGATTTATTTCAGTTTTCTGATTTGCGGTAATAATAGTATATTAGCCACTAAGTGTTTTAATGTGTTACAGTTTCAGTATATTTCACTGGGATTTTTGTGTTAATTTAAACGTATTAAATAAACATATAGCTAATTTTATCAGCTATAAACGTAAAATTTAATCACTCGCGATTTCCCAAGTAAGAGATACTTTAAATTAATTAATAGACGCTAGGCGGTGGATAATCTAGAGAACGCAGTTTAATTCTATTCATACGTGTGTAATTTTTTAAACTACTAGAGTTCATATCTCGTGTAAAACCGTTAAGATAAACTAGACACTCGCGGGTTTTTTAAAATATATATAATTAAATACCGGAGTGGTTAAAATAGTCTACCAAAAAATGAACGCGTGTCAGGATATAATTTATATTATGATTACATGTTTATCTATTTTTTACATATAGGCTGGTCATACCTTGCGTCCTAGCGTTTCTTATGGTCTTACTGACTTTTGTTCTTACACCATCCAGCGATTATTGTGGTTAAAAAAAAATTTTCGTGTTGTGACCCCTATGTGGTCCACCTCTCCATCCATGAGAGTAGTATAACCAAGACCTTTAACAATAAGTCATCTTTTAAAGTATAACTGGAGAAGAACATTGCCAGAAGCCATTCCATAAATATTACTGATCTGCTGTGGCAGACTTTATACCACTATTATTTTACACATGACAGTAAACGTTTTCCTACTGGATTAACCACCTAAAGAAAACTCACTGGTCATACTCTGCCATCACTCATTGAACAGCCGAGGAGTATCATTTTTCTAAAGTTCTTTTTTCATCACGCCATAGAGTGTCTTAGCTACCAGCGGCGAGACCCCACCGGACCAATATATCTTTATATATATATATATATATATTTTCAATTCGGAGGACAGTGCCACCCCATAGAACCCTTACCCCAAACACTAACTGCAGGGAAAAGAGGAATACCCTGGAACAAAAAAATAACGCCTCGATTTAAGCGACTACGGAAAACTAGCCGACAGCAAACCCCGTCAGTCTGGGGCTGAAATAGACAAAGCAAAAGACTCTGATTGTTTTAGTACTTGCTAGAGTTTTTTTTATTCCATGGAATGCCTGATTCAACGATTGGTAAGTGTAGATGAAAGTGGGCCACTGTATGCGTGCATTGAATGAACGAAATTAGATAACCTTAATTTTACTTTTTCTTCCTAACATCAATATACTTAATTTCTTTTTCTGTGTTTTTTTTTTTCTTTCCCGCCCTAATCTGCTTAGTCACGGGATAGATTAAAAATTAAGAACCTGTTCCTATACCCCTTACTGATTATTGCATATCCCATTGTTAAAAGTGAATCTCTCTGTGGGTTAATTACCTCTGATAGTCATTTTCTTTGGGTTGTCTTGCTTTAAAATAGAGGGGAGGGCCTATTGAGATACTATTTCCCTTCCCCCCCCCCCCACCTTGTCTGTAACTATGCTTTATAAATGTAACATGATTGATGTTGTGCTTTTTGTTTAGTGATAATAAACATAAAAAACCCCTTTACTTACCGTGTTGGTCAACCCCATTGTCCCATTATATGTTATACGTAGTTTGTATTCACGTTTGTGCATTTGTGTCACCAAATTGGTGTATGTACATGAGTGTAGGGTAACTTGCAAAAATTGTTTAGCATAGAGTAAGGGCGTCTGCAGTTAAATTAATGTCGTAAGATAGGCTGGATCAGAGCAACTACTCGTTTCAGAGACTGTCCTTCCTCTTACCCTATCACCCACGTGAAACAGCAATCTATTTCTTACCCCTTATTCTCACAGAGTTATCACTATCACCTCTGCTTGGACGGGACCATAAATTTCTCAGACCTATCTCATCAAAAATTACGACAGTGCTCTTGAGGCTAGTCTGTCAGCTCTCTCATGAGAGCTCTCTCATGCGTACCACCGCATGGCCAGGACAGTAGATCCACACCAGCTCCTGCAGACCACAAGCTTCTATGGATGTTTCCATGCTGATGATGATGGTGATATAGTTCTTTTTTTTTTTGGCTTCAGCAACTCGGCTTTCCTAATAACAGTATATAAAAACTTGAATAATACTTTCAGCAGGAAATGAAATCATACCAAAATATAAAATAGCTGGCGACAATAAAATTCATGATGAAAAGTTATTGCAATTAATTGGCACAGCAAAAATGACAGAAAAATATACTTGGATAAATACAGAAGTAAAAAATAAATAAAGCATTGTCATTTTTTTTTCTTAATGAGTTTAACTTCGTTTTGGCGAGGCCTGCCCCGTTCAACTTAGACACACGGTTCGTCGGTTATATCAGGGAGAGTGTCCAAACATAAAAGATTTTGGTCTAGATTGTTATTAGCACTGTAAAAAAATGGGACTGAACAAGCAGTGTTACTAAATAGAAGAACATTTAATAAATTATTCAAGCACACATCAATAAAGGATGACAATAATCTAAGGATGGTTCGCTGATAATAGCGAACAAGAACACAGTTGACGTATGAAGTGGGTACACAAGTGAATTCTATGGGGGAAAACTACGGGTTTTAAAAGACATCGATAATCAGGAATTGCCACAAATATTTGAGGAAGAAATTGCAGAGGCTATTAAGAGCATGAAAAGAAGAAAGACAAAAGGGCCTGATGATTTTAAACAAGACGTATTAGAAATACTGGACGAGTTTGGGATTAAAAAAAAATAGCATTACCACGAAATGGCATTAGCAACTTGGGATGCTATAGCATGGGGGGAGTTCAACAACGGAAAATTCTTCTTCTTCGATAGATCTCAAATAACCACATTATCTCTCTCAAAAGAAAAATCACTTAAGAAATATGGTTGAGAACAAATCAAATTGTAAGGCGATATGGAAGGCAATCAACACTTTAGCGAAAAAACATAATGCATCAGACTCATTAACTCCCAACACTTCACTTACTTGCACATACTTCAGAAATCACTTTCAGGCAGAAATAGATAGTCTGAAATCCACAATACCACCTTCCTCTAGTGACGTAGACAAACTTTCAGCATTCTATGAGAAAAAATGTGCAAACTCAGTTCCACCCGACATTCCCTTGATGACAGTTAATGAAGTGTATAATTATCTTTTTCGCCTTAAAGATAATAGCTCATCGGGGCTTGGTGGAATTAGCAATCGAATACTGCGTTAGGCTGCACCAGCTATTAATGAATCACTAGCTTATATATATAATCAATGTATCGCTAAGAGTTATTTTCCTTCGGCCTTAAAAATCGCCAAAGTATATCCCCTTTTCAAACCTGGTTCATCAGATAATAGTAATCTCGGTAACTATAGACCAATTTCTCTTTTATCATCGCTATCTAAACCACTAAAAAAACACATACATAAAACAACACTACAGTACCTAGTTAGCAATGACTTGCTAATTGACAGTCAGTCAGGATTTAGACAACAGCATTCATGGCACACAGCCTTAACAAAGATGATAGACAATTGGCACCTCAACATCAATAACGATAAAATATGTGGAGCAATCTTTGTAGACTTTAGAAAAGCATTCGATATGATAGATCACGTTATTTTAATAAGAAAATTAGAAACAATGAAAGTTAACTTTAAACTAGTGTCATTATTTAAATCATTCCTCTCCGACAGACAGCAAGTAGTGTGTTACAATAATTCCTTGTCAAGCCCAACCATGATCTATACTGGAGTTCCTCAGAGTTCAATTCTATGTCACTTACGTTTTGCCGTATACATAAATGACCTGCTACTACACATCAAGCACTCATCCTGCGACCTATTTGCCGATGACTGTACCATTTACACAAGTGATAAAAGTTGCAACACACTAGAAGTATTATTACAAACTGATGTAGACAATCTTATCAAATGGAGCAACAAAAATCGTATGCAAATAAATATCATTAAAACAAAATGTATGATAATATCAACTAGGCAAAAATTACAAAACTCACAGAAAACAACACTTCAGCTCTATATTGGCACCTCACTAATTGATAATGTAAATGAACACAAAACACTAGGACTCATAGTTGACCAACATTTAAGTTGGAATTCGCATGTACTAGCACTGACCAAACAAACGGCACAGAAAGTTTACCAGTTAGCTAAGATCAAACATTTTCTAGATGAGAAGACAAGGAAGATGTTCTATATATCCCAAATACAAACACGCCTAGAGTATTGCTCCACAATCTGGGATGGCTGCTCCATGTCCAACACAAAGAGACTCCATTCATTACAAAAACGTGTAGTGCGCCTAGTTTCTGACAAACACCTAACACACTTAGTAGATGTAAATAAACATCTTAACATATTACCTCTAAGAAAGCCCTTCCTCTTCAACAAAGCCAAATTCATTCACAAAATCCTATCACAGAATGTTCCAACGTATCTGTGGCCTATTTTCAAATACAACGGAAGACACAGCCCAACGCTTAAACATATTACACGTGCCCAAGCCAAGGCCTGACTTATTCAAGAAAAGTTTAGCATTTTCTGCTGCTCATCTGTGGAACAATCTTCCACACGACCTAAAAAGCACGCTTAGTCCATATTCATACAATCGCAGACTTTTCAAATACATCATGAGTGCAGATTATATGCCACCATAATTTATTTATGTTCCCAAAACATTTTCTAATGTGATGTGTATTTTTTAAGGATTATTCTGCCCTGTTCATTATTGATTATTATAATGTCCTGTAAATGTGTGTAACTGTTATACTTTTACAATGTTGGGATTTTACTTTGTTTTATTGCAGATTTAAAAAAAATAATAATATTGAAAATGAATGTGTAGGATAAATGAATTCAGTATGGGGGACGAGAGAAAGGATGGGCAGAATGTTAGACAGGCCTGCGTGCCTAATTCTAAACCATTTGAAGATAAAGTGCAAACGTTCGTTCGTTCGTTCTATTTGCTTCTGCTCTTGAGTTAGGGAGAGCAAAGAAAAACACGGAGTTCCTACTCACTCAATAGCAGACTGTTCAAATATTTCAGGAGTTCTGATTCTATACTATTTCAGTCCTTCTATTCTACGCAAACACCCGTTTATAAAAATCTGTAGCTTTTTGGTTGTTGTTTTTGTTGTTCTCTATGTCTCAGAGCCATACAATAGGACTGACTTCAAATTTGAGTTGAAGATTATTATTTTCGTGTTGGACTTGATTTTTCTTGTTCTCCATATGATGAGGAAAACATGGAAAGAACTTGAGTGGATGGCACAGGACAGGAAGACTTGGCATGTGTTTGTTGAAGGCCTATGCTCCTTGGGGAGCTAAAGGGTATTGATTGATTCTATACTACCCCAATGTGATCATACTCGAATTATTGTCTGATTTACCGTATAGATGTTTTGGATTTGTTTGTTTGTTTGGGGTTTTTTTTTTTCATTGCGTTCTTGTTTGCTTAAACAAATACTTTATTTTGATTATGATTGGGTAATGTCATTGTATGCTGTTATACAACATTTAAAATGTTTTATTCCTTTAATTTAATGCTTAAAGTAACATGTGGGAATGAAAGGGTATAGTATACAAGATAAGTGAGAATGGAAGGGCAGAATGTTAGACGGGCCTGCGCGCCCAATTCTTAACCCTTTGAAAATAAAGTTCGTTCGTTCGTTCGTTCATTCTCATACAGTTAGCAGTCCGTCTCAAGCTTCTCTGGTAACCGTATAATTTCTCCTTCAACTAAATTGGAGAACGCCTTGCTGTCACTCTGCTTCTTTAAAGAAAAATGGTGTAGGGAACGGCCAGAGACAAATACAGCAGCGCCATACTACACATTATCAAGGAGAGATCAAGTGATAATTTTCAGACTGAAACTCGGCCTTTGTAAACTCAAATACCGTTCAACAAACTGAAAATCGGACAGACAGATAAATGTTCATGTGGGGAGGGCAGACAGATATATGTTCATGTGGAGAGGGCAGACTAACAGTATAATATGTCTTCCAAGACTGACGGCTAACAACGGAACCGAGGGAGAACATCGAAAATATAGTTCTATGGAAGGACATGATCGACTGTGCCAGACATCTAATTTTGTGTTTTTTAACAATTTATCCTCGAAACCTTTTTCTTCACTGCCATTCCAGATCATTATCATTAAATGTAGAAGAAACAATGTTAATTTCTTGTCGTCAAATGTAGAAGAAACAATGTTAATTTCTTGTCATCAAATGTAGAAGAAACAATGTTAATTTCTTGTCATCAAATGTAGAAGAAACAATGTTAATTTCTTGTCATCAAATGTAGAAGAAACAATGTTAATTTCTTGTCATCAAATGTAGAAGAAACAACGTTAATTTCTTGTCATCAAATGTAGAAGAAACAATGTTAATTTCTTGTCATCAAATGTAGAAGAAACAACGTTAATTTCTTGTCATCAAATGTAGAAGAAACAATGTTAATTTCTTGTCATCAAATGTAGAAGAAACAACGTTAATTTCTTGTCATCAAATGTAGAAGAAACAATGTTAATTTCTTGTCATCAAATGTAGAAGAAACAATGTTAATTTCTTGTCATCAAATGTAGAAGAAACAATGTTAATTTCGTGTCATCAAATGTAGAAGAAACAATGTTAATTTCCTGTCATCAAATGTAGAAGAAACAATGTTAATTTCTTGTCATCAAATGTAGAAGAAACAATGTTAATTTCTTGTCATCAAATGTAGAAGAAACAATCTTAATTTCTTGTCATCAAATGTAGAAGAAACAATGTTAATTTCGTGTCATCAAATGTAGAAGAAACAATGTTAATTTCTAATCATTAAATTTTTGTTTCAGTTCAAGTCATCATCATTTTCCTTTGCGTTCCTAACGGAGCATGGAGTCACCACTGCAGCTGGTCCCCAATGTGACGAAATGGACGACCTCTTCACGGTCTCGGTTTCACTCCGACAGGATCAGAGACATATTTTGCACTGATTTTTATTTGTGTACTTTTAAAAGTACTAATTTCTTCTCATTATCGGCTAAGGAGCAAGTAGTTTGTATGTTCAAACATTTGTGACACTCCTTGCAGATAATGTTTATCCCAGCCTGCGAGAAGCAACTAGATACGTTGAGCGCCGGCGTGTTTAGATTAAACCGCTGATAAGCGACTCGTTTGTTAACCACCTGGGCAAACACGGAGTTTTTGCATACTCATACAACCTAGGATGCATAGTAACACCAGACGGCGGAGCAAGCAAAGACATCAACAACAGAATGAACAAAGCAAGAACAGCCTTTTTTAGTCTAAACAACATCTGGAAGTCCTCTCAGTACAGCACAAGCACAAAATTGGGATTATATCAGAGCTGTGTGCTTTCTGTGCTTCTCTATGGCACGGAGAGCTGGATAGTTACAGAGAAAGAAATGTCGAAATTGTCCTCTTTTCACACAACATGCCTAAGAAAAATTCTCCGAATTTTTTGGCCGAATATCATCACCAACCAAGATCTGCTTACTCGGAGCAAGCAAGAGGACATGCACACCATCATAGCTGGCAGACGATGGAGCTGGGTTGGCCATGTCCTCAGAAGAGTCCCCGATGCCATCACAAGAACAGCTATGCTATGGACCCCTGAAGGAAAACGAAAGAGAGGCCGACCAAAAACAACTTGGCGGAGGACTGCGGAGGCTGAGATGCAAAGAATGAACCAGAGTTGGGGCACTGTACGAAGGATGGCCACCGACCGAGCAAAGTGGAATCAATTTGTTGTTGCCCTACAAGACGCCACCAGGCGTAATGGCCACTGACTGCTTTGACGGTCGGCGGCTAAGGATCAAAGAAGAAGAAGATACAACAGATAACGAGATTGCTGTCTGTGTGACACATGTGGGCAGACAAGTGTGACATAAGGGCTTCCGGGTCATCCTTGATACACCAATATCACTTTTTAATAAAGTAATGGGAGCAGCGCTAGCGTAGTGGTGACCACACTGCGCTGGCGACCGGGTGACCCAGGATCAAACCCGGGCGAGGACATTTGAAGATTTTTCGTCGACCAGGATTAGGACTGGATTAACTCGAGTCCTGGCAAGGACATTTGAAGTAGTGTTGTCGACCAGGGACTGGCGGCTCCTGAGCCGACTCAGCTCTAATGGGTACCTCAGAAATCGGCGAGTGTCTACCTGAATGGCGAGGGACATCTGTCTCTGTGCAAGAAAAAAGGGATACTCACGTAAAATCAGTCTTAGGTTAGACATAGTAACCTGAGATTTCGCCTCGAGTATTAGCGGGCGTACGAAAAAAAATTAATAAATAAAAAAATAAAAAAATAAAGTAATAAGTATGTTGTCATGAGTATCTACCGATCTGCCTGTGAGAGTGTATGCTAGGCATCAGATGTCCATATATGGTAATACGTGACCTTTGCAGGCACGCACCTTATTTCACGTGGGACTATTTTGAAAATATCACAACCTATCGGCATGATTTGAAAAGATTGGATCTTTCTGATTTGTTTCATAACAACATTGAGGGGGGAATATAACCTGGCGTTTGTTCAAACCCACTGTCATGAAATATTCTAATCCACATATATAAATTATTAGGTAAATATGAAGCCTAACAAATAAAATTAATAAAGAGAAGAGCAATGGTAAAATAACAGTGCTGTCACAAAGAATGTACTCGAAATCCCCCTTGTTTTCTGCTTCGTCTGCAAATTGTAACGCTTTCACGTTGATATAAAAGCTTACTGTATTATTACCCGCTTTCTTCAATGAAACGTGTGCTGTATTTCTTGGAAAAACATTGAGACGTACTGCGTAATGACCTAAATTAATCCTAACATTAATTATATTACGTTACCAAAACGAACGAACAGATGGACAAAAGGATAAAAAAGAGAAGGGAGAGGCAGAAAGCCGAACACTAAACCCGCGTCGCGCGATACACAATTACTACCATCACGCGTGTAAGTCTACATGCACTAAATTTTTTTTCAGACGGACAGTGATAAAATACACTACCCTTTCCCAGAGTTAGGTTTATAAATCATAACAGACTCTTATTAGAAAAGATAACATTAGATGGGTTTACGGTTGAAACATAACAGTACCCAGACAGCACATCTTCGAAACAGGAGGTAGAAGAAATTGCATATTTTGAACGCAGCCACGTAGCTCCTTTAAATTAGTATTTTTGGGTTCCTTAGGGCTTGCTGACAAATAATATGTAAAACGTTACGCAAATAGTCCAGGAATTAATAAATTATACCCAAAATAAAATATTGGGGGTGCCTGACAGCATAAAATCATTTCTGCTCATAAGATTTTTTTTTAACGTGTTTGAAAAAAATTTACGTTACAGAAATAGCCTACCATGTAAACTCCAAATTGATTGGAGCGCAACAAATGAAAGCCTAACCACGATTGGTCGGGCTATAAATACTATCTTGGTTGTTAGGGGAGACGGGAAAAGATAACATTTTTTCAAACACTTGTCGAAACGTGGCTCATTGGCCAGTCTCGCTGATATACACACTTGGGAGCGTTAGTTCGAGACCACTAATTCAAATAAGCTTGATAAAGCGACAGTACGTTGAAGCCAGCTCATATTTTTGCTAAAATAAAAGCCTGGAACATAGGCAGAACGGAATTTGTGCCAGTTTGTGCCAGAATTCATTGCTAATCAACGTATCTGTGTTTATTTCCATGAAATTGTGGTAAGCTTGAACCATTCAGTATCTTTTCATGCACAATTGAATGTGAATTGTTGATTTATGCCTGTATATATATGTGTAGTTCAGTGGCAAACGTGAGGTAAAGCCTATAATGCTCCAGCCTGAACAGAGGGTGTCGGAGAGAAGTAAAACGGCATGGAATGGCCAAACAGTACACTGACACCTGGATGATTGACTAGAAAGAAATAATGCTGGAAGTGCAGAGGCGTAGTAACCATTAAGAAGGGTAATACTGGAATAAAGTATTTCAAATGAAGCTGACTGTTGGCCTAACGCTCTGAACGCAATGTTTGTGCTGTATTGTGATCAGTGTAAAAGAGAATATAAATTAGTTATGAAGTAGAAGGTACATCCTTCTTGATTTCAGGGACAGTGGTCTTGATGGTACTGAGCAGCACCTGGTCAGAGATTTGCTGAATCCAGAGTCGGACAGCATACTCCTTGGTCTTTTTAGCTATCAGTGAGGTGTCTCCTGAGCCCAGAGGAGAATTCGAGCAGAGGAGTCCTTTCCTGCCGCCATCACGCAAGATAAGCAGAGTTGGCCAGCTGAGCTCAACATTATGTCCCCTCATCTTGAAATGACTTTATAAAAATAACATTAAGAGGGGAATTTACTTGTCTTAAAATCAGGAACTGTGAACATCTCCAATACTGGTCCCTAAAGACAAACTATTGAAGTCATGATGACAAATACCAACAGAGCTTGAACAAAACAAAACCAGTATTACCTCATTTTACTACTACACAACTGACACACATAGAACATTTGTAATAATATATGTCACTACAATATTCATATTAAATACATTCTGTACATAACTTGTAATTTAAATTGATTGTGATTCCTGGTTCCCTTGTAGTTGAATCAGGACACATATTCATTCATGCCAGTAATGAATACATATTGTTATTTGAAAGTTATCAGTGACTTCTTTAAGATATTCTCATAGAGTGTTATATGTATGTGAGTGTCACAGTGTTGTCAAGAGTAGTGGATTAAATTAAATTGTTTATCTGTCTGTTGTTGTGACTTACACTTCACCATACACATACCCTAGACACATAACGTAGCATCACACTATTCCAGAATAATTCTGACTGAGATATATAGATATGTGGTAGCAAGTAAGGTTATCTATAATACACTACTCTTAATAGATATAGATACCTTCACAGCTGATCTCAGTCAGTACACTAAGTCCCCTATAAATATTTATAACATCCCACTTCACCACATATATTGGGGTCTCGCTCTTGGGATTTTGAATCTTTCCCTATTAAAAATATTGGGGGTAATTCACTTCAGGGAATATAAGAATTAAAAGGTATCCTTGGGTGGAATTAAATAAGGTTGAGCTCACGGTGCCTGTGTTGTCCATTAGAGATTGAATTGTTGGTTAGACATTGTATAAATTTACCTGATAGACAATGGCGGACCTGGCCAAATTTCGATCTGCTGCGGTTCAGACTGCAAAAGAGTTAGGATTAGATGGGCAAGTTATGGTTGCCTATGTCACAACGGAATGTGACAAATTTATTGAACGCGAAGAAAGAAGGTTTGAAGCCGAAAGAAAGTTAGAGGCTGACAGGGAAATTAAGAAGTTACAATTTGAAGCTGAGGCTGAGACTAAGAGGTTGCAGATTGAGGCTGACAAAGAGGCTAAAGCATTGGAAGCCGAGGAAAGAAGATTAGCTGCAGAAGAGAGGAAATTAGCTGCAGAGAGGGAAGCAGAAAAGGAGGAGAAAAGATTACAAAGGGAACATGAATTACGACTAAGGGAGTTTGAGTTTCAAGGCCATGCTCCTGAAAATGGTGCCAGTCCCTTTGCCTCTGATGCTACGGTTACTCAAGGAGCCTCAACCTCAGCTATGAATTTTCATTTAGATCATTTTGTTGAGAAAGACGATGATATTGAGAGCTATATAAATAGGTATGAACTATTAGCTACCACGTATGGGTTAGAGAGAGAAAGGTGGAGCTTAAAGTTATCTCAGGGACTTCGTGGGGCAGCTTATGAAGTTTTTGCAAAAATGAGCAGAGGTGATCAGGAAAATTATGACATGCTAAAGCAGGCTCTTTTGTTAAGGTATGAAAAGAATGCAGAGTTTTACAGGAAAAAATTTAGGAATGCTAAACTACTGTCAGGTGAAACCTATCACCAGTTCTCTGCACGAATAGAGACATACTTGGAGAAATGGACTTCTCTGGGGAAAACCCAAGATCTTAAGGAAATGGTCCTTATAGAGCAACTAAGAGAGTCCATGGCTCCAGACCTGAGAAAGTTTCTCATGGAACAAGGTGCAGAGAGGCTGGGTGAGTTGCTAAATGTTGCTGAAAGGTATCAAGCAGCTCAAGCAGAGGTAACAGGTAATAAAAAGAAACAGGTGGATAACTTTAGGGCACCACAGAACTTTAATAAATTTGATCCTAAGGATCAAAATAAAGGTAAGCACCAATTTGATAGGCCACGGTATGACAATAAAAATAAATTCCCACAATTCGATGAAAGGAAATATGATGAAAGAAAATCTTTCAACCAAGGAAAAAGGTGGTGTAAAAATTGTAAGATGAACAATCATGACACTGACCATTGTAGAAGGAAACCTCCTCATTTTGCTGCTATGACATCGGGGAAAAAGGAAAAGAAGGGCAAACCTGAAGAATTACAGGAACCATACCACCCCCCAGTGTGTGAAGATGTCATCTGTAATGGTGTCACTATAAGATGTTTATATGATACCGGTTTAGATTACGATTCCGTTGTGAGTTCTCACCTGGTGCAGGCCGATCAATACACCACAGAAACAGTGGAGATTCAAACTGCAACCAAGGATGTAGCTACCATGACACTTCCCGTCGCCCGAATAAAAGTGAAAACGCGATATGTGGAAGGAATCATAAAAGCAGCAGTGATAAATGAGCCAATCTACCCTCTAATATTGGGGTGTAGATATGTCTTCTTGGGGAATCCCAAGAGACCTGTGATATTGGCAACAGTGCAGACCAGATCACAGACAAAGAAGGAGGAGGATAATCCCATAAATACTCACCCAGATGAGATGAGGAAGGCACAGGCTGAGGACAAAACACTCAAGCCATGTTTCAAGAAGTTGCCCAAATCTCATACACCTCCAGGCAAGGGAGAGTTTTATATGAAGAACAAATTGATATATAGGAAGGCTGGATCTGAATCCAATGGTCACGGACAGCTGGTCCTTCCCACTTCATATAGGACTAAAGTGTTGGAACTAGGGCATGCGATTCCCTTCAGTGGTCATATGGGAATCAGCGCAACAGGACAGCGAATAGCTTGTCACTATTTCTGGCCAGGAATAACTGAAGATATCAAACGATATGTAAAATCCTGTCCAGAGTGCCAACGAGTAGCACCTAAACATTGGACTGCACCAGCAACTCTGGGGGAAATGCCCATAGTGGGAACACCCTTTGAGAGAGTTGCCGTGGATCTTGTGGGACCTCTCACCCGAACCAAGAGAAGGAACAGCTACATTCTGACTCTGGTGGACACTTGTTCTATGTGGGGAGAGGCAGTAGCCCTGTCATCGATTGATTCTAAACATGTGGCAGAGGCATTGCTCACAATTTTCACAAGGTTAGGCTTTCCCAATCAAATCTTGACTGATAATGGCTCTCAGTTCAAGGGGAAACTAACTGAAGAAGTTTTCAGGATCTTCCAGGCCAAACACTTCCATTGTAGTGTGTATCATCCCCAAGGGAACGGCCAAGTGGAAAGATTTAACGGCACATTGATGTCGATCCTGAGAAAGTTGGCACACGAAAAACCAGATACATGGGACCAGTACCTGCACGCCGCCCTCTTTGCTTATCGGGAGGTACCCCATAGTTCAACCGGTATGGCCCCGGCAACATTATTGTTTGGAAGGCCAATAAAAGGTCCACTTGAAGCTTTGTTAAGAACGTGGACTGATGAAAAGGCAGAGGAAAACATTACATCTTCATACCAATATGTGAATGAGCTGACCACTCGGTTAAAAACTGGCTGGAAACTTGCCAATGAAAATTTGAAACAAGCCAGGAAGAAACATGCTGCCTATTATAACAGGAAGGCGAAAGACAGAAATTTGGCTGTGGGAGAGAAGGTACTGCTTCTTTTGCCCGGGAGTCAGAATAAGTTACAAATTGGATGGCAGGGTCCATATACAGTTCTAGAGAAGGTGTCTAGAACAAATTATAAGATAGATAAGAAGGGGAAAGAAAAAATCTATCATGTGAATCTCCTGAAGAAATATTTGGAAAGAGAACATCAGGAAGAGACACACTTGTTGACCTTGTCCATCGCCATGGAGATGAAAAAGGAACCACTTTCATCATTTGAATATCCATTACACCCCTGTGAGACAGCAGCACAGGTGAAAATCAGTACACATTTAACGAAAACTCAGAAAGAGAGAGTGCAACAGGTTCTAAATAATCATGCAGAGGTGTTAACAGACCGACCAGGGCATACAAACCTATTGGAATATGATATGAAACTCATAGACTCCACACCTGTCTGTATGAAACCATATTCGATTCCGTTTGCTAAGGAAAAAGCTTTGAAGGAAGAGATAGACTATCTGTTGAAGGAAGGAATTATTTCGCACAGTGAGTCTTCGTATAGTTCCGGGGTTGTACTCTTAAGGAAGCCCTCTGGAGAACATAGACTCTGTATAGATTACAGGAGACTGAATGCTATTACAGAAGGACAGGTGGATCCATTGCCGGATACAAATCAGCTGTTTGCCAGACTAAATAAAGCTAAATATTTCTCAAAAGTGGATCTGAGTAAAGGATACTATCAGATTCCAGTAAAGCCTGAGGTTAGACCATACCTAGCTTTTAGTACCTCAGAAGGACACTATGAGTTTAATAGATTGCCATTTGGATTGAAGAATGCGCCTAGTGTCTTCTCTAGAATGATGAGAAAATTATTGGATCCTCTGAATAATCCCTGTATAACAAATTTTATGGATGATATCCTTATAGCAACAGAAACATTTGAGGAACACATTGACTCTCTGAACATGCTGTTTGATCGACTTAGGGAGGCAAATTTAACAGCCCGACCAACCAAATGTTGCGTTGGATGTAAAGAATTGGAATTTTTGGGACACACAGTTTATCAGGGAAACATGACCCCTGACCCAAAGAATTTAGAGAAACTACAGAAAGCCCCGAGACCACAAACCAAGAAGGACGTGAGATCCTTTGTCTCCTTATGTGGTTTCTACCAGAAGTATATCAAAAACTTTAATTCCATATGTGCACCTTTAACTGAATTGACACGTAAAGGACTTCCAGATCGCATTACATGGACACCACAATGTGAAATGACTTACCAAGAATTGAAGGAAAAGCTCACAAGTAAACCCATTTTGAAATTACCTGACTTAAGTCAAGAATTCATAGTAAGGACGGATGCAAGTAATATTGGGTTAGGTGCAACTTTACTACAGAAATCAGATGCATTGGATGGGGAATTAAGCCCAGTGGCATATGCTAGCAGAAAGTTGAATAAAGCTGAAATCAACTACTCAACTAGCGAAAAAGAATGTCTTGCAGTAATATGGGCAATAAAGAAATTCAATATTTATCTATATGGGAAGGCATTTAAGTTGCAAACTGACCACAAACCTTTATCGTTTTTAGCACAGGCTAAGCATGAGAACTCTAGGTTACTCCGATGGTCTTTGCTTCTGGCTCCATATAATTTTAGCATTGAATATATATCTGGAAAAACCAATCTGGGAGCGGATTTTTTAAGCCGCCATCCGTGTGATGAGAATCACCGTAAACCCCAGAAATAATAATAAATTTCTCTATGTGTATATAGAATAAAGGACTGACATATAATGTCTGTTTTAAGAGGGGAGGTGTCATGAAATATTCTAATCCACATATATAAATTATTAGGTAAATATGAAGCCTAACAAATAAAATTAATAAAGAGAAGAGCAATGGTAAAATAACAGTGCTGTCACAAAGAATGTACTCGAAATCCCCCTTGTTTTCTGCTTCGTCTGCAAATTGTAACGCTTTCACGTTGATAGTAAAGCTTACTGTATTATTACCCGCCTTCTTCAATGAAACGTGTGCTGTATTTCTTGGAAAAAACATTGAGACGTACTGCGTAATGACCTAAATTAATCCTAACATTAATTATATTACGTTACCAAAACGAACGAACAGATGGACAAAAGGATAAAAAAGAGAAGGGAGAGGCAGAAAGCCGAACACTAAACCCGCGTCGCGCGATACACAATTACTACCATCACGCGTGTAAGTCTACATGCACTAAATTTTTTTTCAGACGGACAGTGATAAAATACACTACCCTTTCCCAGAGTTAGGTTTATAAATCATAACAAACTCTTATTAGAAAAGATAACATTAGATGGGTTTACGTTTGAACACATAACAGTACCCAGACAGCACATCTTCCAAACAGGAGGTAGAAGAAATTGCATATTTTGAACGCAGCCACGTAGCTCCTTTAAATTAGTATTTTTGGGTTCCTTAGGGCTTGCTGACAAATAATATGTAAAACGTTACGCAAATAGTCCAGGAATTAATAAATTATACCCAAAATAAAATATTGGGGGTGCCTGACAGCATAAAATCATTTCTGCTCATAAGATTTTTTTTTTAACGTGTTTGAAAAAAATTTACGTTACAGAAATAGCCTACCATGTAAACTCCAAATTGATTGGAGCGCAACAAATGAAAGCCTAACCACGATTGGTCGGGCTATAAATACTATCTTGGTTGTTAGGGGAGACGGGAAAAGATAACATTTTTTCAAACACTTGTCGAAACGTGGCTCATTGGCCAGTCTCGCTGATATACACACTTGGGAGCGTTAGTTCGAGACCACTAATTCAAATAAGCTTGATAAAGCGACAGTACGTTGAAGCCAGCTCACATTTTTGCTAAAATAAAAGCCTGGAACATAGGCAGAACGGAATTTGTGCCAGTTTGTGCCAGAATTCATTGCTAATCAACGTATCTGTGTTTATTTCCATGAAATTGTGGTAAGCTTGAACCATTCAGTATCTTTTAATGGAAATTGAATGTGAATTGTTGATTTATGCCTGTATATATATGTGTAGTTCAGTGGCCAACGTGAGGTAAAGCCTAAAATGCTCCAGCCTGAACAGAGGGTGTCGGAGAGAAGTAAAACGGCATGGAATGGCCAAACAGTACACTGACACCTGGATGATTGACTAGAAAGAAATAATGCTGGAAGTGCAGAGGCGTAGTAACCATTAAGAAGGGTAATACTGGAATAAAGTATTTCAAATGAAGCTGACTGTTGGCCTAACGCTCTGAACGCAATGTTTGTGCTGTATTGTGATCAGTGTAAAAGAGAATATAAATTAGTTATGAAGTAGAAGGTACATCCTTCTTGATTTCAGGGACAGTGGTCTTGATGGTACTGAGCAGCATCTGGTCAGAGATTTGCTGAATCCAGAGTCGGACAGCATACTCCTTGGTCTTTTTAGCTATCAGTGAGGTGTCTCCTGAGCCCAGAGGAGAATTCGAGCAGAGGAGTCCTTTCCTGCCGCCATCACTCAAGATAAGCAGAGTTGGCCAGCTGAGCTCAACATTATGTCCCCTCATCTTGAAATAACTTTATAAAAATACTATTAAGAGGGGAATTTACTTGTCTTAAAATCAGGAACTGTGAACATCTCCAATACTGGTCCCTAAAGACAAACTATTGAAGTCATGATGACAAATACCAACAGAGCTTGAACAAAACAAAACCAGTATTACCTCATTTTACTACTACACAACTGACACACATAGAACATTTGTAATAATATATGTCACTACAATATTCATATTAAATACATTCTGTACATAACTTGTAATTTAAATTGATTGTGATTCCTGGTTCCCTTGTAGTTGAATCAGGACACATATTCATTCATGCCAGTAATGAATACATATTGTTATTTGAAACGTTACTAGTGACTTCTTTAAGATATTCTCATAGAGTGTTATATGTATGTGAGTGTCACAGTGTTGTTAAGAGTAGTGGATTAAATTAAATTGTTTATCTGTCTGTTGTTGTGACTTACACTTCACCATACACATACCCTAGACACATAACGTAGCATCACACTATTCCAGAATAATTCTGACTGAGATATATAGATATGTGGTAGCAAGTAAGGTTATATATATAATATACTACTCTTATTAGATATATATATACCTTCACAGCTGATCTCAGTCAGTACACTAAGTCCCCTATAAATATTTATAACATCCCACTTCACCACACCCACTTCACTGTGCAAAAAACTGCTGTGAGACACGCTCGCCAGAAGAACCCAGACTTGCCAAGCTAGAATTCAAGAATTCCTTTTATTGGACTAGACCTTTTATTAGAGTATTCCAAAAGGACTTACAAAAAACAGCCCAGGAAATCTCTACCATTGTAACAAGGAAAACCAGGACTACGGAAAACTGAAATACACGGAGTCAGAGAGGAAAATCTATTGTTAAATTAAAGACACCCCAGACGCGTGTAAGAGACCGACTCGTCTCTGTTATTCATCTGAGCAACAAGTCTGTGGCCAAGATTGGCGTAAGTGTGCATTTTTTTTCATTCTATATTTACTAACATGTGAACTAATATGTATGCATTACCATGCGAATATTTATATTTGTGAAAATCGCTGGTGAATGTCCCGGTCGTTTGAGGCTGGCAACCTCAGCTTATAGTATGATGATTTCATGAACTACCAATGCAAGGGCTGGTGATTGCTTTATTGCTAGTGTCGTAAAAAGAACTAAAAGCTTAAAGTAGTCCCAGGTTCCATATGGAGCAGGTAGGGAAAGATGAAAGAAATGATGTACATATTTACTTACTTTACTTACTTAGTCGTTCCCCTTCTACCGTGAGGTGTAGAGGTTTGGAAGAGAGAGCGCCAGACTATCCTATCGGCTGTCTTCTTTCTGGCCTGGTTCCATTCTAGTCCTCGGTCCTTCAACGATTGTCCAATGTTGTCCTCCCATCGGACTCTGGGTCGTCCTCGGGGTCTGGATCCCTGGCTCTTTGTTTCCCATGCTTGTCGTGGTATCCGGTCTTCTCTCATTCTGCAGACATGGCCAAACCATTTTAATTGGGACTGTTCTACTTGGGTCTGCAGGGGGTAGGATTTAAGGCCTTGACGTATCGTCTGGTTGCGTACCATGTCTCTTCTTGTTACTTCAACCACCTTCCTCAGATACCTCATTTCTGAGGTTTGGATCTGGCTTTTATGGGTTGTAGTCATTGCCCATGACTCGCATCCATATGTCAAGACTGGGACATAGAATGATGTACATTCTAAGTATAATAATTACATTTTCAAAGCAGTGTAAATGTTCCTATAAACATATTCATTTCAAAATTAATGTAAGTTTTCATGCTTTAAACCAGTGTAAATGTCTAAATGAAAATATTCATTATAAAGTAATGAAAGTTTCAAACTTTTCAATCAGTGCAAACATAAATGAAAACATATTCAATTTATATTGTGAACACTTTTCAATCCGTGGAGATGTATATGTAAACATGATTTGTCACGGCGCTATTTCGCCGATATATCAGTTTGGCTACATTTTGTTTTTGGCAACCCTGAGAACTTAACCGTCGGAGTCATGTGACAAGACGGAAGTGGGAGGTAGTCTAGGCGCAAAAGGCCAGTGAGTTTCTAGTCAGCGTTCCGTGTGGACGGACATCTTGTTCCCTTCGCCAGCAAGTCGCTATGCGGTTTATCATATAGATTATTAGCCAGAGATTGTCATATTTAGTTCTGTTGGATGATTATGTGTAATTCTGGATTAGTGTAGGGTCCAGTGGATATTATCTTCAGGCCGCATATGACAAGTTGTTCATGATTAGAGTATTGCTTTGTCATGATCCCCAGATGAGGCGGAACAATTTTTAGGCCACAAACGGCTCCTGGATCGACCCAGCCCCGAATGGGTACCAGAGCTACTCTGGGAAGGTTAAGGCGGCCGGCGTGATGCCGACCACATCACCCCTCGTGTGCCGACGGTCAAGATAATATGGGCCTAACACCATATTCCCAATATGCCTCAATGGGCGTGTAACGGGTTCCTTTACCTTTTTTTTTGTCATAGATTTTTGGGATCGCTAGGATGAACGATAGTCAGTACAGTGTTTGTACAGTGCCGACATACTGATATGTATGAGGCTATCAGATAAAGTAATTGAGGCAAGTTTCTCTGGCATTTATATATATCTATTTCATACGTTTTGTTGGCCGTGTGAGGCTTGATTTTGTGTGCTTATTTATTAAAAGGGAATTACCTGCAGAGGTTGTTGTTTCCTTATGTCAGCCATTATGTTGATTTCATGCTCCTAGGGAGCAAGCCTATTATTAGTAATGTCGTTGTTGTGGTAAATCCACATCATAAGTTGGTTCTGACAACTGGGTGGCTCTGTCCCATTCTTTAAAAATCATGGGGCCTAGATTTTCAGTATAAGACTAGAAATTAGTATGCACACAGTGTGTTAGAAGGTTGTGTAGCATTGTGTTCTCGCCTTCAGCTTTTTCAGTGTTCACGATAGTGAGCTATTTTTGATTTCTGTTTCACGGCAGTGCGTGTGTCAGTCTGTGGTAGTGAACTGTGTCTGATCAAGTGTGACCTCGCTAGCGGTAGTGACCTAGATTGGTAACAGGTCACAGTGCAAGATTGGTATTTTCAGTTGGGTGAATTGTTGACAGTTTGGTGTTCGACACTGTTTTGCAAGGTAATGTTGGTGCTAAGTTACAAGTATTGATATAAGCGGTGTCAAAGGTGATGGAATAATGTTGTAGCTGGCGGTTGTCATGACAGTTTGATATATTACAAGGCACACTTTGTAGCTTAGTGCTAGAAGGGTAGTGATCCAGGTGGAGCAGTGGAGATTAGGGTGTCATTATAGATTGTTGAGTTTGGCATAGTTTGGCCCGAGTGACTAATGGTGTCAGGAGGGAAGATAGATCGTCTATTATTGGTGATATCAATAGTGTTGGCGGCATCCCAGGGTGAATGCAACTCCTCGTATCTGGGTAATGGTTTAGTTCTATGTAAACAAAGTACATTGGTTCGTGACATCGTCGTTCCGGTAACCTACCTGCAGTAGTACCATTGCTCATACGGCGCTACCGACCTGGAAACATTATCTGCCGGGGATTTTGCCAAGTTCTTGGTTTTCAAGCCATACTGATGTACCTGTCCAGTGGGAGCCTACCAACGCCTCTGTCGTGACTCTGGGAAGTTACTATGCTGAAGATTGAAGCCTGGTTCTGGAGTGCTCTGTCTTGAAGTCTGCTGGATTCCTGAAGCGTTGTAACGAAGCGAACTTTGCTTATAGTCATATATCATAGTGCCAAAAGACAGTAATGTTATAATCTGGCACATAGACTTGTGAAGCTGGGTGGTTAGCTGAAATTTCGTGGGAATATACAGTTGTTCTTACTGTGGACAGTTCATAGAGAGTACTGAGAAGAACTTTGTTGAACTTTTCAAGTGTGTGGAGTTCCGTTTGTGCTGTCTTCGTCTTCATCATCGGTGCTGAGAAGCTACTTGGACAAGCGTCGCTGGACCATCAGTTAAGTATTTTGTTTGTAAATCTTGGTATGATTTGTTATATTTATCGTTTCATCTTCTTTTCTTGAAATTCTCTATCTTCTTTTATCTTCTTTTCCTGTAACTCTCTATCTTCTTTTATCTTCTTTTCCTGTAACTTTCGTTCCATCTTCTTTTCTTGTAACTCTCGTTCCATCTTCTTTTCTTGTAATTCTAATTCTGCCTTCTTGAGTTCTCGTTCCTTGGCACGTAGATCTCTTAAGGCATTCTGGTTCTCTTTTGCTTGGAATTCTGCCTTGGCATAATCCAACAATTCTTTTCCTGTGTACCCAGCTTCCTTGCCTAGCCGCATGAAACTATCATAGTCCATGATGTACACTTACAATACTCAATACTATCTATAAATAGTATGCACTACTCAATAACATGCAACAAAACCACTTCACTTATATCAACAGATACCACTCTGCTTATAAAGTATGCAGTAATGATATGTAAATAGCAATAACCCTTCTCAAAGTAGCAACATATGCCTGTAAATATAATCCACTTCACATCTCAATCTTCTTCTTTTTATTTGATCCTTAGCCGCC
The DNA here is from genome assembly GCA_024509875.1 of Oreohelix idahoensis. Lineage (NCBI taxonomy): Eukaryota > Metazoa > Mollusca > Gastropoda > Stylommatophora > Oreohelicidae > Oreohelix > Oreohelix idahoensis. Next base: position 434,508 of record JAMPIV010018554.1, on the reverse strand, counting down.
GACCGTCAAAGAAGTCAGTGGCCATTACGCCTGGTGGCGTCTTGTAGGTCAACAACAAATTGATTCCCCTTTGCTCGGTCGGCGGCCATCCTTCGTACATTGCCCCAACTCTGGTTCATTCTTTGCATCTCAGCCTCCGCAGTCCTCCGCCAAGTTGTTTTTGGTCGGCCTCTCTTTCGTTTTCCTTCAGGGGTCCATAGCATAGCTGTTCTTGTGATGGCATCGGGGTCTCCTCTGAGGACATGGCCAACCCAGCTCCAGCGTCTGCCAGCTATGATGGTGTGCACGTCCTCTTGCTTGCTCCGAGTAAGCAGATCTTGGTTGGTGATGGTATTCGGCCAAAAAATTCGGAGAATTTTTCTTAGGCACGTTGTGTGAAAAGAGGACAATTTCGACATTTCCTTCTCTGTAACTCTCCAGCTCTCCGCGCCATAGAGAAACACAGAAAGCACACAGCTCTGATATAATCCTAATTTTGTGCTTGTGCTGTACTGAGAGGACTTCCAGATGTTGTTTTCACCTCTCAATGTATAAATATAATCCACTTCACCACTTAATGTACAAATATACTCCACTTCACCACTCAATGCATAAATATAATCCACTACAACTGTTAACTACTGTCTACTTACTCACTAGATTTTGGTCCTTCCGACCACTTAGTCTCTGTGATACAACTGTCAAGACTCTTAATATAGTCGAAGGTTGTATTTCATCAGCTGATAATACCTCTTGGTGCTATGTCACCTCAAAACTGTAAGGTTGTGGACTCGCCACAAAATTGAAAAATAACACAGCTTCTTCACCACAGTATCTTACTAACACCCACCTTGGTGTTGTACTATGACAATATTTGTACTCTCAATATTGTACCTAATACCAGAAAGTTTACAATTGGCAAAAATGAACACGTCACAGATGAAAAGACAAACACTAAACGGAACGATAACTACTAGTCACGATGAATAAGATGACAGACCAGATAAGAGCAGGGTTAGACTGATATATACACAGCGTGACTGACCACGAACGAAAACAAGGGATACCCGTTAACGTATTTACAAGACAGCAAGAAGGAACGAGAGATCACACCACTTAAACACAACAGAAGAATTACTGGTTGTGCAGGACAATGTAAATACAAACTCCACCAATACACCTAACAAAAACAGGGCCTGGAATGTTACGTAGGGCAGTCGCAGGAAACACCTCTGCCTTACTCCACCACTAAACATACACAGCCACACCCTAGAAAGGAATCAGTCTAATCCAATCTTTTCCCACAAATAAGAAAAGAAAGCATTAAACTCGCCACCCGTCCACCCTTGAACTCACACCTATGATATTAAACACAGTAGAGTACACAACAACTACACTTAACAATGAAGTGCTGAGGGCTATCTCCTTCCCTAGGCACTACCAACTCATAACAATCAAAATAAATTAAATAACATGTAAGCAATACTAACACTATAACATATCACAGACATATAATGTAAATACCCTAAGTAATAGGAACTTATAGTGAAAGATCCCACCTAACTAACTAACACCATATAAAAATACAGACTAAGTTTCTACAAAGAAAGCGAGGAAAAAGAACAAAACAAAAGGAAAGAAAACAACAACAAACCAGTAAGCAGCCCTCAAGAAACAGACGTAGAACAGAACAACGCTTGTTGCTAACCTAACAAGACCCCGACACCGGTGTCCCACTACTCTAGAAAACCAGACTGAACGATAAGTAGTATCAGGTGGACAGAGAGAAAAGTAAATTTTAAAGGAAGAAAACAGAATTTAGAGGAAAAACAAAAAAAAATTACAAGAGAAGGAGAGAATGATGAAAAAGGACAGAGATTTAGAGTTAGAAAAGGAGAGAATGAGAATAGCTCTGGAAGAGAAAAAGATTGATAAAGAAATACAATTGAAGAGATTAGAAGTCGGTGCGAATGGTCAGAACTCGACTCCTGGGGGGTCTCATCGTCCCTTTAGGCTGCGTCTGCCGAATTTTAATGACAAAATCGACAGTTTAGATTTTTTCCTCGAGAGGTTCGAGGCCGAATGCGTGGCCTGGAAGGCTGACAGAGATCAATGGCCATCTCTGCTATCCCCGTTGCTAGTGGGGCCTGCGATGGAGACTTTCTATAGCCTCCCGCTGGAATAGCGGGCTGATTACGACAAGGTGAAGGAACGGTTGCTCCGGAAGTTCCGTTTGACGGCTGACGGACACCGGACGCGGTTTAGAAACACCATGCCAAGTGCGGATCAAGACTTCGAGGAATTCATTTCGAAGATCAAACTTCTAACTCCGCCTATGCCGGTCCCAAGCCCGGATGAAAAAGGAGGAGGGCAGCCTGCATGGAGGCCGTAAGGAGGCAGCCAGTCTTGACATATGGATGCGAGTCATGGGCAATGACTACAACCCACAAAAGCCAGATCCAAACCTCAGAAATGAGGTATCTGAGGAAGGTGGTTGAAGTAACAAGAAGAGACATGGTCCGCAACCAGACGATACGTCAAGGCCTAAAATCCCACCCACTGCAGACCCAAATAGAACAGTCCCAACTAAGATGGTTTGGCCATGTCTGCAGAATGGGAGAAGATCGGCTACCACGACAAGCATGGGAAACAAAGAGCCAGGGATCCAGACCTCCAGGACCACCCCGAGTCCGCTGGGAGGACAACATTAGACAATCTTTGAAGGACCGAGGACTAGAATGGAACCAGGCCAGGAAGAAGACAGCTGACAGAATAGTCTGGCGCTCTCTCTTCCAAACCTCTACACCTCATGGTAGAAGGGGAACGACTAAGAAAGTAACTAAGATCAAACTTCTGCTCAACAGATGGATCGAGATGGAAGGAATTACGAAGGATTATAATGGCTTGCTAGATTTGATGCAATGGGACAAAGTGCTGTCCTCATGTTCCACTGAGTTAGTGTCTTTTTTCCAAGAGCGCCAGCCAAAAGACATTGAGTCTATGGCCCAACTGGGGCACCATTATGTCCTAGCCCATCCGGGCAAACCCATCCAGAAGTCGGGTTTATAAGACGACTTAGTTGCTGGTGTCGGCAAGATACAACGCCAACCATGACGAAATCAGTCAGGCGAGGCAGACAGGTGACAAGAGCAGAAGCACGATAGGTCCTCCAGTCCCTATCAGTCAAGAAGAGGAAATTATGGGAACTTCCGATCCCATAACCGACAACTTAAAAATGATAGCGACGGAGGAGAGCGCCAAACGCGGAAGCAGGTACGCTTCGAGGAGTCTGGGGACGAAGACCGGTTTTTGGTATAAAACAAAACATTCCAAGCAGAGGAGTGGGTCCTCGGAGAGTCGATCTTCCGACTCCGATGCGCTGTCTTCGCCAGCCAAAAGCCCCAGCAAGAGTCAACTCGATGAGTCGAAAAGGGAGCGCCTGTGTACCAATTTTGGTGGCAATAACCATTATGCTGACAGGTGTCCTACCCCAATTGAGCACGCGAATTCCGTGTATGTATTGGACACAATCAACAGCGAGGACTGTGTGGGGTGTCATCCTCTGTTCCATGCAAACGAGAAGATAGTCCTACACTGTGGGCACGCGGCACCATGTCTGTCGGCGGTCCATGAGACTGGCAAGGTAGCTCTCCACAAGGGCATAGTGGAGAAGAAACCAGTCTCAGTATTGAGAGACACTGGATGTACCACAATCGGGGTGCGTCGGTCGTGTATCGACGAGGCCTGCCTTACAGGCAAAACTGTTAGGTGTACTACATTTGGGGGCAAAGTTGAGTCTTACCCCCTGGCGTGTATTAATGTGGACACCCCGTTCCTGTCGGGTAGAGTGAACGCGTTCGTCCTCGAGGACCCAATTGCCGATTTGATCGTCGGCAATGTACGGGGAGTGCATAATGCCATGGGTGTGGTTGGAGCAGAGGCTAAGCAACACCAAAGTCCCGAGGCGGATGATCAGGTGGTCGACGTATCACCACCTGACAAGAAAGTACAGCTGAGACGGGGTTCGCGACAAGGGCTAAGGAACATGAGTAGGTAGAGGAGAGGTATATACGAGGGCCCGATAGCGGGCGATCGCACAGTTTGGGTACGCAATGTTCCCCCGAGTGCTAGTTGGCGCACACTCAGACGAGTGTTTAATGAGGTCGCACCGGTTAGATTTGTGGAGGTATTGTCATTGCGCGACAATACAAAAGAATAGGTGGGGTGCGCGTGATGCAGTCAGGTGGAAGCACATTTCGTTGCTCCACAACCACCTGCTGATAGTCCAGCAATAAGCAAGGATTAGGTATTGGGTTCGCGGTCAGTTAAGGTGTCTCGGTTAACGTGAACTGAACTTTAGAGTCTGGCCCACGCAAAAGGTACTATTCTGATGAATATAAGTTGTTCTGTACAACTTTATAATGTATTGAGGAGTCCGATGGGACTGGTTCACATGTGATAGTATTAGAGTTGTTTTGTAAACTTTAAAACATCATGTTGATGATATACTATGTTATGACTTGGAAGTTAGGTGTCATAGTGCCATAAAGGCAATTTGCTATAGAGTTAAATGAAATGTATATTTAAACCATGTAGACATTCTCTACTGTTTGAGGTGTCTATATACGATGCAGTGTGTTTTCATAGACCAGGGGTGGTCAGTCGTTGTCATTTTTCACGACTGCCAGAACCTGGGATAGCTTACTTCATACTTATGTTGTCTTTTGGGGGTAGCTTGGAGAATGCAGTATTGTCAATGGCAGGATAGAACTAAGGCTTTCTCTCGGTTTAGATGAGGAGATGCTGTTTATGGCATATGGTCGTCCCAACTCCAAAGGGGGTCGGGCGAAGCTTCCTCCGATGGAAGAAAACTACGTTTTCTTTCTTAGGGGGGGGGGGGGAAATGGATGGATGTCACGGCGCTATTTCGCCGAAATATCAGTTTGGCTACATTGTGTTTTTGGCAATCCTGAGAACTTAACCGTCGGAGTCATGTGACAAGACGGAAGTGGGAGGTAGTCTAGGCGCAAAAGGCCAGTGAGTTTCTAGTCAGCGTTCCGTGTGGACGGACATCTTGTTCCCTTCGCATGCAAGTCGTTGTGCGGTTTATCATATAGATTATTAGCCAGAGATTGCCATATTTAGTTCTGTTGGATGATTATGTGTAATTCTGAATTAGTGTAGGGTCCAGTGAATATTATCATCAGGCCGCATATGACAAGTTGTTCATGATTAGAGTATTGCTTTGTCATAGAATTTTGGGATCGCTAGAATGAGCGATAGTCAGTACAGTGTTTGTACAGTGCCGACATACTGATATGTATGAGGCTATCAGATAAAGTAATTGAGGCAAGTTTCTCTGGCATTTATATATATCTATTTCATACGTTTTGTTGGCCGTGTGAGGCTTGATTTTGTGTGCTTATTTATTAAAAGGGAATTACCTGCAGAGGGTGTTGTTTCCTTATGTCAGCCATTATGTTGTGGTCATGTTCTTAGGAAGCGAGCCTATTATTAGTAATGTCGTTGTTGTGGTAAATCCACAGCATAAGTTGGTTCTGACAGACGTTTCAATTTTTTCAATCAGTGTAAACATAAATGAAAACATATTCAATTTATATTGGGAACACTTTTCAATCAGTGGAGATGTATATGTAAACAGACTCTGTATTATTACCCTTTTAATTTAAATGTCATGTAAAACTAAAGCTATTCTATTTAAATGTAAAGGAAGTTTTATCCCGAGGGAGTAAATGTAATTCTCATCGAGGGTAAAGTCTGAGTAATTGGGATGGTGGTATGGGAAGATTGGAACCCATAACTATGTGGTGGAAAACGCCATACTCAGAAGAGCGTTTCGTTCTATTCTTTTACCATAGTTATTGGTGGTACCAGCAGAAAGTACCATCTCTGGAACAAGAAGGGAACCACGGCCTAAGCTTTAAGACGAAGGACCCACGTGGTAGACTCTCCTTGACATTTCTGGGAAACGAGCTACCCCCGACAACCTTGATCAGAGACGAGCGTGAGCAGAGTGAAAAGAACCAACCCATAAGAAGGAGCAGAACCGTCATTGGCAGCTAAGTTCAAATTTATGCTGCCACTTGAACTTCTTTTAACATTTCACATTCCTTAAAGACCATCATGATAACTTTTCTTGATTCATAACTATTCAAATTATTTTCCAACTGTTAAAACCTAAAGTGATTATTAAATTTTGTTATTTGTAATGTTACAAATTTAACTTCGATTTAATCATTTTAAAGTTACTTCATGTTTGTCTCAGCCAAATTACTACACACACTCTAAACAGAGCTATACTAGAATAATAGAATTCCACTGAGTAAATCAGGGGTGGGGGCTTAAACGAGCTGATCTTAAGAAGTGCTTAAATCCTTCACAAAAGCGTCGGCAAAATTAAAGAGTTAACATACTCAGCCAAAGCAGTATTGTTCTCGCTTATTCTGAATATCTTGTGAAAACTCCCTTTGTAATAGAAGTGTCATCACCCTTCTATCTACATCTCTGCCAAGAGTAATCTTGTGCGAAGGTAGATACCTTTAAAGCCCATATTAGATACTCTTGAGTTTTGGCCACTGTTGGACCACTACTGCAAAGCAGGGGAGGCAATACCGTCATACCCATGCAGGAAGCCTGCACCAAGCAGTCACATGCTCTTGCAGCTGTAGTTTCTGTGGATGTTTGTTTTACAAGATGAGGTTGCGAGCTACATGCACAATCTCATATAAGTCACCTTGTATAACATGCCTGAGGGGGCAGTATCCCTATTCTTTATTTGTCTTTTTAACTTGTTTTCCTCACAAACTTATGACAAGCTAGCTATCCAGGCAAAGACAAAGTTCTTCTCCACTAACTTATGACAAGCTGGCTATCCAGGCAAAGACAAAGTTCTTCTCCACTAACTTATGACAAGCTGGCTATCCAGGCAAAGATAAAGTTCTTCTCCACTAACTTATGACAAGCTGGCTATCCAGGCAAAGACAAAGTTCTTCTCCACTAACTTATGACAAGCTGGCTATCCAGGCAAAGACAAAGTTCTTCTCCACTAACTTATGAAAAGCTAGCTATCCAGGAAGGGACAAAGTTCTTCTCCATTAACTTATGAAAAACTAGCTATCCAGGCAAGGACAAAGTTCTTCTCCACTAACTTATGAAAAGCTGGCTATCCGAGCATGGACAAAGTTCTTCTCCACTAAGTTACGAAATGCTGGCTATCCGAGCATGGACAAAGTTCTTCTTCACCTACTTATGAAAAGCTAGCTATCCAGGCATGGACAGAGTTCGTCTACAGTTCTAAAGAAGAACGATATTAAATAAAGTAGAAAACTAAAAATGCCTGAGTCAACAGTAGACATCTTCTTTCTTTGTCTCCTCAGCGATTCCATGAGAACTATACGAGGCTAGACACACCATCATCACCCGTCAACTCCCCAAGGAGCATAGGCCTTCAACAGACTTATGCCTAAGTCTTCTTGTCACGTGGCATCAGTTCCAGGTCTTTCTGTATGTTCCTCATCATTTTCATTTGTTGCCAGTTCTATTTGTCATGCGATTTCCGGTCTATACTTGCATTTTTTACCCTGGGAATTTCAGAACAATGACTGCCTTGACATGCTATAAACAGGTTTCCTCAATGTGTCATTTGACGTTTTCCTCATCATCATAGACCTTTGTAGTACCTATATGTAGCTTTTGTCCTTGTCACCTGTTCGTAACTGTGGCTGACGATGGGTAAATCCCGAAACGTCCCTTGTCTCATGTGTACCGTTTACTTGTAAAACTGATTTCATACCATACTATTTTTTAATTTATATATTTGTTTCCTCAATGTGTATCCATCGCCAGCATCCTCATCTTATCAGTTGTTCCACTGACACTTTTCTGCTTCGTGCCATTAGTTCCACATTAGATATCTTATCATTTCAGTTTAATCCTTCTATTATACGCAAGTATCAATTTATGAAAGCCCAGCTTTTTGTTGTTCTCCATATGTCAAAGCCATACAAGAGGTCTGACTTGACGTCTGAGTTGAAGATTCTGATTTTAGTGCAGGGCTTGAATTCTCTTGATCTCCATATATCTCCCAGGGCAATAAAATCTCCTGTAGCCTTTTGTATTCTTACTTTGTTATCACTGTCCGTCACTCCATGTCGACATTGCTGACAAGATACAACATAACTGGACATAATTATATGTGGATTGAATGAGCGACGAATAACAATCCCAGCATAATGGTCAGCGTGGGGATATAGTGCAGCAGAAAGACCATACGTGAGTTCATCAAAACAAAATTGCGCACTAGTGCGGAAACTAGTCCTGTCCATTTCGCTAATTGTACATTTTTTGTGAGGCTTATTCCGGTATGATGGCATCCTAATCGATACTCAAATGAATCCCTTTTAACGCTTGCCAACATGTACTCACGTGTCTGGCGCGTGCTTGTATGAATGCGTGGTTACTGCATGCATGTTTTTACAAGCAGCCGACTAATCAGTTTTGGTTGTTATAACTTTGCAAAGTGGGATGGGACTGGTACTTTGAATGCAGGATAGAAGAAGTCCAGACATCCTGAACATGAACGCGGATCAGATCAAATAGAATAACGTTTGTGGTAGGGTGGTCTGTACTTCAGCGTAGAATATAACTAGCAGTGGTGGTGAAAAATGACGGGGAAAACGTATCAGAAGTTCTAGAGAAAGATTCAAAATTATATAACGTTATTTTTTTTAAAGACAAAGTATCCCGTTCAATCCGTGATGGGTTATAATTAGGATAGATAATGTAGTAAATTCAAGATAATAAAATATGATTTCCGATATCTAAATATAGTATCTTCTCAGTCCAAATATAGTAAATCATAACTGTAAAATTATGTGAATGTATGTGTATGTGTGCCTTTCCGAAAAAAAAAGTAAACAAACATTAACAAAGAAAAATCAAACAAATAAAATTTTTAAAAACCCACACATACGCAAACTACAAATAAACAAATGGATAAGTATCTCCTGCTCTGTTGTTAACAAGGCGAAAAATGGTGGGAAAGCCAAGTGGTGTCCAGGATGATACCAAATTCACCAAACATCTGCCATCATCCACACGAGCTTCCCCATCAGACTACCCATTATCCTCGGATCATCATTGATCCTTATGTGACCGTGTGGTCAAAAAGGTGTAATTTTTTACTGAGTAATAGTTGTCGATCTTGTCTACGGTATATATTTGCGCTCATGCTGGCATTCTCACGCTGGAGTGGGCAATCTAAATGAAAACACCGTTGCCATCTTTGAAACGTGTCAGACGCAGAAGATGTAATGGAGACAGTCCTCGGTTGTTAGACACCCTGGCGCTGTCTGATAACACATCTTGTTGAGTACAAAACCGGGATAGATGTGACTCCAGGCAAGAGATATCGTGGGAATGCAACCTAGTGGGCGGACCTTGAGTTGTGTCGATGAGGAAGATAATCCTTACTAAAATGTGATCTCATGTCATCCAAACTGAGCATAAGACTCTTGATTTGCTCCCTAGAGGGATGGGAGGAGCTTTGCCTGACATTTTTGGCGTGGCTATCATGTGGTACAGGGGTGGAGATGTAGATTTAAACTAGAAGAGTTGAAGGCTTCAGTCAGAGAGCTGAGAAGTGCCAGATCGTCTTCATGTGCGGTATGCATCCTCGATACGATACACCAGTGAGGTAGAGGTTTTGATACGCATATGTTGCGTCTGCGTTAAGAGAACTAACGACATAGAGGTATGCTTGCATATGAGTACATTTTTATAATACTTAACGTAAAGTAATATTAGACGTTTCAGGTTTAGAGTTATTGCTTATTAGCGTTTGTCTATCTATAGTTTGATAGAAGCTGATTTGCGATGTATGTGTTGTATAGTGTAATTTCACGTATATATATCTCATCGCTATTTTCAACCGTGAGACTGTGTTAAATGTGTAAAGTACTAAAGTGATTTTATTAGAGGAATTCTAGTGCCACGATGCGCTGTATACAAGTGTGTACGTATTACCATTATTATTACACTGACTAACAAAAAAAAAATTTTTTTTTCTTTCTCTAACATTTCTATGTTTTTCTGGTCAATTTTAATGCGCTGTTTTTAAATCTGCAAACCGTTTTTCTCTATCAGGTCGGGATCTCTAGAAATACGCAATTGAAGTTTTTTAACAACGCATACAGTATTACAACATCATTCGTACAAGAAGTATAACAGTTATGTAGGCTTGAATTTCTTTGCAGTCGACTTTCGTCGGTGAATGGCATGTGGTACATCGCGATGAAGCATCCAACAATAATCGGCAAGCATGGTCACACTCCACCGTCCTTGATAACGTTACTCCATTACGGCGATATCTTGATGGAATCGTTCTCCATGTTCATCGCTGACTTCGCCAAGGTTGTCAGGGAAAAAGTCAAGATGCGAATCGAGCAAATGGATTTTGAGGGACATGTTACAGCCCATAATTCTGTATGCATCTATGCACTGCTTAACAATATGCACATTGTCGACAGATTTGTGATTTCCCAGAAAGTTATCGACGATCGATTTGAATGCCATCCATGCGCGAAGTTCACTACCATGTAACAAGTTCTCGAATTGTTTGTCTGCAATAACTTTCCTAATCTGAGGTCCTACAAAGATACCTTCCTTTATCTTTGCATCGCTAACTTGCGGAAACTTTTCTCGAAGATAAGTGAAAGCTTTGCTCGTTTTATCTAACGCTTTTACGAAATTCTTCATGAACCCCAACTTTATATGTACTTACTTACTTAGTCATTCCCCTTCTACCGTGAGGTGTAGAGGTTTGGAAGAGAGAGCGCCAGACTATCCTATCGGCTGTCTTCCTCCTGGCCTGGTTCCATTCTAGTCCTCGATCCTTCAAAGATTGTCTAATGTTGTCCTCCCAGCGGACTTTGGGTCGTCCTCGGGGTCTGGATCCTTGGCTCTTTGTTTCCCATGCTTGTCGTGGTATCCGATCTTCTCCCATTCTGCAGACATGGCCAAACCATCTTAATTGGGACTGTTCTACTTGGGTCTGCAGGGGGTAGGATTTAAGGCCTTGACGTATCGTCTGGTTGCGTACCATGTCTCTTCTTGTTACTTCAACCACCTTCCTCAGATACCTCATTTCTGAGGTTTGGATCTGGCTTTTATGGGTTGTAGTCATTGCCCATGACTCGCATCCGTATGTCAAGACTGGGACATAGGTGGAGCGGTATACAGCCATCTTCGTTTTCTTACCAACCTCTCTCTTGCTGAGGAATCCTCGATTTATGGCCTGAAAAAGTCTCCCAGCTGCTGCTTTTCGAGTGGCCAACTCTTCTTTGATGCCTCCCTTTCGGTCTATAATAGCTCCGAGGTATTTAAAGTGGTCGACCTGCTCCAGGACCTGTTCTCCCAGCTTAATCTGATGTTTTCTTTCTTCTCGTGATATCACCATGGATTTTGTTTTAGAGCTGCTTATGACCATCCCTCTCTTCTCCAGCTCTTCCTTCCAGACTTGCAGGTTGGATTGGAGATGTGCCTCTGATTTAGCAATCAGGGCAACATCATCAGCAAATGCCAGCTCCGAAATATAGACCTGTCTCATCTTCCAGTACCCCACTGAATACTTTCTTGTTCTCTCCTTACATGCCTTGATGACATCGTCCATAAGGAGTATGAAGAGGTAAGGTGATAGGATATCACCTTGTCTTACACCAGTGGTGGTCCTGAACTCTTCTGACTTATGGTTTGCTGTCCTCACATAATTTCTGCAAGACTTGTAGAAGCTCTGTATAGCATGAATCAGAGGTGCTGGAATATTCTTCCTTGCCAAACAGTCCCAAAGTTTGCTCCAGGGGACCCTGTCAAACGCCTTTTCCAGATCTATGAAACAAAGATGGATCTCACTCTTATACTCAAGGGCCTTTTCACTCAGCTGTCTGAGTGTGAAGATTAGGTCTTGAGTACTTCGGTTTGCTCGGAATCCGCACTGGACCTCATCCAATTGTGGCTCAGCTAGGCGTCGGAGTCTCTGCTCTAGGATTCTAGAGTAGATTTTACCAGGGACACGGAGAAGGGATATGCCTCTATGGTTTCCACACTGTCGATTGTCACCCTTTTTGAAAATTGGTGTTATGATGGCAATCTCCCAATCCTTTGGTATGGTCTTGTTGTACCACGCTGCCTGTAAAACCCTTAAGAGTAATAGGTCGCCTGATGCTCCCATGAACTTAACCATTTCTGGTGTTATACCATCATGCCCTGCTGCTTTGCCCATCTTGATTTTCTTCAGTGCTGCCTTCAGTTCTTCCATCTTTATGTCATCTTCACCATCATTGGTTTTCTCTTCTGTGCTAGTGTTTATCATTTCTGATGCTTCACCATGCTCACCATCCAGGAGTTCTGAGAAATATTCTTTCCATCTTCCCATTACTTCCTTCGGGGCAGTAAGCAATTTGCCTTGCTTGTCCTTTATAAATTTGAGAGGGCATTGTTTTTCCTTCCTCATGTTCTTTAGGGTCTTATAGAACAATTTCTGGTTTTCTTGTGCATCTTTTTCTAGCTTTTCTCCAAATTCTTCCCAGGACTTCTGTTTTGCTGCTAGCACTTTGTTCTTTGCTTCTGTTCTGAGTGTCACATATTCTCTATATTTTTCCATTTGTCCTGTTGTGTTTTTAGCTCCTAAGTATTGTTTCCATGCCATTGTCTTCTCTCTTATTTTCTCTTTGACTTCCTCTGTCCACCAAGGTGTCCTCTTTCTCTTGTTCCCAAGTCGGACTTCACCGCATGCTTCTGCAGCAGCTGTCTTTATGATATCCTTGAATTTAATCCAGAGGGTTTCCAAGTCATCAGGTCGTTCTTCTGTGTTGCTCACCGCTGCAGCAATAAGCCCCTGATATCTGGTCTTAATTTCTGGCTCTCTCAGCTTGTAGGTCCTAATGCTCATTTCTCCTGCTCGTTTACTTGGTTTCTTGCGTGATGTTGGGCAGTTCCTAGGCTGAGCAACTCTTTCAGTTGTTCTTTTGATTGTTAGCAGGTAGTGATCACTTCCAATCTCTGGCCCCCTCCAGACTCTAGCATCTCGGACATATTTGAATGAGCTTCTCCGAACAATGGCATAGTCGATCACTGACTTCTCATTCTTTGTTGGTTCACATCTAGTGTATGCATGTATGCGCTTATGGGGGAACTTTGTGTTTGTAATGATCAGATTCTGCTCACTGCAGAATCTAAGGAGTCGCTTTCCATTGTCATTGAGAGTATCTTCTCCATATCTTCCGATAACTCCACCCCATCTAGCATGGTCATTTCCAACTCTGGCATTAAAATCTCCGAGCATGATAACTTCATCTAGGCAGTCATCCACTGTCCTTTGAAGCAGCTCGAAGAATTCCTCCTTGACCTCTGCTCTCTCATCCTCATTTGGCCCATACACTATGACCAGGTTGACTATGGTTTCTCCTTCTTTTAGTTTAACAACCATAATGCGCTCCGAGACAAAGTTCCATCCCTTGATACTATCTTTTTGATTTTGGGCCACAATGCAACCCACGCCCCCTTTAGCTCTTTCAGACATGGGTACACCACTGTAGAGCAGCGTGTTGCCATCGAGATCCATGACTCCTTGTCCTTTTTTCTTTGTTTCCGTTATAACCAGGATTTCTAGTTTTGCTTTCCTCATCTCTTCCACCAGCTCCTCTTCCTTCCCATTTATACTTCTTGTGTTCCAAGTTCCATACGTCGTAGTCCGTAGTCCGTTCCAGTTCGTCGCCTTTAGAATCAGTCCAGTTTTCTCTCTTGTGTTTCTAGTACTCGTGATTTAAAGCAAACAGGTGATTGGCCTGTTGTGCCTTTGCATGGTGGAGGGGCTGCCTCCTTACGGCCTCCATGCAGGCCGCCCTCCTCCTTTTTCATCCGGGCTTGGGACCGGCATTGGCGGAGTTCTGTATATGTAACGGTGGTAAAATGATGCTGTCTTTGTTAACTAATGGCTCGTGTATTGCATTTTTATGCCCGAGCTGCATACGATCCCTGATAGGCCACACCTTTCTTGCATAATGTTCCTGTCTGTTGCGGCTGTCCCATTCACACAGGAAGCAACAAAATTTAGTATACCCAGTCTGCATGCCCGTGAGAATTGCAATGACCTTTAGGTCTCCACAAATCCGCCATTGGTAGTCATTGTACTTTATTTTTGTCAAAAGTATACCCATATTGTCATGTTTCTTTCATATGAACAGAGTAGGTGACTGGAATTGATGAAAATAAATTTCCGTTATGCAATAACACGGCTTTTAGACTAGTCTTGGAAGAGTCGATGAAAAGTCGCAATTCGTTGACTATGTGCTCATGACCGAGATGCACCATTAGACCGTTTACATCTTTGCAATAGCAAATGTCATCATCCATCTCAAAGTATTGAACAAGTTCTCTGTATCTATAACGAAATTTAGATATCGGAGTATTGGGCGCTAAAAGATTCCATTCTTTGAGTCGCGAACCGAGTAATTCCGCTTGTCCTTTGGTAAGAGCGAGATCACGTATTAGATCTGAAAGTTCTGAATGGTTAATTAAGTGAACACCATCATTCACCGGTATATAATCCGAGTCAGAATTAGTTTCTAATGCAGGTAAACTATCACTTTCTGATGGTTCATTCACGTCCAACGGATATTGTTCTGGTGGAACTGGGATCGGACACATGATTGGATCATGGGGCACTGGTTTCGAAACCGATTCAATATTTGGATAAACCACAGACTTTCTAGTTTTAAAAGTGAAACCATGGATATTTGTCAAGCAGAAGTAACAATCAGTAGCGTGATTTGTCGGTTCACGCCATATTACTGGCACTCCAAAAGGCATCGACTTATGCTTCCGCGATTTTCGTAACCAACCTGCCAATGTATTTGCACAAGTCGAATAAACTGCATTTGGCTTCCAAGATTTATTTGCATCATCAACTTTCGAATCGAAATAAAGTTCATATGCTTTCTTTAGTAATGGTGTAAAGTTTTTCTGGTGAACACGATCGGTAAAATATCCGCACACGTAACAGAGCAGATCAGCCGAATTTCTACAACTTCTAGAAGCCATATTTCGCTCAGAATTATTTCAAAATACAGTAACTATTTGAAAAATAGCTTAACTTATGTCATGCATCTTTTAGCAGTATAAAAAGTAGAATTATTTTACATTTTATTAATTTTTAATAAGTTATATAGTAAAAATGAAACGGAGCAAATAACGGTTTCCCAAAAAATATATTTATTCACAAATATCTTAAGAACCCGATGTGATAGAGATAAACGGATTTCAAATTTGAAATCAGCGCAAGAAACTGACCCAAGAACACTTATTCTTATATAAGAAAGAAAAATGTTGTTTGTCAGTGTTATTTGTATAGTGTTAAGCAATAGTTATATTGCATTCTTGTGAGCCGTAAGTGTGGTTAATTTTACATCAGTGATTATTGTGAGAGAAAGATTAGGGTAACTTCTAGCTCCGTGAGTAGTCTATGCCTATTACATTTAGTATAGAGCTGTAAGAATAGAGTATATATATCTGCTTGTTCTTTAGAGCAGCTAGGCCTCTAAGATACTGATAAATTGATGTCATTTAGACCAGTGCGCTGTGTGGAATATTTCATCATAGATAGAAATGCTTCATTTAAGTTTTCTCTCGAGTGATGATGTAGTTAGTATTTAGTATGAGTATGAAGGCATTACTGTTGACTGAGATATGTTTATTGTATGATTACACATATACGCAGACCTCATGAAAACACACACAAACACACACATGGTCATGTAAGTGCATGTACTTGCATTTTTTCACACATATGTATGTATTATTACGTAGATGATGTTTGTCCATTAGTACGATGCTAGTTTATTTTGTTTCATTTTATTTCAGAGAGTCGAGCAGTCTGTGCTGGGTTATTATATGGTGTTACGTAGAGAATACTAAATAGCTTGGTTATATGGTGTTGCTTAGGAATTGCCTTCAAAGTAAACTTGTGGACAACATTGTTTTCTGTATGATTCAAATGCTACCTGATAGGGTTTCATTAATAAAAGTTTTTCTGTGACTGCGGAACGTGTGTGAAAGTAGGCCAGAGAGAGTGACGACAACGTTACTTATGAATTCTTATTCTCCGTCACACATCGTCTTCGCACTGGTTCACTTATATAATAATTTTAATTCTTGTTATATTCTGTTTTACTATATTGTGCAATTCTCTAGGTCTGTCTATTCTTAACACTTGTTTATTCCACAGTTATAGATGAATTGCATGCATGTAATAATATAATATTGGTTTTCTCTGTTGTTCATACTTGTTTATTCCACATTTATGGATGAATTGCATGCATGTAAATAATTTAATATTGGTTTTCTCTGTTGTTCATACTTCCTACAATTTAGTAAGAAATGCTCTGTATTACGAACAAACGAACGAAAGAACGAACATTATTTTCAAAGGGTTAAGAATTGGGCACGCAGGCCCGTCTTACATTCTGCCCTTCTTCTCTCTGTCATCTTACATACCGTATTCTTTCAATCGCACATGTATTTTGAGCATTATTTAAGCATACAACATTATCAAGGTAAAATAATAACATACATATGTAACATCCAGTCATAATCAAATTTAAGTATGTTTAAAAAAAAAGAGAAAAAAAAATTAATTAATTAAAATAAATTAAAAAATTAATAAATAAATAAAAAAAATAAAAAAACATACAAACAAACAAAATCTAAACCATTCATACAGTAAATTAGACATAATTTGAAACGTAATCAGATTATGGTGGCATATCATCTTACTTTCTTCTAGACACTGCACAGTAAGGTTCTTCTATCTTATATATTTTCGAAAGTGTGTTTGCCAACGTCATTTTTTTATAATTTCCTCGCATGAGGTTGCATATTTTTTCCTCGCATGAGGTTGCATTTGCACCCGCCCAAACTGTACCGCTCCCTGTGTCTAAATTTCTCATAATTGACGTCACACTGTATAAAACATCTATCCGCCCATTGGCAATTTTGATGACTTCATTGAAATCGGTACACTCAGTCTACAGAAGTGATGACGTAATTGAATTATGGGTAAGCAGCTTACAAAAATGATGACAAACCAGTTAAGTTTATTTTTTTACTCGGGCAACGCCGGGTCTATCTGCTAGTTCTAAAATAACCCATTCCTAGTTGCAGCCTAAGAAGTTTCTTATTGCATTTTTAGTTCTCTAGATACCTGACACGTTCTTGTTAGAGTCTTGAACCATTAATATTCATGTCATCCCACGCTACTGTCCATTCGTCAGTTATTATTCTTTTAATTCAGCTTTTGCTCTGTGTTTTACTATTCTCCACATTTATTTGGTTTCTATTAGCTCTACTTTTCTTAGTTTCTGTATCTTCCTTTTCATTTCCTTCTATGCCAACATGTGAAGGTATCGAAGCTTTGTTTAACGCTAAACTCTGCGGCTTTTGTGGCTTTTTATAGAGCAGACTTGTTAGTGGATTACAATGGCCAAATCTTCGCTAGGTCTGGGTAGAGAACTACAAGTTTGGTTGGTTATTGTAGTTAAAAATATAAATTAAACAAAAATAAAGCCAAGTAGAGCAAGAATCTAGGTCTAGTCATCCCAGTTGTAAATGGATACCTAACTCTGCTTTTTAGTTAGTTGTGAGGAATTTCTGTGATTTTATTTTCCACAGGCCCCAGTCTTTTTCTCCCGGTAATTATGTCCTGTAATTAATTGAGTTTAGTCTTCTTCTCTTGGTAATTAATTGCGTTTTCAGGAGGGATTACCGTCGGGTTTAATTTTAAGATTTTCACCAGTCTTCTTTTCTCTAAAGTAATTGCGATCACGTAGGCTTTTCTTTGTAAAATAATTGCGGTAAATTGTTATTGTATTAGGCGCTTGAGTATTATTAGGCTGGGTATAAATTATCCGACGTTAGTAACACCTACCCGGTAAATCGATGGGTGAGTGTTGAACCTCTACCCAGGTACGTAAAAACCGGGCGCTACAACGAATCAAAATTCATTTTGTTCACGCCAACGGTAGTAACATTATTTAACATTACGCAAGAAAGATGCGCGCGATCAGAATAAACATGACTTATGAGTTTGCTTACAATCTAATTGGCCGGGGTCAATTATTAACTAATTCCGGCAAGATTATTGGTTCCAGAGAGACGCCAAGCGATGACGTATAGCGTGGGCTTGCATCAGCTTTTTCTATAATAAATACCTGCGTCTAGCTAGTAGCGCTCTCTTTATCTCCAGAAAAATATCGGCCGTGAATCTAAGTCATATTCGTGTGCTCTTAAGTGAGAAATTCGAGAATTGGCATTTTTTCACGGCACACAGGGATGGGTGTAAATCGCCTTACAGCTTGCCAAGATATTCGGCCTTCTCAGGAGTAGAAGGATCGAGGCATCGCCAGAGGTGAAAGAAAATTGGTGACGCGGTAGTTACCGGCGCCAAGTACGTCTGCACCAGGAAAGGAAATATGTTCTCTTGCAGTGAAGCCAGTCTTCAGCGGGAACGGGGTTGTCCTTAAAATCCAGAGCTCTGAGCTCTTTCTCACAACCCATATAGGCGCGTTGCCTGGTGTTTGTGGGTTTTTTTCCCCACGACCTTAATAAAGTTGTGTGTCCCAAACCCGGAGAGGGTAACAGGGCAATTAAAAGAATTGTCATCAGCAGTGAAGCAGGTACAGCCCCAGTCAGTTAACTCGTGCTTAAGAGCAAAGTCATCAATTGCAGTAGTCAGGAACAGGAGAAAGGGTCAATATTCCTTTTCCGAAGGCAAATTGAGAGGTGGGGTGTAACGGAGACGCCACTCAGCTGGAGATAAAAGTTATAGAGGCAGTTAGAAAGTTGTGTTAGGACAGCCTCTGAGGTTGCACTGAAGAAGTCCGTTAGTGGACCAGTGCTTGTGTTTTGACGGTAGCTATTTCAGTCAGATTGTGGAGCCAGTTAGTTAAGTCGGCCGCCGGACAGTGGTGTTAGATTTCATAATTTTATTAGGGTAATTAGAAGTGGTGGCTCTTAAGTTAGAGATCCCACCAAGTAGTTCTTTTTTGTGTGTGTAATCCTTAATTTTCTACATGCAGGTTGCAAGAGAAGGAGCAGGTGGTGGGATATAGTGTATGTCACTTGCATTGTTCTGTTTATTTTTTCCAGGTGTGCGACCACGCACGTTATTTATTTTGATGTGTTATTTATTTTGTTGTGTAAATAAACTATAACCTGTATACTGGATTAGTCTCTATAACTATATTGTACGTATTTGGATTCTGTACAGTTGTGTCTGTGGAACTTTAGTAAAACCTTATCTCCTTTAGTGGTAGTCAGAGGTGGTGAGACTTTACTTAAATAGTCACGAGTGGCGAGGGAGAGTCAATCTAGGTTCTCACCCTCGAAGCTATAAGTCTCATATTTCCACATTAACTGTCATTCTCATCAAAATCTATCTTCTCAGTCTTTCTCATACTAGGGTCTTGTCTATACACTCAGACATAACTCTATACTAAAATCCACTTCGTGACATTAGTGAATGCGATGGCAGTGAGGGAGTAAACCTTTCGCCTCTCCCCATCGTAAAGCTGAGACCTAATATGGTGAAGTGTCTACATATCACTCCGCTACGGCAATATATACTATAGGACTACCATTGCCTTTACATGAGAAGCTTCACGTTGTAAGCAATAGATACAAACATTTGAGAGTAGTTCATGGAAAGAATGGAAGATGCAAAAAAGGAAATAAAGAAAGAAGGAAAGATTGTCTATCAGACAAAACTAGAAAGTCATGTACATAGATAGAAAGAAAAAAATAAAAAAAAGAAAGAAAGAAAGAGCAGAATAGACAGATAAAGATAGACCAGACAGACAGACAGACAGAAAAGAAAGAAAGACAGAAAGAAAGAAAGAAATGATAGAATAGACAGAAAAAAAGAAAGAAAGAAATAAGGATGGAATATACAGAAAAAGGAAAGAAAGAATGAATGAATGACAGAACGAAATATAGAATAGACTGAAAGAAAAAACGAAAGTAAGAAAGAAAGAAAAACAAACAAACAAACAAACAAAGGATAGAATAGACAGCAAGAAATGAAGAAAGAAAGAAAGAAAGAAAGAATAGAATAGGCATCAAGAAAGAAAGAAAGAAAAAAGAAAGAAAAAAGAAAGAAAGAAATAATAGAATAGACAGCAAGGAAGAAAGAATGAAAGACTAATTCCAGCTGTATCAGAGAACAGCAATGACAGCACAGATAAGAAGCAGCTGCTGGAACACTGGTAATGATCATCTCTATAAAATCATCACCTCAAGCACTTATAAACATTGTGGAAGATTCTAGATGTCTGATGTCAGAACGTCCTGTTTTTTTTCTTCATCAATTTTAATACCGTCTGAGAAAAGAAACTGTCTCATTGTTGCATCTTCTCTGTGAACATTCATTACATTCTTTTTTTCTTGTGGATTTTGTCTTTTGTGACGAGCAGTGGCGTAACTAGGATGCGGTCGGTAAGCCACGTGCCTTGTGCGCCAAATTTGAAGGGGCACTATTTTTGTGGTTAAAAATGCCAAAATTCCATTACTCATTTATGATAATCGCAATTATCCATGTATAATTGTAGAAGAGAGTCAGGTGATGATGTGCTGCAGAGAGGAGCAACAGCACCAGTTGAGAGTTTGTTTGGTAGGGAGAGATTGGAGGACGTTGTGATGGTATTGTCTCGCCTTTTCCGCAGCAGTGGTCCAACAATGGCCAAACTTAGAGTATAATGATGAAGGTAGTCAAAGATATCAACCTTCGCTCAAGGTTACTCTTGGCAGACGATAAAAATAGAAGAATGATCCTTCTATGTAAGAGTCCTCATGGAATTTTAAAGAAAAGCAAGCATACCAGATGAGATCATCTACGCTGTCATAAACTTATTATTCTCACGCCCCTTCTGTAAGGTCATATATTTTCACTCGTATTTCTGAGCCCCCGCTGAAGGTGATTCAGCAATTATTAATCTAATTGCTCCATCTGGTTATGTAGTTACAATAATATGAGTCATACTGGAGCAGACATACACTTCACTTAAAAGTGATAAATCCAACTATAGCTTTACAGTTACAGATAAACAGGTTTAATAATCACTTATAATGTAACAATGTAAAAGAAATAAAGTTGTTTATTTTTAAAAAAGCGATGATATTTATCATCATCGGATGATTTAAACTGTGGTGGAAAATTTGGAAAGTTGTGAAATGTTCGTTGGTTGCGCTGTTATAGTACGTAGCTTCCGGTGTAGAGTCGTTTGGCGTCTGTTTCAGTCGCTGTAGGTTCCCGCAAGTGCCTTGGACTGTAATTCTCTTCAATAGTCAAATACTGTGGCAGCAGCACGTCTCATGCATTAAGACTGAGGTATCTGCAAAGGTTGTCAAGCGTCTTCAAAACTTGTCTGATGTTGGTGTCTCGCGTCGACATCTGGAAACTTGTACTACAAACTTGTACCACAAACCCGAGTTTTTGAGGACGAGCGCATACTTTTTGCACAGGAAACGTCCGAATATTGTCGAACAACTTATTTAAGATGTCGTCTCTTACAGGTGAGTTAGGTGTCTAGCTTAGAGTACTTGAAGTTGGATTCTAGAACTGAAGGTGCAAAGTAGTTTCTATAGGGGTGCTATCTCCTAATCATAGAACTCACGTCCAGTCCTGTGGCCTGCCCTATATTTGGGTTCTAATGTTTTGTGTTCCTGGCTGTCTATGATTTCCTCTCGACGAAAATGGAAGGCTGTGAAGTACTCTTACAACGCTGTAGAATATAAGGGAAATTTTTCGCCTACACACCCAGGCTGCAACACCGTCAACACTGTTTCAAATATTAGTTGTTGACGGTTCTGATAAATCCCAAAGTGTGTATTGTTGCAAATGTTTTTTTTTCTTTTTCGTTTAAAATAACATGATTGATTAGAATTTTAAATTTGCAATCTTTAATTACAACCAATCCATATTTTTATTTTTTTTAAACCCTCATAGGTAAAACATGACTCCGGAAAAACTAAATTCGCTTGCTTTACTTTGTGTGGAAGCGGACATGCTTCGTCGTATCATAACTTAATCAAAGATTTTACAATTTAAAAAAAAAATCAAGAAAATTGTAATTCTAAATATTTCTCAATGATTTTCTGATGTTTGTATGGATTTATTAATTGTTTTTATTTTTACATATTAATCGGGCCGAAACACTTGTCAGATGGGGGGACTTCTTCTGATGATCAGATTGCTTCCTGTTGTATCGCTCTGTAAAGAGTTTCCTATCTCTTATATATTAATAAAAACATTTATCTAAAGTCCATTTTTTTTTTTTTTTTTTTTTTGTAGTTTAACTTTTAGAAGATTGGAGAGGGGCCCTAGAATATCTAAATACCCTAGGGCCTCCGGAGTTCTTAATCCGGCCCTGCCTGTGACCCTTTCTCAAGTCTTGTTCCACTGTCACCTGTCTGGTTCTTGTTATCAGATCCACATTGGTGATCTTGTTCCACTGTCACCTGTCTGGTTCTTGTTATCAGATCCACATTGGTGATCTTGTTCCACTGTCACCTGTCTGGTTCTTGTTATCAGATCCACATTGGTGATCTTGTTCCACTGTCACCTGTCTGATTCTTGTTATCAGATCCACATTGGTGATCTTGTTCCACTGTCACCTGTCTGGTTCTTGTTATCAGATCCACATTGGTGATCTTACCATACAACTTCAATACTTCTGTTCTACGCTAGCACCTGTTAATGAAAGTCTGCAACTATTTGGTTGTTATGTTGGCTGTTATCCGTGTTCTAGAGTCTTACAATAAGAATGACTTGATATTTGAATGGAAGATTCTGATTTTTGTGTTTTACTTGATTTCTTTTGATCTCCATTTACTTAACATTCATAATGGACAGCTGTGTAAAAAAATAGTGTTACAGTTCCACGTTGGAACAGCTGTTTGACACAAGCGCTGCAGCTTCACGTTTGGGCAACTGTGTAAAATATCGGTGTTACAACTCCATATTTTAATATGTGTGTAAAAAAACAGACTTCGTACATTAGAGATGGACAAAATCCTCTGACTTGTAATGAATTAATTTATTACCAACTTTGCCGATTCGTTATTCATTACAAAATGTTACCCCGGCCAATGTATTCAGACAGATGAACACAGTGTGCCTAAAAAGATCTCACAAACAAGTTCAATAGCTGGTTATATATCTCTAAACGTATCGGAGAAGCGAGCTAGTTAAGATGCTTGTACTCATATCAGGATGAGGCAGTTTTGAACCACTGGGGACCTTGTGAGTATGTGCACGGCCGCGATGTTATGCCTCCAGAATCTCTTTGTAATGTAGACTTTCATAAATGGACGCTTGCGCAGAACAAATATTAAAATGATGACAAGATCACTCATGTGGAGCTGATGGACAAAGCTAAGCAAATACCATCGGAATAGGACGCGTGGAAGAGACACAGATCTGATAGAATTATAAGACAGCCTCTGTTCTGGTACATAATATTGGATAATGTTTATCTTTACTTTCCTTTTAGCAGATTTGAATGATGCTTATATTAGTCTGGTTTCCATTGTTTCCAATTGTAAAAACGTTTTCCGTGCTTCCTTTGTCAGTATTAGCGGCACATTTTTCCTTATAGTCTGCGCTTTCGTCCTCACGTCCTGAGGACAGTAGCAGTTCTCATGTGCTCAGTTTTCTTGTTCTATTTCCGCCCACCTTCCGTCACACAGTCACATAATTCCAATGTTATAGTTGCTCGTTTCTGCTGCCCCTTGTGCAGTTTTTTTTTTTTGCCATGTTCTTTTAATGTGCGAACTGGTGCTCAACCTGTAGACTATCATTGGGAAAACAAAAAATGCGATTTATCAGTCCAGACTCTTTGCGGATTTCTCTGGGCTGCGTCATAAGTCTCCTCATTACAAAACCTTTTTTCCATCTTAAATCATTAATCATTTTCCTTTTTGCTCAAATTGGAATATGAAGCCACCACTGTAGCTTGTTCCCTTCTGTCTTAACTGGCTGCCTGGAATTACTTGCTTTGAATGACTTGTCCATTGTTGTTGTAGTTTTTTCTCTCTCTTAATTAGTAGATTAGAGTGTTAGTATTCATTTCTCTCCTTTCGGGCAGAGTTCAAGGTTAATATAACAAATAAACAACAACTATCATCCACATCATCATCACCCTTCAGCTTCCCAAGGAGCATAGGCCTTCAGCAAACTTATGCCAAGTCTTCCTGTCCCGTGCCATCTGCTTAAGGTCTTTCCATGTCTTCTCCATGCCCTTCATGTTCTCATCCACATGGTGCTCCTTGATCTCCCTTTACCTCCCTTACCCTGGGGATTCCAGAGTGTGACAGAGTTATGTAAATATATTACATGAATCCACACGTTTTTGCTTCCACGTGTTTTCCACCTTTGCTTGCTTAATAATATTCACGTTTTGCTAACGCAGAAGGCATGCGCTTCGATATCTGTCAAACCAATAATTATAGCCACGCCTATTTTTTCGTTTCTCTATGTCTTACAAGCACTAGGAATGTTTACATACAAGACTTATTAACTAGTCCACGACGGGACAGGTAAACAGTTAACGCGCGTAGAGAGAATGAATCGTCTAATGGTAGAACCAAGGGGCGATAAGTCAAATCGTACTTTTGGTAGTACAGTTGTCAGGGGGAATTAAGCGAATGCAAGAAAGGGGAGATAATCACAGCCTCCCTTCCCCCCCCCCCCAGAACATACGGTCGTTCGGGATCCACAGGGGTAGTAATCAGCTACAGTGGTGCGGACGAGATCAAAAGACAATTCTCGCTAGCGAAGATTTATACGGTCGGCGAAAGCGTGAAAATAAGCTTTGATTCAGGAATCGACCGCAGTTTTCCCCAAACATACGGGCAAGGCGTGATATCTCGCAAGAGCTAGCGAATTTCCGACCGATTCATATATATACCTGTTACGCACAAATAATTACTTTTTCCAAAGTCTTTGTATGATCATTTTTCGTATGTATGATCATTTTTTTGACTGAAGTGTGTATTATGTTTTTTACAGTCAAAGGGACATAACCCGAGTTATTGAGACTACAATTTTTTAGGAGTTTGCCTTCTCTTGTATAGAGACACGTTCGGTCTATAATTTCTTGAACGAAGCGTGACCATATCTCCTTATTTGGTAGTATCAGTCAACTGTTGTAGATGTTTGAAACCTGTCTTAACGCTTCTGTTCATGACCATAAAAGGCGCGACTGTGTAAGACTTTTATCTCGAATGTTCTTAGAATTGCTTTGTGTGAATTGATACTCACGTAGATGAGTTCTGCGCATGTCAAAAACTGGGAGTTCGTTCTGTGTGTTCCGCCCAGCTGAGAGTTTAGAAATGGTCTGAGTAGCGAGCGGACGCAACCTGCGTCTTGTGATTTTCTGAGGGAAATACATTGTCTTTGTGAGTTAGTTAACTAACTAGACTATTTCCCAGTATTATTCAAGCCTGCCTGGAGGCATATGTTCGTGGTTGATTTCCGAAGAAAGGTAATTCCTCTTGTATCGAACTTTTTGCTATCATCTAGAAGTTCGTCATTTTGTCGCTCCTTGCTCGCCTGTGTGATTCAAAATGGAGAGGTACTTTGACTAGGTTTTTCGCCACCGGTATCTTTATACCTGAACTAGTTATATATATGGGTCGCTCTAGACCAACAAGACTATTGTCTGTGTTCCAGGATTCGTTATATCAGAGATCACGTCCAAGTCAGATGGTTAGACTTAGAAACGTTATAAAGGTCGGTTTGACCTGTATGCCCAGTATGCTATTCACGTGCAGACAGTAAACGGACTTATTGTATACATCTGATCTGCTAGCATCAGAAAGGGAGCATTTATTATTGTCTATGAACATTGAAGATCTGCAGCTGACACTGTTGCAGAAGTTATATATATTATTTATACAGCTTCACGAACCAGAACTTTATGATAACTGTTTACAATACAACTATTGAGTATTGAATCCTACATGACTATCAGTTAATATGATTTTGAATGCTGCATTCGTTATACTATGCTGGTGATGACATAAATATCATGACTGTTTTGTGGCGTGCAATAAATGGTATAAAACTAAAGCGAAGTTACCATTTCTATGACTCTGCACGTCATGTTGCCTGTGGTGTACCCTGTGAACTGTTCTACTGCAACACACACAGCAACATTCTAAATCAGAGAAGACACCTACATCTTGCACTTTAATACCAGGTGTCGATAGGGGTGGCAAGTTATCATTTCAGCTCAAATCCACCTTTATCATTTTTGGTGGCCAGTATGGGGATTTTACTCTGATACCAGCTATCAAGGGGGTCAACAAACCCAGACATCATCATCAAGCTTTCAACATTACAGTTTCAACTCATCACCTCAATGTTTGATGAAAGATTTTGAAAGTACCCGGCGTTGCTGAAAGATTTGGAAATTGTTTCAAAATACCCGGCGTTGCTCGTCAAGTTGGCAGTTTTCCTGATCTGTTAAGAAGGACAAGTGCCGTAACAACTGTTCCGGTCTCAGAGGTACTGTTGCAGATTCAGAAGGTCAAGTGCTCAAGTCAATTCAGAAGGTCAAGTTCAGAAGCTGTTTCCTGTCAGAAGCTCATTTCCTTCGTCATGGCAGTTTATGAGAGCAGATATGGATCAACGTTGGATCATTGTCCTAAGAATGCTGATCACATCCTGTTCTGAACTGTGCTGACGTTGTGGATACATAGAAGTTAAGTGGCCTGTTTTGTTTGTGAACTGTGCCCTTATGTTCTAGCTGAGCCTTCTAAATTCTTTCACACTTTTTGCTATTTGTTACATGTTATATGTTATTTGTATTTGTATATTTATATGTTTATATTTCAGCGGGTTTTCTCGGTTGGGCGGTGTCTTTCAGTAGAAGATACCACGTCACAGAGGTTCTACTGTTAGCGTTTTCGTTAGGGACTGTGCGAATTTCCTACTGTGAAATTTGCTAGCGACAATCGTTGCTATATCTGTTTAGTTGTGACGAGTTGTGCTTTATTTTCGTTTTTTGTATATTTTTTTTTCTCTCTTTCTTTCTGTTTTTTAGTTTCGATTTCAATTGTTTGTATTTGTAGGTCTCCTCTTTTCTATTATTCAGTTCTTTACGTAAATTTTTGTGTATACACTGTAGCGTCATTTGTTTGTCATATCTTCGCATTTTGTCATCACATTCTTTGTGATATTTCTTTTTAGTTTCGCTGTTTATTTATTTGACTTATGCGAATGTTTTCGTATTGTTTGATCTTTGTTATTGTTTACATTGACTCTGATCTTTGTTGTTGTTTACATTGACTTTGATCTTTGTTGTTGTTTACATTGACTTTGATCTTTGTTATTGTTTACATTGTTGGTGACCTTTGTTATTGTTTACATTGTCTTGTTATTGTTTGCATAGTTCTTGCATAGTTAGCTTTCACTATTGTTACATATATGCTCATGCACTATTGGTCTATAGTGCACTTATCATAACTAACTGGTGGTTTTTTGCTTATGCACTATTGTAGTGCAGTTATGATAAATAACTGATGGTTATGCACTGATTTGGGTAGTGCACTGATAATTAAGAGGTGACTTGTGATATTATTATACATTTGATAATACAAGTTGGTGTCAAGTCTTGTTTCCCACAGAGATTGGGTTAAACATAGTGATTATACAAGCACTTTATTAAGTCTTGTTGCTATTAAGATTGAAATAAGATAATTAATTATTTCAGGTTCTGTACTCACATTTTAGACATCATGTCTACATTTGAGTACTTTATTGAGCAGGGTAAAGCCCTTGGGAAGACAGGTGATAAATTAGAAGAATTTGCGACTGTTCAATATGCCAAGGCATTGAAGTCGGAAGAAAAGAAAATGAAAGAACAAACTGAACAAAAGAGAATAGATGCTGAAAATTTAAAACTGCAGATGCAGGTGGATGAAAAAAGATTACAAATGGAAATGGAAAAACAAAAAAGAGAAGCAGAATCTCAGGAGAAGAGACTTGAAAAAGAGGCTGAAAATAAGAGACTTGAAAAAGAAGCTGAAAATAAGAGACTTGAAATAGAGGCTGAAAATAAAAGATTAGAAAAACAGCTCAGGCTGAAGAAAGAAAATTACAGGCACAGGCTGAGGCTGAAGAAAGAAGGTTACAAAGAGAGGCTGATGAGAGAAAAGCAAAAATGGAACATGAAGAAAAGCTCTTAGCTTTAGAGTTAGAGAAGTTAAAGTTATTGAACACTGGTAATGCTAATGATGCAAATAAGGTGTCAAATAAGACTAATGCTAAGGATTTCAAGCTTAATCTACCAGCATTTAATCCCTCAATCGATGATATAACATTTTATCTAGATAGATTTGAAAGTGCATGTAATGTGCATAATATAGATAAAACATTATATGTTTATCATCTGTCCAAGATACTTAGAGGTGATGCTTTGACTTTGTTGAGTATGGTAGATGTGCCTGACAAAAACAACTATGAGGTTGTCAGGGCGGCATTGTTAAAGAAGTACCAACTTAACGAGGACGGATATCGTCTTAAATTTAAAAATATGTTACCAGAAACTGGAGTTGAATTCTCTGAATTCATCTCAGGCATCCGTCTTACTTTTTTACGATGGGTTGAGTTGTCTAAGACAGAAAGTACATTTGAAGCTATTATGGACTTACTACTTAGAGACAAGGTTATGTCTTCTGTTAATGAAGCTTTTCTTTCTTTTCTTCATGAGCGTAAGCCTAAAAACATAAAAGAAATGGAAGAATACTGTAGCCAGTATGTTACTGCGCATCCGCACATAACCATTAGCAACTCTAAGGTGAAAGAAGGTCTGCCAGTTGCTTCGGCAGCACCTTATGGCCCAAATTTTATGCGTAAATTTCAGGGTAGCCAGCAAAATTTCAATAAAAAGAGTAACCGTAATTATGCCCAGAATCATAGCAATCAATTCCAGGGTGATTCTTCTTCCCAGAACTGGAGACAACCTAATACTACACGTTATTCTACTCCGGTTAACTTTAGAAATTTTCACAAAGGTAATCGGCATAGAGGGAAATATTTTTTGCAGAGACCTCAATACCAAGATAATAGAGGTTCTCAACAGCATAGAGATGGTAATGACAGTTATGGAAACTGGAACTCAAACCAGGATAAAAATTACAGTAGGGACTTTAATGATAATTGCAGAGGCAATAATGGTCGCGGTAGATCGCAACACAAGAGAAAAAGATATCAACAGACAAACTCTGTTCAACAAGAATCTCAGGGAGCAGATAAACAGGTTAATAATGATAAAGACCATAATGCTATCGGATGCTCATCTTTTGATTTTGGTAGGGCAAATAAATGTATCCAATGCAGTACTTTATTTGATCCGAAAACCGTTAGTACTCTAAGCTGTGGTCATCCTTTGCCCGCTCTTCCTGCTAATGTTGCTCATAATGGGAGAGGTTCTCTTATATTACATAAGGGGCTTGTAAATAGTAATCCAGTCTCAGTGTTGTTTGATTCTGGATGTACTACTGTCGGCGTTAGGCAATCTCTTGTAGATCCATCCTGTGCTACAGGAAAGGTCATCAAATGTGTCACATTTGGTGGCACGTTGGAAAAGTATCCTACTGCTATAATACACATTGCTACTCCTTTCTTCACGGGAGAGGTCCACGCGTGTCTACTTCCAAACCCTATTGCGGACCTTATTATTGGTCGTATTCACGGAGTTAGGGAATGTACCCCACAGCAGATTGCTGTTTGGGAAGAGCAAAACATTGAAGCTACCAATGCGGTGGTCACAAGAGCACATGCTCTGGATCCACCTCAAACTTCATTAACTAATAATGATGAAGTAAATGACCAAGATAGTCACTTGACTATTACACGTGACTCATTTATCAAATTGCAAGAAGAAGATCCTTCTTTACAAAAATTCTTCATTCTAGCAAAAAAAGGTGATCCTAATCAAAATACTAATAGAAATCTTGGATTTCTATGAAGAACGGCGTACTTGTACGTATGGTACAAGACTCGACTACGTCCACTCATTCACAAATTCTTGTGCCTAAGAGCATGAGATTGCAAATATTGCAACATGCTCATGACTCGCAATGTGCTGGACATATGGGTTTTTCCCGTACAAAGTCGAGGGTTCTTGCGGCTTTCTTTTGGCCATTTGTGAGCAAGGACATACGAATGTACTGTCGCTCTTGCAAAGTATGTCAGGAGGTCAAATCTAAAGGACCACGACATGCTGCGCCTATCCAGGCTGCTGACATTCCTATTCGCCCTTTTCAAAAAATGGCAATAGATATTATCGGTCCTTTTAGAATTAAGTCGGCTAGAGGACATCAATTTATTCTTACATGTGTCGATATGTGCACACGTTGGCCAGAGGCAATACCTCTCAAGAGCATCTCAACTGCTGATATCGCAGACGCTCTTTGGCTGATATTTTCTCGCTTGGGTTTTCCCGGAGAAATATTGTCAGACCATGGCACTCAACTTATATCAGACACTATGTCACAGGTAATGTCTATGCTACACATTAAAAGGTCTCTCAGCAGTATCTATCACCCAATGTCTAATGGGTTGGTCGAACGTTTAAATAGGACTCTGAAAACTTTACTTGGTAAAATAACTGAGGATCATCCTCAGGATTGGGACAGGGTCTTACCCGCGGCTCTCTTTGCGTATAGAGAGGTCCCCAATGAACATACGGGGTTTTCCCCTTTTGAACTTGTCTTTGGCGCGCAACCGCGCGGCCCTATGTCTTTACTTCACGATCTAATCACTGCCGATAATATTAGCGATGAGACTCAATCTTCTTATGAGTACGTCATTGCTCTTAGGCAAAAGATCATCGAGGCATGCAAACTAGCAACTTCGTCTTCCGAATTTGCTAAAGAAAAGGCAAGGCAGTTTGCAAATAAGAATAGATGTCTACGACAACTTTGTCCAGGTGACAAAGCTCTCGTTCTACTTCCTTCAAGGGAGAACAGACTTCTAATTGCATGGAAAGGTCCATATGCAATAGTCTCCAAAATTTCTGATGTCGACTATGTTGTCGATATTGATGGAAAGCATAAAACTTTCCACATAAATATGCTCACGGAATTTTATGAAAGACCTGACTATTTGCAGCCTATTTTCCAGGCAACGGACAATTCTCAAGCACCTCATGGTCAGTACTCATCTCTGTCAGTTATACAGGATGAGGAAACTACTTTTTCTGATGTCAATCTTCCTCTTTCTATGGTCCCACTTTATTCTACGGAATCTTGGAAAAACGTGACCGTTTCTCCAAATCTTTCCGCTGAGGAACATCGACAAGTTTCTTCGATGTTGCAAACATTTCAGGATGTTCTTACAGACATCCCGGGACACACACATGTCATTGAACATGACATTGTGCTAACTGATCATAATCCTATCAGAGTCAGACCCTATCCAATACCTATCCATTTCCAGTCTCAAGTCGAAAAAGAATTGGATGAAATGATACGTTTGGAAATCATTGAACCATCCACTTCAGCATACTCTTCGTCTATGGTTATTGTTCGAAAGAAGGATAATAACATTCGCATTTGCGTAGATTATCGCAAATTGAACCAAGTTACGAAGTTCGATGCTGAACCTATGCCTTCATTAGAAGAGCTACTCAATAAACTTTCTAATTCTAGATTCTTTACCAAACTAGATTTGTCTAAAGGTTATTGGCAAGTCCCGCTAACTGAACGTGCCAAACCTTTTACAGCTTTTTCTACACCTAGGGGTTTATTCCAATGGAATTTCATGCCTTTTGGTCTTATGAACGCCCCTGCTACATTCGTACGCATGATGCGGCGAATTCTCGCATATCGTACAGATGTCATAGCATACCTAGATGATATCTGTCTATTCAGTGATTCCTGGGAAGATCACTATTTGGGTTTATACGAATTACTGTCTACTCTTCGCGAGTATAACTTGACTGCAAAACCCTCTAAAGCCTTTATAGGATTTAGTGAGATTTCTTTCCTAGGTCATCGTGTTGGTCATGGTCTTTTAAAGACAGAGGACCACAATGTTTCAAAAATACTTAACATTTCGGTCCCTAAGACGAAGAAACAAGTAAGGAGTCTATTAGGTTTGATCCAATTCTACGGACGATTCATTCCGAATCTGTCCTCCATTATGGCACCGCTTTCTACTTTATTGAAGAAAGGGTCGCCTAATCTGATCCGCTGGTCTAAAGAATGTCAATCCTCATTGGACCAGGTTAAAGCCCTATTTTCATCTCCACCTATTCTTAGGTTACCTACTATTGAGAAGACTTTTGTTCTTCGAAGTGACGCCTCGTCAACTGGGATTGGGGCAGCACTAATGCAGGAGTATTCTGATACTCTGCATCCGGTGATGTATATCTCTAGGAAATTAAATGCTGCAGAAAAGAATTACTCGGTTTTAGACCGTGAGTTATTGGCTATGGTATGGTCTATTCTGAAGTTACAAAGATTTCTTCTAGGCGCACATTTCATTGTGGAAACCGACCAGAAAGCGCTTACTGCTATTCAGAGCAAAAACTTGAAGAGCTCGAGGTCCACTCGTTATGCCATAGCTCTTCAACCATTTCATTTCTCGGTTCGAGCTATCCGTGGTTCGGATAATGTAATGGCAGACATTCTGTCCAGATGCCCACACGATTCCACATGATTCTTCTGTCATATATATATATTTCCTGATATACAGTCCAATGTTATAATGACCTGTTAGTAGATTTTTTCTCACTTTTTTTTTGAGGGAAATTTATAACATTGTACCATGTAATTATCTAAGAAGGCTTAGTTAGTGATATACGGGCCAAAAGATCACTCGGCCACATTTAAATAAATTATTTTCAGGATTGTATTAAGAGATTTACCAGTTGTCTTTAAGATTTGTGTTATTGATATTTTCGCAGCACATCATTGAAGTCTGCGAGATTATGTCCATTGTGGAACTTTGAGGATATCAAGTCCTGTCCTAGATTGGGAGCGGATGATGTCCACATCTTCTTCTATTGAATGTTTTATGTCAACGAAGATCAACACATGTATTACTTATTAATTACTGATGCATTATATAATGTAATAAAATAGTGCGGTATATTAATATATTACACCGCTATTTGCACAACACATTGTATGATATCATAATAATATATTTAATTTCATATATTGGTATGAGAATAATTTGACTTTTATTATGATGTTGCCATCATTGTGGCGTGTGTTGGTGGCACCTTCCTGGAATATATACGCGTATATTTAGATAAATTTTTTCTCTAAGGACCTGATATGATCTCAGTTTCGCTCCATGCGTTGAGCTAGTTTGTTAGGTATATATCCGCGCATCATTCGTGCGTTGGGAGCCTAGATTTTTTCCGGCTCCAGGATTTAAAAAAAAAAATGTTTTTTTTTTTTCCCGGGAGGGTGCGGTAATGTTACGCACAAATAATTACTTTTTCCAAAGTCTTTGTATGATCATTTTTCGTATGTATGATCATTTTTTGACTGAAGTGTGTATTATGTTTTTTACAGTCAAAGGGACATAACCCGAGTTATCGAGACTACAATTTTTTAGGAGTTTGCCTTCTC
Source organism: Oreohelix idahoensis (assembly GCA_024509875.1). Classification (NCBI taxonomy): domain Eukaryota; kingdom Metazoa; phylum Mollusca; class Gastropoda; order Stylommatophora; family Oreohelicidae; genus Oreohelix; species Oreohelix idahoensis. Next base: position 400,809 of record JAMPIV010018554.1, on the reverse strand, counting down.
TTGTATAGAGACACGTTCGGTCTATAATTTCTTGAACGAAGCGTGACCATATCTCCTTATTTGGTAGTATCAGTCAACTGTTGTAGATGTCTGAAACCTGTCTTAACGCTTCTGTTCATGACCATAAAAGGCGCGACTGTGTAAGACTTTTATCTCGAATGTTCTTAAAATCGTCTTATGTGAGCGGCGACTCAGATATTGGAGTTCTGCGCATGTGCAAAACTGGGAGTTCGTTCTGTGTGTTCCGCCCAGCTGGGAGTTTAGAAATGGTCTGAGTAGCGAGCGGACGCAACCTGCGTCTTGTGATTTTCTGAGGGAAATACATTGTCTTTGTGAGTTAGTTAGCTAACTAGACTATTTCCCAGTATTATTCAAGCCTGCCTGGAGGCATATGTTCATGGTTGATTTTCCGAAATAAGGTAATTCCTCTTGTATCGAACTTTATGCTATCATCTAGAGGTTCGTCATTTTGTCGCCTTTTTGCTCGCCTGTGTGATTCAAAATGGAGAGGTACTTTGACTAGGATTAAGTCACCGGTATCTTTATACCTGAACTAGTTATATATATGGGTCGCTCTAGACCAACAAGACTATTGTCTGTGTTCCAGGATTCGTTATATCAGAGATCACGTCCAAGTCAGATGGTTAGACTTAGGAACGTTATAAAGGTCGAGCTGACCTGTAGCCCATGTATGCTATTCACGTGCAGACAGTAAACGGACTTATTGTATACATCTGATCTGCTAGCATCAGAAAGGGAGCATTTATTATTGTCTATGAACATTGAAGATCTGCAGCTGACACTGTTGCAGAAGTTATATATATTATTTATACAGCTTCACGAACCAGAACTTTATGATAACTGTTTACAATACAACTATTGAGTATTGAATCCTACATGACTATCAGTTAATATGATTTTGAATGCTGCATTCGTTATACTATGCTGGTGATGACATAAATATCATGACTGTTTTGTGGCGTGCAATAAATGGTATAAAACTAAAGCGAAGTTACCATTTCTATGACTCTACACGTCATGTTGCCTGTGGTGTACCCTGTGAACTGTTCTACTGCAACACACACAGCAACATTCTAAATCAGAGAAGACACCTACATCTTGCACTTTAATACCAGGTGTCGATAGGGGTGGCAAGTTATCATTTCAGCTCAAATCCACCTTTATCAATACCCCAGCATTTTAAATCATTTATCGAGTTGCCACAGAATTTTCAGAACACCTAGCTTCGATTTCTAGACCATTGTACTAGTGGAATCACTTTAGATTTCGATTGGAGATAGTTTTAAATTTCTGTGTTGCTGTAAATATTATACTAGCATTTTTGAGTGATTTAATTGTTAAAAGTTCGTCATTATATTTTATTAGAATTTACTGGGTTAATTGGCTAGCAGATTAAAAAAAATATATATATAGCTAATTATTTCAGCTGTAACGAAAATTTAATTAATTGCTATTAACCAGTAAGAGATATTTTAATTGACTAGTAAATGCATTATTCATTATGAGTACTGACGAAATATATATTTATTTCTAATTCATTATGAGTAAATTTATAAATGACTAGGCTTAGTTCACGGGTTTTTTTTTTACGATAAGATAATCTATACACTTGTGGTTTCTATCAAATTTATAACCGAATGGATTATAATAAATTATACCGTTGCGCGGGTTAGGATAGATACTGATATTGTGATTAAATATTTTGTATTTCTCTTCCTAAAATTCAGTACAGATCACAAAACCAAACCTACCAGCGGCCTTAATCTAAATCTGAGAAGACGGGTCTGTCTAAATCCAATAGACGCCAAACAAACATTCTTATGCAATTAGCAGGTCTTCAAGGATGACCTGTTCGGCCCTCTTGTTTCACAGAGAGAGAGAGAGAGAGAGAGAGAGAGAGAGAGAGAGAGAGAGAGAGAGAGTACACCCATATAATAATAAGAATAATTGTAACTGGACCTATAGCTATCCAGATTCTTTTCCCATTTTTTCATGTACATTCAGCCCGTTGTGGCGAAAATATCAACATTAACATTTCCCGATAACCGACCAATGTGTTGTGGCGAGGAATTTTATCCCTAGAGATTTACATACCTGACATTCTCCTAAAGTATTGGAATTACAAGCTAATGACACTGTGAACACTAGATATCTTAAGTATTTTCCTACCTGGACTAATTGACGTGAACTACACAGATCCGAGTAACAGTAGTAAAGTAAACGTTCCCCAAATAACAGGATTAATCCAACTTGGAGGAGCTGGGCTTACTTTGCCAAAACAAACCCAACACTGGAGTTGCCGTGTGTACCATGAAGATATGTTCCAGATGCGGTAAATCAACTTAGGTAAGAGAGACTGAAAATGTGGCCACAGTTTGTCTGAGCGAGAGAAAGAAGGAGTGAATAATTCTTCTATTGTATAATCATGATACTCACTTTGTTTTGCCTTTCTTTTGTTTGCTAATACTGTTATTTTTTCAGAATAGATTAATTAGGAACTCTGTTCTTTACAGCGTAGTCAAATTCTATACTATAGTGCTAATCTTTTGACCTTTTTGGGGGTTAATTAACTTCTTCTTGTGGGATCTTGTCTCAACAGAGGGGATTGCAGTTATGTGTCTATTTCTTTATTAATTCTGTAACCTATGATTTTTATATTTGATATTTGACACTTGTAGTGGTATTGATGGTATTGTATGATGGTGTTATTACTACCTGTAACTTGTATGAGGCCAGCTGTGAAGGCTCCTGAGATAAAATGTAGTTGAGAATTATCAGAAGGCCTTTCTTGCTACCACTACGACCTCACACTTAATTTTTTTTTTCTTAATGAATGTGGCTACGTAAAGTGTCTAGGGTAATGATGTGTAATGTGGTGTGTTAGTTATAATTACACCCACAGACATTTAAGAAGACTAATAAGATTAACAAGTGTTAAAATACACTGAACTAACTCACGTGTATAAAGTTTTTGATATAATTATATTACATTTATTTGTTCTGGATCAAGTTTTATTTTGACCAGAACTTGTTTTAAAAGAAGGATTGAAAATTTATGAAAAAAATGCATGGAATGTTACATAATAAATGCAGGAGTGTACATATTTAAGTACTAGACTAGTTAGTTTTATTTTAAAAAAAGTTCGAGTAGTCATCTCTTTGGGAGGATAGTTACTGTTTGTGCTGTTGGGGTGGCCTCATCACACCTGTCTATATTGACTACACATTGTCCAGAAAATGGTGGGAATTTTTATGGGGATATTAGTCACTACCAATAGTTGGTGAATGTCCAGCAGACCAGAGGCTCACTCATCTTTTTGTAGCTCTGGTGCTGAAAACTTGCGGTCCCACCTCTCCGTGCTGGCGGGCAATAATGGTGGTCTCTGTCACAAGAACTGCACAGATACACTCGAGTAAAGTCACCCACCGAATAGACTCTGCTTTGTTGTCGATAGAAACTCACAGCTCTGCAATCAAAGTATGGGCTATGTGTCAAAATCTATTCTCTACCCACGTCTGGACACAACACTGACACAACAACCACATCATACAGACAGGTCAGATCTCTCTGACCAAACAGCACATTTACCATGGTGGTTTTACATCAGCTAGATCCTCCCAGACTATAGATTCTGAAAAATAATTATTAGTTGTCGGCCCTAAAAGAAGATAGGTAATCTGTTTCAACGCTTGATATATCTTGCATAATCCTTGCTGTAGTTTATGTACATTGTTGGTCCCTAGACCCTGACTTGGGCGGGGGGTCTAGAGCAAATCCCTACTTGTTTGTAAGGCTAGATTTTGATATGGCAGTATCAAATCACTCGAACATGAAACAATATTCAAAATATATAAAGAAATAATTTCAATCTTACCAGATTATGAATAAATAACACAGAATTGCTAGCAAAACTCAGCTGAGCTGCTGGCTATAGTATGGCGTCCCTAAATTTATTCACTGTCTTTCATATGGGAAACACCACACTTTAAAATCTGTGTCTAACACTGAACAATTATTGAAGAATGACCCCACTTTCGCGTCTGAGCGCTAATGATATGATTGTCTGTGGCCAATCACTGCCTAGTTGTATTTTAAATTTCAAATTTCTACACTAAAGTCATTTCAGTCATGCTTCAGTCAAGTATGGATGGTTATCTGTTAGTCTGTCCGTCTCTACTTGTGTTTCTAAAAAAATGTGCTTGATTTTTGAAGCAACCTTTCTCTCCCCTTAAAATTTTGTCGTAAAAAGTTATATTTAGACACAGCTACCGCTCAAAACCCCTCTCCTCCATAATAAGTAACTTTGAACACCTGTTCCCAAGGTCGTGTTTTTGTGTGCAAATTGTGACACTTTTAGATTCAATACAGTCTAGCGATGATGTGAACTACACTGTCTTTTGTCATTATCTTCAATATTATCTATCCGTTTGTAAAATTAAGATCATATTAGTTCACTGCTCAGAATAGGCCATCCGGCCAGCTAATTTTTATATTCCTAACATTAATTTTAAGAAAAATTTCTTTTTTAATTTTTGTAATATTCCTAACATCTGCGTTCTCCCGCTCAGATTCTTATCAAGCGCTTGGTCTCTCAAAACGTCCAATTCCGTACCTCGTGTCAATTTGGGGGACTTGAATTTTTTTTCTTTCATCCATTTCACGCCCCCCCCCCCCCCCCCAATTGCGTCTCCTTAGCCTTTCCAGTCATATTTTTTTTTCTTTTGATCCGCCGTTCCCCTCCTGTCTAGCAAGTCAATTTTATGGAGGGTGATGACCCGCGGTCTAGGCGATCATGTACATCAGCAGCCTACGCATTATGTTTTTATCCTTAAATGTTATGTTTTGAGTATTTTACCGTTGTATCTCTGTCAATTTCACTACACATCTCCCCACTTGAAAACATGCCTATGGCAAGTTCCAAAACCAGCGATACACATAGGTAAAATTACTCCTCACGTCTGCCACTACTCTAATTTTGATCACAGGGGTGCCGACTGAGGAAATCTGCACCGACATTCAATTTGCCTGGGATATATTGGATACTGAACTGATAAGGTTGAAGCAATAAAGACCACCTCAGCAATCTTGCGTTTTCATGCTTAGCCTGAGACAAGAACACGAGAGGCTGATGATCCGTCTCCACCACAAATGTCCTACCATACAGATAGATTTGAAACTTCTTTATTGCCCAGATTAATGCTAAACATTCTTTTTCGCTTGTGGAGTATCCTTGTTCCGCCTTATTCAATTTGCGGCTTGCATAAGCGACTGGTTTCAGTTCCCCATCAGGTGAAGATGATCTTTGCAACAAAGCCCCTCCGAGTCCTACATTACTTGCATCGGTTCTTAAGACAAAGTCCTGTGTCAAATCAGGCAGTTTGAGAATAGGCTTGCTAGTGAGTTTTTCCTTTAACTCTTGGAACGCTAGTTCACATTGTGCAGTCCAAATAATTTTATCTGGAAGTCCCTTGCGAGTCAGATCAGTCAGAGGAGCACAAATAGCGTTAAAATTTTTGATGTATTTCTGATAAAATCCGCATAACGACACAAATGATCGCACGTCCTTTTTTGTTTGCGGCCTAGGTGCTCTCTGCAGTTTTTCCAAGTTCTTAGGATCAGGGGTCATATTACCCTGATATACAGTGTGTCCCAAGAATTCCAACTCTTTGCATCCAATACAACATTTTGTTGGCCCAGCAGTTAAGTTCGCCTCCCGAAGTCTATCAAACAACATCTCCAGAGCTTCAATGTGTTCTTCAAATGTCTCTGTGGCGACGAGAATATCATCCATGAAATTTGTGATACATGGGTTATTCAGGGGATCCAACAATTTTCGCATCATCCTTGAAAACACACTCGGAGCATTTTTCAGTCCGAATGGTAGCATATTGAATTCATAATGTCCATCCGAAGTGCTAAAAGCCAAATAAGGTCTCACTTCAGGCTTCACTGGGATCTGGTAATAGCCTTTACTAAGATCCACCTTTGAAAAGTATTTTGCCTTGTTCAGTCTGGCAAATAACTGTTTTGTGTCTGGTAATGGATCCACTTGTCCTTCTGTGACAGCATTCAGTTTCCTGTAATCTATGCACAGTCTGTGTTCCCCAGACGGTTTCCTCAACAAAACGACACTAGAACTAAAAGATGATTCACTGTGCGAAATAATCCCCTCCTTCAACAAATAATCTATTTCTTCCTTCAATGCCTTCTCCTTCGCGAACGGAATAGAATAGGCCCTCATACAGATTGGGTTTGAGTCTACCAGTTTCATGTCATACTGTAGCAAATTTGTATGGCCTGGTTTATCTGTTAATACATCTGTATGTTCCTCCAGAACCTGTTGAACTCTCTCCCTCTGGTTTTTAGTCAGGTGCTTACTGACTTTTACCTGTGCTGCTGTTTCACAAGGATGTAATGGGTATTCATGTGAGGTGAGTGGTTCCTTTTGCATCTGGGTTGCAATAGCCAAGGTCAATAAGGGGGTGCTTTCCTGGAGTGGTCTGTCCAGATACTTCTTTAACAGGTTTACATGATAAACTTTTTCCTTCCCCTTTTTGTCAATTTTATAGTTTGTTCTAGACACCTTCTCTAGAACCGTATATGGACCTTGCCAACCAATTTGTAATTTATTCTGGCTTCCGGGTAGTAGAAGCAGCACCTTCTCTCCGACTGCCAGTTCCCTGTCCTTTGCCTTCCTATTAAAATATGCTGCATGTTTCTTCCTGGCTTGTTTCAAATTATCATTTGCCAGTTTCCATCCAGCTTTCAAACGAGTGGTCAGTTCGTTCACATATTGATACGATGAGGTAACAGTCTCTTCCGCCTTCTCATCTGTCCAGGTCCTTAATAGAGTTACATCTGGATCTTTAATTTATCATACTTATTTTTCATGGAACCCATCGGGTCCCGTCCATTAGAAGCTTTATAATGAGGACTTTTCTTCCTAGAATCATCACTCACAAATCGACCACTACCAATTTTTCTCTGGGGTTTGTCTCCCCACTTAAGATTGTTTATGAGAGATCTTCGCTCTCTTGTCTGTTCCTCCAGTTTATATAAGTCTGACCGAGGGATTGTCATCCTATCCTGGGTAAAATTTCTTCTTTGTACTCTTCGCATAGTGGCCATGTTAATCCATTCAAGTGAAGACTGGGTGTGAAAAGGGGGCTCCCATTCCACTTTGTCTACCCGAGTATAATTAGTTTTCCTTTCAGGCCTAAAGTTGCCCCGTGGCGTTTCTAGGTCCTGCACATATTTTCCCTTTGTGGGTGTTCCCTCATGAAATACGCCACATGCTTCTACAAAGTTTTCAACATCGACATTTACGTCGGGCCAATAGTATTTTAGAGCAATCTTTTGGCAGATGGTACCGACTTTCTCATGGTCACCATCTTTTCCAACATGTAAGCTCCTTATCAAATTTGCCCTATATCTCTTGGGAAGAACTAACTGTCCGTGACCAGTGGATCTAGTTCCTGTCTTCCTGTATAATAGTTTGTTCTTCATGAAATATTCCCCCTTGCTCGGAGGTGTGTGGCATTTGGGCAATTTTTTAAAACAGGGCTTGAGTGTCCTATCCTCAGCCTGCGCCTTGCTCATCTCCTCTGGATGAGCATTTATAGGTTCACCTTCTTCCTCCTTCTTCTGTGACCTGGTCTGCACTGTCGCCATGATCACAGGTTTCTCGGGATTCCCCAAGAAGACGTATCTACACCCCAATATCAGAGGGTAGATTGGTTCATCTATCACTGCTGCTCTGATTTCTCCTTCCACATAGCGAGTTTTCACCGTTATCCTTGCGATGGGAAGTGTCATGAGTGGTATGTCCTTAGTCGCCCCTTGTATTTCCACTGTTTCTGTGGTATACTGACTTGGGTCCACTAGGCTAGACTTCACAACTGAATCATAATCCAAACCTGTATCATAAAGGCACCTTATGGTGACCCCATTACAAATAACATCCTCACAAACTGGGGGGTGATAAGGTTCCTGTTGTCCCTTAGGATTAACCTTTAATCTTTGCGTCCCCGACTTCATTGCAGCAATGTTTGAAGGTTTCCTTCTACAAAATTCGGTGTTATGGTTATCCTTCTTGCACCATTTACACCATCTTTTTCCTTGGTTCAACGGTTTTCTTTCATTGAACTTTTGGTCATTGAACTGTGAGTTTCTGTCGCGATAGTCATTTCTTGGCCGCTCAAAGTTTGTCCTACCTTTATTTCCCTGCTCTCTATTATCAAATTTATTAAATTGCTGTGGAGCTTTAAAATTGTCTATGTGCTTCTTTTTAGCACCACTTACCTCTGCCTGAGCTGCCTGATACCTCTCAGCAACATTTAAAATTTCCCCCAACTTCTCTGCACCTTGTTCCATGAGAAATTTTCTCATGTCTGGAGCCATGGACTCTCTCAATTGCTCAATCATGATCATTTCTTTAAGGTCTTGGGTCTTCCCCAGAGCCGTCCATTTCTCCAAATAGGTTTCTAGTCTGGCAGAGAATTGGTGGTATGTCTCCCCAGACAACAGTTTGGCATTTCTAAATTTCTTACGATAAAATTCACCATTCTTCTCGTACCTTAATAACAAAGCCTGCTTTAACATGTCATAATTGTCTTGGTCTTCCCTGTTCATTTTGGCAAATACTTCATAAGAAGTACCCCTCAATCCCTGTGATAGCTTTAAACTCCACCTCTCTCTCTCTAACCCATATGTAGTAGCTAATAACTCAAAACGTCCTAGGTACCCCTCTATGTCATCGTCTTTTTCAACAAAATGGTCTAAATGAAACCCCATAGCTGAGTTTGAGGCTCCCAGACTGGGCGTAGCATCTGAGGCAAAAGGGCTGGCACCATTTTCAGGAGCCGGGCCTTGTAATTCCAGCTCCCTTAGTCGTAATTCGTGCTCCCTCTGCAACCTTCTATCTTCTGCCTCCCTTTCGGCAGTCAACCTTTTTTCCTCTGCCTCCCTTTGCTGTCGTTTTTCTTCTGCCTCAATCTGCAGCCTCTTAATTTCTCTATCAGCCTCAATTTGTAACCTCTTCTCTTCAGCTACCTTTCTATCTTCCCTTTCAATATATTTATCACATTCAGTCGTTACGTATTGAATTAAAATTTGACCATCCATTCCCATCTCCTTCGCGGTGAGCACAGCAGCTGATCTAAATTTTGCCAGCTCCGCCATACTTTTTAGACAATATAATAATATACAAGATAAATCTCTAACCAGTAAATACACTAAGTACTTCTAATTACTATATGACTATAGTCTAACTAATTCTAACTAACCAGTTAACTAATTAATTATTACTGGCTGTGAAGATTCACCAACTTTTATCTGCAGGGACACTTTTAATTTTAAAGGAAATTTTACAATTTATTTCCCTACTTTTATTTCTCCCACCAGGAGATCCTAATATTACTGTTGGGCTAATTATCCCTGGACAAGACCCCAATTTATGTAGTGGTGTTGATGGTATTGTATGATGGTGATATTACTAAATGTAATTGTATGAGGCCAGCTGTGAAGGCTCCTGAGATAAAATGTAGTTGAGAATTGTCAGAAGGCCTTTCTTGCTACCACTACGACCTCACACTTAATTTTTTTTTTCTTAATGAATGTGGCTACGTAAAGTGTCTAGGGTAATGATGTGTAATGTGGTGTGTTAGTTATAAATACACCCACAGATATTTAAGAAGACTAATAAGATTAACAAGTGTTAAAATACACTGAACTAACTCACGTGTGTAAAGTTTTTGATATAATTATATTACATTTATTTGTTCTGGATCAAGTTTTATTTTGACCAGAACTTGTTTTAAAAGAAGGATTTAAAATTTATGATTAAAAATGCATGGAATTTTACATAATAAATTCATGAGTTTACATATTTAATTACTAGACTAGTTAGTTTTATTAAAATGTTCGAGTAGTCATCTCTTTGGGAGGATATTTACTGTTTGTGCTGTTGGGGTGGCCTCATCACACCTGTCTATATTGGCTACACATTGTCCAGAAAATGGTGGGAATTTTTATGGGGATATTAGTCACTACCAATAGTTGGTGAATGTCCAGCAGACCAGAGGCTCACTCATCTTTTTGTAGCTCTGGTGCTGAAAACTTGCGGTCCCACCTCTCCGTGCTGGCGGGCAATAATGGTGGTCTCTGTCACAAGAACTGCACAGATACACTCGAGTAAAGTCACCCACCGAATAGACTCTGCTTTGTTGTCGATAGAAACTCACAGCTCTGCAATCAAAGTATGGGCTATGTGTCAAAATCTATTCTATACCCACGTCTGGACACCACACTGACACAACAACCACATCATACAGACAGGTCAGATCTCTCTGACCAAACAGCACAGTTACCATGGTGGGTTTACATCAGATAGATCCTCCCAGACTATAGATTCTGAAAAATATTTATTAGTTGTCGGCCCTAAAAGAAGATAGGTAATCTGTTTCAACGCTTGATCTATCTTGCATAATCCTTGCTGTAGTTTATGTACCTTGTTGGTCCCTAGACCCTGACTTGGGCGGGGGGTCTAGAGCAAAATCCCTACTTGTTTGTAAGGCTAGATTTTGATATGGCAGTATCAAATCACTCGAACATGAAACAATATTCAAAATATATAAAGAAATAATTTCAATCTTACCAGATTATGAATAATTAACACAGAATTGCTAGCAAAACTCAGCTGAGCTGCTGGCTATAGTATGGCGTCCCTAAATTTATTCACTGTCTTTCATATGGGAAACACCACACTTTAAAATCTGTGTCTAACACTGAACAATTATTGAAGAATGACCCCACTTTCGCGTCTGAGCGCTAATGATATGATTGTCTGTGGCCAATCACTGCCTAGTTGTACTTTAAATTTCAAATTTCTACACTAAAGTCATTTCAGTCATGCTTCAGTCAAGTATGGATGGTTATCTGTTAGTCTGTCCGTCTCTACTTGTGTTTCTAAAAAAATGTGCTTGATTTTTGAAGCAACCTTCCTCTCCCCTTAAAATTTTGTCGTAAAAAGTTATATTTAGACACAGCTACCGCTCAAAAACCCTCTCCTCCATAATAAGTAACTTTGAACACCTGTTCCCAAGGTCGTGTTTTTGTGTGCAAATTGTGACACTTTTAGATTCAATATAGTCTAGCGATGATGTGAACTACACTGTCTTTTGTCATTATCTTCAATATTATCTATCCGTTTGTAAAATTAAGATCATATTATTTCATTGCTCAGAATAGGCCATCCGGCCAGCTAATTTTTATATTCCTAACATTAATATTAAGAAAAATTACTTTTTAAATTTTTGTAATATTCCTAACATCTGCGTTCTTCCGCTCAAATTCAAATCAAGCGCTTGGTATCGCAAAACGTCCAATTCCGTACCTCGTGTCAATTTGGGGGACTTGAATTTTTTTACTTTCATCCATTTCCCCCCCCCCCATTGCGTCTCTTTAGCCTTTCCAGTCATATTTTTTTTTTCTTTTGATCCGCCGTTCCCCTCCTGTCTAGCAAGTCAATTTTATGGAGGGTGATGACCCGCGGTCTAGGCGATCATGTACATCAGCAGCCTACGCATTATGTTTTTATCCTTAAATGTTATCTTTTGAGTATTTTACCGTTGTATCTCTGTCAATTTCACTACAATACTAGATGTTGTGAAGTTTTTCTTTATGATAAATAAACTTAACATAAAACTTAATTACCTGTGTTGGTCAGCTCGGCCCAATATCCCTACACTATTAATATAGTTTCACGTTTGTGCGTCAAGTTGTCGTCACTTATCTGTGTGTGTGTGTGTATGTGAGTGGTTAATAGTATATATGTTAATATATACCTAAAGGTAAACTGTCTGATAAACAAATTTCAGTCGTAAGATAGGCTGGACTAGAGTATCTTCTCAATCCAGAGACAGACTCTACTTTTTCACCATTTCACTCATGAAATCTATTTCTTTACCTTATCTCTCACTGAGTTACCACCTTTTCCAGTTCTATTCAGACGGGACCAAAATCTATCTTAATCACCTATCCAAAATCTACGACACAGAGTAAGGACTGTCTGTTAATGCTATCAACAGGTCTCCTCAGTATGTGTCCTATCAACAGGTCTCCTCAATGTGTGTCCTCTCAACAGGTCTCCTCAATGTGTGTCCTATCAACAGGTCTCCTCAGTGTGTGTCCTATCCATCACCAGCGTCTTCTTCTCATCGCATGTTCCACCGGCATTTATCTGGTTCTCGTCATAATTTCCACATTAACAAAGGTCTTTCTTCTTTGGTACTTGGCACTTGACTGACAAAACAGTCTGTAACCATCATGCCATATGGCGTCTTGTAGGGCAACAACAGCCTGTTTCCACATTTCTCGGTCGGCAGCCATTCTTCGTGTGGTGCCCCAGCTCTGGTTTTTGCTTTGTATCTCTGCCTCCACAGTTCTCCGCCAGGTAACTTTCGGCCGGCCTCGCTTTCGCTTTCCTTCTGCAGTCCATAGCATGGCAGTTCTGGTGATGATTTCAGGGTCTCTTCAGAGGATGTGGCCAACCCAGTTCCAGTGTCTACTCGCTATGATGGTGCGCATGTATTAACAAACATGGAGGTAACTAATAACCAACGTCTCAAATAGCACATTCATTCTGTCATGGTTAGTCAACAACAACAACATAAATACATCAACCAATAGACAAAATTTGTTCAGTTATTCGACATGCGGAAACTCTAACTAATACCGCAACCGTTTCAATCAAAAGTGAAACATGGGGAGCAGCATGGACGGCAGCGTAAAATAGATGGATTAGAAAGATATGACAAACTCACCCATGTGGATCTAATGACAAGAACCAGACAAACCTCAGAGGAACATGAGGTGAAAAGACACTGGCGCTGGCTACAACACCCATTGAGGCAAATTGTAGATAGTATTACAAGACAGTCCTGGTTCCTTAGTCCCTAAAGCAGAGGGGTAGAGGGATACGGAAACACACATGGAAAATGTAACTGAAGACAGCCATGAAGGGGCTAACGAAGACGTGGAAAGACCTGGAACTGATGCCACAGGACAGTGCGGATTAGCATGACTTTGTTAAAGGTTTATGCTCCTTACGGGCCTGAGAGATAATGCTACTTATCTCAACAACAGTTACAATATTTGTACAACTGTAGTCACAGATAAAAATGTTTCAGCTCGTTTCAGAGAATGATTAGACTGCGGCTATCAGAAGAGATGGTTTTTGCTCGGTGTTGTGAGTAAAATTCATAACATGTCTGTCGATATCAAAATGGTTCGACTAGGATTCATCTTTGTTTATTATCGATAGTCCTTGGAAACAGGAAGTTACGTCGTTGCCTTTTGGCTCAGGTTGCAGACACCAAAGTTGGTATCCCAAAAAGTTAGCGATCGTCTGATAGGTTCATCTGTGTGTGTTTTTGAGGCAAGTGGGCGTATGTCTCTGAGCTCCTGAGAATTACATTATTTCATGACATATTACTACAATGTTCGACCACAAGATCATCCATACACCTCCGTGTGATGATGCTAGTTTATGTTTGAAAGGAATTATGATTTCTGTGAAGAACGTGAGTAGTTAAACATGTGTAAACCTGTCGAGGACAGCGTTTTAGCCACAGACGTTACTGAGCTATACTGACGACTATATATGTAATGCCAATAGATATTATGGCTTTCCAGATGATAATTGTGGAGCAGCGTTTGTGAGAATAAACTGTGTATTGATTTGTCCAACATGGCCTTTGTGGTGTTATTAATAGTTGGTGGTGAAGGGATGTGTGCGTGGTCTACTTACATACCCCTATGTGGTCTTGGCCTGAGTAATCAAGACGTTTACTCATCAAATAATAATAATATAAAAGACCCGCAACACTCGGCCATTATGGCTTTGTCAGAATCGTCCACATCAGCCGACAAATGTGGGTTATGCTTTTCATAAATGCTTATTGTGTTGATTTTAGTTTTTATTTTGTTTAATAGTTCCCCTGTTATTCTTCCAAAAAAGGTTTTTTAAAAACTGGAAAACTCAGCTATTTCCCAGACACTTACGTGATTTCATCCACACGTCGAACCCTATATATAGTCTGACGCTTCAACGGGATTTAACTCGGATAGCTTTCCAACAATAAACTGACGAGTTCCTTGAAAAGAATTATTAGAAACTTTGTAAACAAAGGCTTCCCAAACTTTGTTAGTCACCGTACCTCTTGGCTATTATTAAACCTTCATGAATCTCCTATTCCATATGGGAGGAGATAAATTCTAGAATTTTCCAAGCGTTAGTACGAAAGATGAAAAAAAGATTAATTCGTTCGGAAGGTTCTGGGTTCGAGTCTTCAGTCTGTCAGTTCTGTTGTTTTTTCGTTGTCTAGTTTTCTACTTCTTTATTTCTCACGAAACATATGTTTATGTATATTATTAATCATATTCAGACTCCAGTTTGTTTCTTGCTTTAGATTTGATTAAGAGCAGGACGCATCGTTTTCTCTCCAACCCACAACCTTTTATGACTAAAACTACTAACTACGTTTTGAATATTTTACTAAGAATAGTACAGTTAATTATCAAATATTTCCCATACCTCTTGACGAAACATCCGACTGGCTAAGCTGTTAGAGTGCTTGTCTCTCTCGGTAAAGTTACCGGGTTCCGGGATCTAAATGGGCAAGTGTCTCTGCTCGCGCAAGTCCCCCGGGTCTCTGATGTTGTCTCGTGCATGTCCCCCTAGTCTCTGATGAGACAAAGAAAGAATATGACTACTACTCCATCTGGCATGTCGTAGAAGGCCACTAATAAGAGGTTGAAAAAAGGGCTGACAAGCTCATCATGTAAGACAAATTGCTACAAAAGGTACCACTGTGAATGTTTTGGGCAGGCTTCCTGCAAAGGGACCCGTTACAGTGCTCCATGCCCCATATTCCACAGGGAGCGAAAAGGAAAATGATGATGATGATGATGAAGACTGCTCACGAATTATGGAAGGCAAAGTCGGCGAGGAATGAAAATGGTCACCACTCCTCATAAAGCTCGACCTAGTATAGTAAAGTCTCTAACACTTCACTCCCCTGCTACGGGACTATCTTTATCTTTTTCCATTACCCCTTGACAAGCTTCTCGTACCCCAGGTTGAGAATCTCTGGTCTAGATGAGATTCATCTATTCCCCAAGCCTCCCCTCTACCCTCACTTTGCTTCCTTACTCACTGTTCATGTTCTACCTTAGATTATCATAGTGCTCATATTTAATTTATCTTTTCATCTCTAATTTTCTCTCCTTGACAATGAAATACCAGGCCTACTTGTAATCCTCATTCCGAGATAGAACAATAAACAAACCGTTCAGAAGCTGATGTTTGATATGAGCGCTAGACCGCTCTGATCAAAGACACACATGTTGTTAATTATTTACTGTTGTCATGGGGGAAATGAGATTGTGTTAGCCAGTTTTTATTCCCCAAAACAAAACTCCCGAAAGGGTGACTTCAGGCGGCTGAAACTGGCAGAACAAAGTCAATATGGAGGCTTTTCCGGATTCAGAAGTTCATTAGTAGTGTTGTTGTTGTTGTTGTTGTTATTATTATTATTGTTGTTCTTGTTGTTGTTAACTAGGGCTGGTGAGCTGGATGCTCTTTCGCAGCCAATACCAAATTGAATAAGTATCCTTCTATAATATAGATCAGCGGTAAGCAACACAGGAGCTGAATGAATCTGCTTTAGAAAACAACCGGAGTTCAGTAACACAAACTTGTTCTCCCCACTACGCTTCACGGCAAGTGTAATGAAGAAAAGAAAACATAAATAAATAAAATAAAAATGAGCTCTCCAAAGATCTACTTTGGAAAAATCGTGTTTGTTTTCATGTTTTATAATATTTGGAATACAGCCTACACGTCACTATCATCTGTGCCCGACTATCTCCTTTCTACAGTCAGTTGACAGAGTGGATGAGTTTTCAAAACAAATAATATATACTTCACTTTATAGAACAGATAACAAATGTAAAGGCTCCTGTTACACGCCCATTGAGGCATATTGGGAATATGGCGTTAGGCCAATATTTTCTTGACCATCGGCACACTAGAGGTGATGTGGTCAGCATCACGCCGGCCACCTTAACCTCCCCAGAGTTGCTATGGTATCCACTTCATGAGGTTGGGTCGACCCCGGAGCCGTTTGCGGTCTAAAAAATCCCACATCATTTAGGGATCGAACCATGGACCACCGAGCTAGGAAGCCAGTGCAATAACCACTGCGCTACCGCGGCTTAAAAGGGTGCTTTTAATCTTAGGGATAATTAAGTTTTAATTTTAAACGCAGGTGAGAGGGGTCTAGTCCTAAACTTCTCAAGCTTAATTTTTTTCTTTCTTCCCTTTGTCACTTAAAGATCTACCAACTTATACCCTGTGATCTATTGGTAGGACGCTATCGACCGGTTGCCGACCCTTGGTATAACTATAAATCAACAAATGTATTAGTTATTGTTCTTGCCCAATGACAAATTTAGTAAGTTATGGTTATTGCCAACGGAATGGGATTAAAGAAGCCCGGATTGTTTATCACGTTTAGCAGTTTTTTCTCAATAATTTTTGTTTTTGTAGTTGTCTCACAAAGCTGCACGGCTGTACATGAGTTAAAAGCACCGCAAGCAGTAAGAGTCTCGGCGTGTAGCTTTATTTGAAGAAAATGTTGACATGTGTACGTTAGTCTTTCATATTAAAGGGAAGTAATTTTCAAAACTGGTAGAGACTGGCATATTAGCCAGAGTAATGGTAGGTAATATTTTGCCATGGTATCAGATGTTAACATGGCCGGGTGTACAAGCTGCATGACACAGGTCGTAAAGTCCTTATCAACTTATTATGTTAAAATTAGGGTAAGCAGCTGTGACACAAATATGTGGAGTTAGCGCACATACTCCGCATAAATTGCGTACTGAACGAAGTTGTTTTGTTTTTTTGTTTTCTTTTCTTTTTGCTTGCTGTGTAAATAGGACCCGCTGAATGACCCTGAGAATTTAAAGACGCAATTACTAATATAACTTTCCTATCAGCAAGTATAGACCAAAGTAGAGTCCAGTAATGTGTAGTGGAAGACAGACAAAACAGAATAAAGTGGCAGGTTAAAATCTTAAATAAATAATGAAGGAAACCTGAGTCCTGTCAGTAATTTTTTTTTAAAAGTAAATAACTGAAGGTAATTAATATCCAGAGTCGCAGTGTGGATTCCGAGCTGGTAGCAACAATAGACCGGATCTTTTCTCTCAACCAGCTTCAGGAAAAATCAAGAGAGCAGAAAAGGTCTTTATATATTGCCTTCTTTGACCTCAGAAAGGCATTTTACCTAGTTAGCAGGGATGGAGTCTTCAAAATCTAGAAGATCTGTCGGTTATATCAGAGCGCAACTACCATTTTTTAAAAAAAAGAGAACTCTGTCAACTTAAGTGCAGAGTTAATAAATAGTGAAGTTTTTATCTGCTAGCATGGTAAAGCCCTAAAAATGGTTAGTCCTGAAAAGTAATGGTAGTACGCCACCGCTGGTAATATATACGAACAAAAGTGGGTGTTCAAAATAATTTTCTTTCCCCCCACAGCATTCAACGCACAGAAGTTTATCGACAACAAAACAACACACATATACAGTACTTTGCAAAAAAAATGGCAGTCATATTTTCGCAACGCAGCACACTCATAGAAGCAAATAATAATAAAAAATGTATGTCCAGAGGAAGATTGGTATCTCCCCTATCTATTAACAGTGGTTTCAGTACAATATAAAGTTGCCTTCTCCAGCAAGGCAAGCCTGGATGCGGCGAGGCATACTTCCCACAAGTGTTTGTAGGTAATTGTGAGTCAGACTGTCCCAGTATTTTTCAGCTACCTTCTTCAATTGTTCAACGTCTCTGAGTCCACTCTTTTTTAAATGATTCTTGAGTAGTGCCCAAACGTTTTCAATTGGGTTTAGGTCGGGACTGTTGCTGGGCCACTTCAGCACTATCACATTCTTCTCTTGCAGGCATGCTTTTGTGGTATGAGCTGTATGCTTTGGGTCATTGTCATGTTGAAATGTGCACCCATCGGGGTACATGACCTGCATAAATGGCAGAAGGTGTCCCTCTAGTTAGTATGTCGATGTACCGTTCTTTCGTGAGAATTCCTGTGAAAACACACAGTGGGGTGGCACCTCTTGGTGACACCCCTCCCCAAAGATGGAATTTCTGGGTATGTTTCGGTTGCTGGTACACAGGCGTTACAGAGTCTTTCGTCCAAATATTTATTTGAGCAGGATAAGACCAAACAGAACATTCATCTGAAAAAAATCACATTGTCCCATGACAAATTTTGGTATTCGTGGCACCAGTTGAAGCGCATCTGTTTGTGAGTCTCTGTGAGCAATGGTGACGAAATTACCCGCTTTTTGTGTGTAATTCATCCTGTGTAGCTCCCGGTTGACAGTAGCATTAGATACCTCTGGGCTTCCCAACTCGATCATGCGCTGACTTATGTTTTCTACACTCTTCATTGGCCCAGCCCGAACGATTTGGGCGAAAAGCCGATGTTCCTTTTTGTCCAAAATTATTGGCCTCCCACTACCTTCTTTTCGCTCGATTCCATTACCTGCTTTTAATTTACTCACAACTCTGTAGACAGTCCGCTCAGGAATGTTCAAAGTTTTAGAAATGTTGGAACATGTTTGATTTCCTTCATTCCAAAGCTGTGAAATTAACATACACTTTGATTTTGTATCCATTTTCTGCCACTAGCATTAGAAATTGTCGTCTGCTCTATTATCAAGGGACTTTACTCTACGCTATTTTTTTTTTACTTTTGGTAGTGTTTGCTCACTTCGGTGGAGAGCAAATTTGGGGCAGAACATGCATATTTAATCAGATTTCAGCTTATTTAGCTGAGCAATATGACTGCCATTTTTTTTGCAAAGTACTGTATATATATATATATATATATATATATATATATATATATATATATATATATATATATATATATATATATATATATATATATATATATATATATATATATATATATATATATATATATATATATATATATATATATATCAAAGAGAGGTCTTCAGTATCATATAGAGTAAATCCTAACCCGTGGAAGTGAGTCATGGACATCTAGTAAACAAGAAGAAAATGCTCTGCAGGCCCCGTAGATGTGGCTTTACAGAAGAAGGTTAACAATACCATGGACGGCTAGAAAAGCTTAATGAGGATGGTCCTAGAGAACCCAGAGCGAACAGGAAGCTGATTGGTCAACATTACACGGAAGCAGTCCACTTTCTGTGAGCATGTTATGAGAAGAAGAAAGATGCAATCTTGTTATAACAACAGCAAAGATTGAGAGGACAAGAGCTAGTGGACAAAAAAGACAGATGATACTGAACAGTTTGATATTATCGCATGTAAAGAAGCCAACAACAGAAATAACAGTAAGTGCTGAAAACAGGAATTTGCTATGAGACAGAAGCACCTGCACCACCAGGTATGGAACTTGAAGAAGAAGAAGATATGTAGATTAAATACAACCTCATGAATCTCGTCTTTTTTCTGTGTGAATTATAGCTCAATTTTCATGAAAGAGCATCTCCTAATTCCTGCGATATAAAGTACATTTTCAAGACCAATAACAACAGTTATTGCTTGATAAAAGCGTCAAATGTAAATGAGATAAAGAGGCAACCAACTTTGAAATACGTAGCCTGAAGGCTGCAATTACACAAGTCGTAAACAAGAAATAAATGGGGAAAAATTCAATGCAAAAATGGGAAATACCAATGGGGAAAAAAAATAATGCAATAACTGTTTAGAGTTATTTATAAGGCAATCAATTTTCTTTATAAAACCATCGAAAAAATATCTGCAGACAACTTAATGAAAAACAATAAAACACACAGAGAAGACCACGACGCAGCTGGATAGACAAAATGACAGAAATCCTACAACAAAACGGATCATAGCAGCAGATGATACACACTTGTCTCATGAACGCAAACTTCAACCCACCACCACCCTTCACTGCAACAGGTGACCGAATAGTTTATGACCAAAATATTTGATATGCTCGTGAAAAGTTGTGGAGAAAAGCAAAGTAGAAAGCACCAGATGTTAAAATTATCATCATCATTCTTCTTTGAAACTCCTTAAGAGCATTGGGCCACTCTGCAGCAGGGTCTCTTGAAGGACGCCTTCGAAAAGTAAGATGGTGAAATAAAATAATAGCATTGTACGACTGTGTCTGTACAGCCAAAACAATGAAATAGTCTCACATGACTATCACTGTGTTGTTCAGAGGCGTGGGGAGCAGAGGTAACGACAGCCGAGAAGTGACAAGATTGTCAAAAAAGCCGGTGCCCGGGTATACTGGACGGGTGAAAATGGTAGGACAAAATTATCAATGCTGAACTGATGACAAGATCAGACAAGTGCCAGTGGAATAAGCGCTGAGACGAAAACCCTGGCCGTGGATAGGGCCCACATTGAGGAAACCTGTTCATAGCATTACAAGACAGTCCTTGGTGTGAAGTCCCCAGAATAAGAGAAGTATAGGAAGACCCAAAACGTGGAGACACTACAGACAGACATGAAAGGATAAATAAGACATTGAAAGAACTAGAACGGATGGCACAGGACAGGAAGACGTGACATGACGTTTCTGAAGGCCTATATTTCTCAGGCAGCTAAAGGGTAATGATAATGCAGACGCTACAGCCCAGTAATAAAGTAGTTGTATGAAAGCGTTTATATTTAGAGAATTAATGTTGCATCATGATTTTTTCATCATACTTTTTTCAAAGAGCAGTTTTGAGAGCTGTTCAGTATGATTTGTTCTCGTGACTAAGAATGCTAGGCAGAACTGAACAAACTACCAGGAAGTTATCATCAGCCATGGCAGGGAGCGATGAGCTCGGGGTAATGAAAAAGCAGAGCAGGAAATTAACCAGCTGATTAATGATCATACCTGGGATAATGTTGCCATTGTGCACAATAATGAGTACATACTCCGTGGCGATAAATCAGGATGGGGCTTCTCGGCTAAAGTAAATGGCAAAATCGTCGCTGAACATTGCGGGGCTTACATGACAACAACCACCAGCATGAGAATGGTGGTAGAGACAGCAGATGCAGCCATGACGTTAACTTCGTTAACCAGGACAGTTATTGTATCAGACTTCGGCAGGTCAAAAATGAATGGCTAGGGCATAAATGGAAAACATCCATAGAAGCTTCGAATCTTCGGGAACTGCTATGTATCTACTGTCCTGCAGGGATACACGACAATGAGATAGCTGGCAGACTAGCTTCGAGAGCACCCATAGTGGGAATATTGCATGTGGATAAGGGAGAGCTACTATGGACAATTAATTGCTACCAGGGACAATTAAGTATCGCCTACTAGAAAACGACTCTGCAATCGGCGAATCATCAAGGCTAAGATTGCTGGAATTTGGCAACTAACGTAAGACTAACAGGGATAAACGTATGAGAGCATGCAAGCGGCGTGTATATACTCAGCGCGTAATTTGAACAATTAACATTCATACACAGCTGAAGGGGACAGAGCAACTATGGGTTTGCCAGAAGTGCAGTGAGGTCGATCCTCGTTAAGAATAACAATGACATGTAATTCGAAAATGGTAACAATAATAGAAAAAAACGTTATCACAGTAATTATACAGGATGTAGAATATCAGACAATAAATACATTAGTCAGCAAAAAAAAAACAACAAAACAGCAGTACAGGACAAAGTGGAAAAATCTAATTATATGGTAATAGAACTGTTTCAAGCAAAACCCCGCTCATAATTCCTTCTTCGTCTTCTTCATCTTCTTCTACTTCGTCTTCTTCTTCTTCTTCTTCTTCTTCTTCTTCTTCTTCTTCTTCTTCTTCTTCTTCTTCTTCTTCTTATTCTTCTTCTTCTTCTTCTTCTTCTTCTTCTTCTTCTTCTTCTTCTGCTGCTGCTGCTGCTGCTTCGTCTTCTTCATCTTCTTCTACTTCGTCTTCTTCTTCTGCTGCTGCTGCTTCGTCTTCTTCATCTTCGTCTTCTTCTTTTTCGTCTTCTTTTTCATTGCTTTCTTCATTTTCATCATCATCTTATTCGTCTTCTTCATCTTCGTCTTCTTCACCTTCGTCTTCTTCATCTTCCTCCTTTTGTGAATGATGGAGTCACCACTACAGCTAGTTTCCCTGGCATGAAGTTTGAACCAAGCACTCACATTCTCTTGCAGCAGTGATTTCTGTGTCAATTTTTTTTATATGAAGAGGTTTCCTCTCCCATGCTCAATCTCATCTGACAATGTTATTAGCTAATACATGAATGTTCTGTAGTATAGGCCGTCTATTAACCTTTAACCTCTATCTCTAACTACTTCTTCAAGTACCATACTAACAGGCGAAGGTGATATCGTCTCTCCACAACCCCATGTCCCCAGTGCTGCTGTATCGGTTCTGGTGTTGACTTTATTCCATACCACTATGTCAAACTGTTCAATATCTTCTCTGTTTGTCATCCGCTATTTCTTTTTCCTTTCACTCTTTCCTGTTGTCACAATATATTCCAGCGATAACTTTCTAGTGACGTCATTAGGAAAGCTAAAGAAGGAAAACTCTTTTTAGTGCTAAGAACAGTGCGCACGAAACTACACAAGCACACACACGCACACACGCGCATGCTGTAATGCTGCCAATAACGTGAGCCCAAGAAATTGCTTTCATGTACGTTGGAGACAGTACATTCATATCTGGTGCAATCGTGATCGAACTAGCACAATAGCTTTATTTTAAACCTTTTGTTTGACATGCACATACAACGATCAGTCCCAGCTACAGATGAACGCAGATTAGGACCATGATTCAACTGTTTATACCATGCCCTACTCTGGTTTCTATGGCGACAGTCAATCAGCGTTAGATTAATTTGGTAGTGGTCATTGTTCGAAACAAAATTCCGTCCAATAATTATGTTCGTTTGTGTGTCTTCTCTAGAGTGTACAATGGAGTCAGCACTGGGAGACGTCACAACAAGTGGGTCTGAAAATCCACAGAGAAATTACAATGACTTGAATAATAACGGCACTAAATTATCTAGAATTCCTTCAGTCCTTTATTCATTCATTCATTTATTACACCCTTCATCTCACTGGAGCACAAACCTTTAATAAATTCACGCTAAACCTGTACCATCCTTTAAAGGTGTTTCTAGTTCTTTTTTATCCTTTCATTTATGTTTTCAATTCGCTTATATTTTTTATGTTTCTATCTGTTTTTTTCACCCAGATGATTCCAGAACAAGGATTGCCTTGTAATGATCTCAACCGGTTTCCCGAAAGTGTGGCATATCGAACGCCAGCGCCTTCATCCTTACATCTTGCTCCACTGATGTTTATCTGATTTGTTCAATCGGATCAATATTGATTACATTATACAATTTAAATCCTTTTATTCTGCTGAAACACCTTTTTATGTAGGTCTGTAACTTCATTGGCTTGCTGGCCTTCACATCATGTACACACAACTGTTTAGACAGCGCAGTCTACGGCTTGACCATGTCCACAGTATGGAAGATGGTGGCATCCCCAACGATATTTTCTATGTACAGCTGGCAGATGGTATAAGAGCAACCAGGTGACCACAGCTGAGGTTCAAAGGTCTGTGTAAAAGAGACATGAAGGCACTGGACATAAATCCAGCAGCCTGGGAGGATGACGCTGTCGATTGCACTATGTGGCGATGCTCTCTGCGGCACCACCTCCGACTGGTTTAAAAGCCCTCACAACAAGCAAAAGATAAAAGAACACACTGAAAGAAACACTTGGCTAAAAAAAAGTAGCTAAGGGCTATCACCTCAGGGGCATATTCCCATAATCAGTTAGGGCTGAAGGGGGCGACTAGTAATTTCATTGTTGTTCTCATTATTTCAGAGCTATACAATAGGACTAGTGTGACGTACGTCTAGTTTGTCAAGTGAATTTTCCCTGATTTGATGGATGATTAAAGGGACTTTAGCTTCTCATAACATTAGAATCCCTGAACATCAGTATTGTTGTAACTTTTCATCAACGAAGAGTAGCGGCTATGATCAAAGCAGTCAAAGTAGATCCCAAGAACAGAGAAGCAGAAGTTTAGCATCTCCGTACGAACACTGAACCGTTCGCAAGACGGACACGAGCGGTCAGAAGAAAGCTTCTTGCAGACTTCGCACGTCTGTGGCCACCGGCAGACTTGCCCGAAAGACGGAACGCTCAGCGTAGCGGATACGATCTGAGGAATCAGGAAACTCACCGCAAACGAGGCTAGTCTCGCCGAAATTTCACATCCTCGTGTGAGCTGTCTGAGACGAACGTAGATCGGAAGCCAGTCGGGCCATCGTGGTTAGCAAGGCGGCTAAATAACTTCGACTTCCCCTGGGAACTGAAGAGGCACGAAATTTTCACACGTACCATTTATCTTGCCTTTCTAATAGATAAATACAGAATCTGAAAAGGGCAGCGTTATCATTCGTTCTGACAGAATTCTAAGATTCACTAGCATATAGCTAAATTCCTGTTAGATTTCATCTAAATTGTTGGCTATTGGAGTGAAATTCTTTTTCTGTGCAGACGGTAATTAATACTTTAGCTTCGAGTGATCAGTGGTCTAGTTATTTCATATTTAGTTCACGGGATTGTGGTGTAAATTTAACCTTATTAAATAAGCCAATCTTCTCAGTTCTAGTGCCAACTAAATGTTACATCTATAAGTTTATTTCCTAATACAATAGCCGCTTAAGGGAATTATAACTTTAATACAGTTTAGTTCTGTATAAATAGATGTGCTTTCAACTATTAACCTCACGGTGAGTTTTTTCTTGCTTTATTAATTGAAGACGCGAGTGCAGAAAATAGTTAAACTGTAAATGTATCGCGCGTTAGATTTTAATATGATTTTATTGTATTTCATGTTTTTTCTATTGCATCCAGAATGATCTTTTGAACCTTGCATCCCAGCAATTTAGCAGCAATGAAACATCATTTAAGCAGCCATTACGCAGCAATAATATATATCTAGAGTCTTGCCGACTCAGTTCGATTACTCCAGTGACTTATGAACATATTTGAAATTTAATCTTTGTGGCGATCCTGTTGGGATTCAGCTATCTGAGGTATACAGAAACAAAGCAAACCCAAAGACTATTTTAAAATCCCAATTCATAAAGTCGTTTTATAGTTATCAAACTGGAAGAAGAACAGTCAACAGTAGCAATATTTTACTCACTGCTCTATTTGTGAAGAAGAACATAGATTTCCCTGACACTGTCTGTCAAGCATAATCATTGGATTTTACCACCCCCTGAAGAACTTACCTCAGTGTTTTGTAGTTTGTGACATTACTGCAAAAGAAAGTTATCTCCACCAGCTGTGCCAATCTTAGACACCACACCATTCCTCACACCTAGCCAAGTGCCTGTGCCATTCTTTAGGAACTTTATCTAATAAACAAACAGTACCGTTAAACTTCAACGTCCAGCGATTTCGGGACACTTTGTTAACTTCAACAATCCGCTAATCTGGGGCTGTACACGGAAGAAAATACTTTTTACCTAAGCCAAGGTTTAGTGCTGTTTTTTTATGTATTTCCTATGAAGTGCCAGAATTCACCATTTGGTAAGTCTGTGTGTGTGTGACTGTGTGCTGGCCAGCCAAGCGTATTTTTTTTTATGAAAAAGGAGATTTAATCTTTTTACCCTTATAATTAGTCCAACCTAGTATTAAGGTGTACTGTATTAAATGTACGGGATTTCTCCTAGCGGGATTATTTAACTGTGAGCATTCCCCCCTCCCGGGAAAATTGGTTGATTAAAGGAAAACATTTGATGACCCCTACCTTTTCCTTTACCCCTTATTACTGTAACCCCCTTGACTCAGAGTAATAAATTTACCATTGGGTTAAATTGCCTATCTCTGATCATCACACCCCACCCCCTTCTCGTCCTTGGGACCGGGTCTTTTCTGTTAGTAAATACAAGCGGCAAAAGGTGCATTGGATACTTCTCCTCAAGCCCCCCCACCCCCCCCCCCCTGTCATTTTGTATTTTGTAACCCATGATTTCTGACTGTAAATTGATATTACTTGTGACTTGATTTTATGATAATAAAAGTATTAAAAACTTTATTAGCATTTGGTGTCGGCTGGCCCAAAACCCAAACATTTCCCATATTTTGTTATCGTAGTGTGTATTCATGTACGTTGTGCGTCAGAATCACCAAATCGGTGTGTGCGCATGAGCGACTGGAACTGACAAACAACTGTTTGTTCAGAAGAGTGGTAGGAATAGTTTTGAGAGACAAATATTGTCGTAATAAGAGACTGTCCTTACTCTTCCCCAGCCCTTGTGAATCTACTACCTCACTTTTCTAAATCCTTATTCTCACAGAGCCTTCACTATCATTCTACACTCTAAAAGGACCAATATCCATCAGAACTCTCTCAGATAAAAAAAATTACGACAATAAATGGTTAGCTCGTCCCGGATTCTGAGCCTAGTTTAAATAGAGTGTGGTTGATTGTCTTTGTGAATGTCGTAGATTTTAGATAGGAGTATTAAGACTTGGGTTTGGTCCCTTCTGAATAGGTTGGAATGAGTGATAGTCACAGTGAGAGCTGGAGAAGAGCAATAGAATTTCCACACGTGAGATGATAGAATGTGATATAGAGGCTGTCTTTGAGAATCGAGATAATCTTCTCTCTCTCACCTATCTTCTACGACCGTTTTGAAAGTGTCAGACAGTCTAAACCACAGATATATATTACGTAAATCTCTATCTACTCACGGGCACGCACATACACGTGACGACAGGTACACACACAGACGTGGGAAATCTATAACCATGAATATATATATATTATTTGAACGAGCTGACCAACGCACTGATTTAGTTCAAGAGAGATTTTATTATTATCATTAAAAAAAAATCTTCTCACAACACCAAAAAATTACATCAAGGAAAAACATATACAAATAGTCATAAAATTCAAGGAAAATGCTACAAGGATGATAGCCCCGTTATGATCTTCGCTCTAGGTTTAGCCCACAGCCCCGTTAAGAGAACAGATGATGGCCCAAAGAGTTATAGATACATAGGGTTGAGTCTAAGAGGTTTCTTTCTTTCTCGTAAATGTATGAACAGAGTTGAATAATCTGATTTAGCCTAAGAAAAAAGAAACTATAGCTTTGTAACAAATTCTGCAGATTAAAAAAATTAAGACAGCAGAAGGGTGACAATAATACACCGGTAAAATAACACTCAGACCTGTGTACCCTCATTCATTCAGCCATGGCCTTTCTCACACATATATACTCACAACTTTGCTCGCTGCCTCTGGGAACATAATAATTCTAGGACCTTCACACAGACCCAAAAATGCAGTCAGCGACCAAGAAATCCCCAGTTCCAAAAGACGTACTGAACTCTCTGTCTCAGGGAACGATTCCTTGGGTGTTCTAAGTTTTCGAATGTCTGATTAAGTCACATAAATATTGTCCAGGCACGAAAGTTAGCCGAGCACAATGTCATTAGCTTTGGGTTCTAGGATTTAATGAATGTCAGATCGGTGTCTTCTATCAGGCAGGTACTATATTTGGTCACCACAATACTAGTCACAATCTCTGTCGGAATGTTACTGTGATTCTTGTAATATTCTCGCCGCCAGGCAGCATGTACATTTAAATTTGTGGAGCAATATGAACTGGCTCAAAAGCCCAATATATATTTCTAGTCCTTAGAAACCGTTAGTGGGATTGCTATTACTGTCTCTCTCTGATGGCATAAGCACTGTCAGATCAGTGTTACTTGAAACAATAAAAAAACACCCACGTGGCTAAAGATAGGAACTGTCTATGCTTCACACAAATATGTCTCTTTACTAAACGCTGGCAAGTTGGGTACCACCGTTTCACTATATAAAAGAAAGAACACATATCAAATAATTTTACAATATGTACCCACTATAACTTACATTATTAAACCGCAAGTGTACTGCTTGACTTATCATTTAAATTTTCCGGTGAAATAAGTTATAAAATCAATCATCATGAATTCAGGAATATCTGCGTATTCCGTCACTATTCACTGATGTCGCATCTAGCATTTATAAGTTTGATATAAAATATTCTCGACTGAGTATTTAGCAGTTAAATTAACTTCCTTATAGCTACTAGTTTAGTAAGCTAAAGATATAATTTATTATGTATTTCCCCTGTAACTCGTCGACTTAGAGAATATAACAAACTATAAATTAAGCACTCTGTTCAAAAGAAACTAGTTAAAATGAAATGCGCGATTTAACGCTTTAACCACTTTCCAAAATACTAGATATCTATATGATATTTACCTCAAACACAGCACTACAGGATATCGCACACTTAAGAATTTTACGCTTATATTTATGGAAGTCTAGAAGTTCGACAAATTGTCGCAACAAACTAAGAAACTTCGCTTATACAGCTCTACTCTTCGCGAACCACCGGTCTACTGCGAATTATTGAGACAAGAATGAAAATAAAGTTTCAAACTAGGTTTAATATCTATGAAACGGACAAAGAATCCCACTGTTTCGAAACCACGAAACAGCGCCCGTCTCTCCGCTTCTCTAACACCCTACGTCAGCTTCCCTCATGTCGTAACAGCCATCAGTGCGATTACGCACCTGCGTTAACAAACTGACCGGGAAAAGCGCGTGTCAGTTGCAAATCTCAGACAACCGTCTACAACTGCGTCGTACAGATGCCGGGTTTGACACCTTAAGCTAGTGACAGGTGAAAAATGGTAGACCAAAAGTCTGCTCTATGTCCAGCGAAACGAATTTCTCACACCCCAGGCCCAGGAATCTGGTCGGGCCGCGCTCTGACCGGGGAAACTGCAGACGTATGTCTGGCGAGAACCGTATATTCACAGCTATCTGCGCGACTGACATCTGATGCAATAAGGTTACTAGTCAGTATGAGAAAGAAAACGATGATGGGAAAGAAATATATTTTTCGCAACGAGTGATGCGAAAAAAATACAGGAAAAACAAGTACGGAAAGATAATAAAATAAAAGGATGCGGGTGAGAGAATAGGAAGAAGATGTAGGCAATTTAATGATCAAAACCCACGTGACAGTGAAGTAGGGTATAATCTTAAAAAAAGTAATTACTTCCCCTAGACAAAGCCTTTTAGTATTTTGGGCCGACCACACAATAAGTATTACAGGTTTGTTCTTTCCACAGGAGCAAGAAGTTAGTGATTAAAATATTTGTCACCTTTGTATTCTCTGGCAGAGAAAATTGAAATTTTGTTATATAATTGCTGGGATGGCGTGATTGGTTTTACAGTCACTAAAGGTTTTTGAAGTTAAAAAGAGTTGAGCTTAGCTAAAGACGCCTTGTTCTGACTTTTTAAGTCTAGTTAACATCGTCTCTTCTCATATAATTGACTTCAGGGGGAGTTTTTGTAGTGGAGAATTAAAATTTCAGGAACATTTTTTTTTTATTTAAGTGTTTTAATAAAAAATTTTCTCTACTTTTAGTAAGAGTAAAATTTTTTCCAGTCTAACTTACCATTTTAGTGGCATTAGTCGCTTGCGTTTAGAGCCTTAATTGCCAGAAAACAGCAGCGACAAGTTAACACATTTAAGGTAGGAGGTGAAACAAGTAAATTTATACTTTGTGTTTTTTTTCTCGTAGCGAGTTTGAGTTTTTTCCCCTTCTTGTTCCATCTTACTATTCTCTAGTTTTAGAAGCATCCAGTTCTTTGGTATGGCAGAGAGAATTAGGATAAGATCCATTTTAAGACAGGAGGCGAAGGACTCAGGATTAGAAGGAGAAGCCGCGAACCTGTTTGTCAACAAAGAACTTGAAAGGTATGACGCGGAGCAAGACAGAGCAGAGAGGAGAGAAGCACAGGAGAGGGCAGATAGGAAAGATGTGGAAGATCGTCTATTGGAGCAGAAGAAAATTGAGGCAGAGATGGAAACTCGCAGGGAGAGAGAGAGAGAGAGAGAGAGGGAAAGACAGCATGAACTGGCGCTTAAGGCTTTAGAGAGTCGGGGAGCCTCTACTTCGAATAACGGAGAGCCGTCTTCGCCCCAGTCTCAGTCAATGGACCTCTCCAGCACTAAATCTGCCCAATTAACTGCGATGTCTTTTGCTTTAGAGTCTTTTCCCAGTCCCAATGAGAAAATTGACAGCTATCTAGAAAAATTCGAGAGGCTCGCAAATCTGTATGGGTTAGAGAGTTTCCGCTGGGCACTTAAACTCTCAACGTCACTGAAAGGCACTGTTTATGACGTATATTCAAAGCTGGGAACCAACCAACATGATTACGACATGCTGAAAAAGGCCTTGCTAGAGCGGTTTGAGATGACCGCCCGAAAATTTCTGCAAATGTTCAGAAACAGCCGAAAAGAGAGCACGGAAACATTCCCGCAGTTCTCTTCACGTCTCACGGGCTATTTGACAAAGTGCATTGAATTATCTGACCTACCTCTTACATATGAGGGACTACTTGAACTTGTTCTTGTGGAACAGATAAAGTCAACTTTGTCAAACGAAACCCGTAGATTTTTGGCTGAACAGGGCGCAGTCAGGCTTGAGGACATACTCAAGAAGGCAGAACGCTATACCAATGCAATGGCCGAACTTCCCAGCACTAAACGTAAACCCACAGATGAGCCATCTCGTAAACAAAATCTAGTGCAGTCATTCTATTCCTCTAATTCCTCTCAGAACTATAACCAACGAGAAAATAATACCCAGAGACCTCCCCAGGAAAAATCGAAATTCTACAAAACCCGATACCCCCCCAACAACAATTCTGATCAACCCATCAAGCCTACGTGGCAGCGCGGCCACCAAGGTCAAGGAAAAGGGAAGACCCCTACACCAGGAACGTCTGATCAGGGCAAACAAACCGGTTCAAACCGCGTCGGATGTTTGCATACAGCCTCGAAAGGTAGAGTCAATGTCAGTGATTCTAAACCTGAGGGGGACCGACCCTCAACTCGGGGAACTGTAATTTTAAATGATACCTCAACTACTTGTCTCTTTGACACTGGACTAAGCTTTAGTTGTATTGTCGCCAGACACCTAGTCAAACCAGGTCAGGAGACAGAGGAATCCGTCAAACTTAGTGGAGTTTTCAGGAGTGATGCACCCAGGACGCTTCCTATCGCACTGGTAGAAATACACTCTGACTTTGTCAGAGGAGTTATTAAAGCGGCCATTATGGATGATCGTATCTACCCAGTGATCCTGGGATGTAGATATGTGTTTATTGGGAGACCAAAGGAGCCGATTGTGGCAGCGGTAACCACAAGAGGGCAAGCCAAGAAGGAGAGGGAGCCTGCGCCAAATTTGTTGCCGAACGAACTGAAGGAGGCACAACAAAAGGACCCTACTCTAGAGCCCTGCTTTAGAAAACTGCCCATGGCTAAGGACCCCAGACACAACGGAGACATCTTTTCTAAGGACGGCGTATTGTATCGTAGAACGGGCAACCCGGACACGGGGAATAACCAGCTCCTAGTACCGACGCAGTACAGAAGCCAGATCTTAGAAATGGGGCACTCTCTTCCCTTTAGCGGACATATGGGACAAAACGCCACTATTCAGCGAATAAAAACCCACTATTGGTGGCCAGGAATTAACTCTGACATTATCAGGTATGTGAAATCCTGCGCCCAATGCCAACGGGTAGCACCAAAGCACTTGACACCCCCAGTACCTATGAGGCAAATGTCAATAGTGGGTACTCCATTTGAACGGGTTGCTGTCGACATCATTGGACCCCTGGAAAGGACCAAAAGAAAGAGCAGGTTCATCCTGACTTTAGTCGACACTTGCACAATGTGGGCCGAAGCCACACCGCTAACATGCACAGATTCCAAGCATGTCGCAGAAGTCCTCGTGCAAATTTTTACACGGTTGGGATTCCCTCAACAAGTTTTGACGGACAATGGATCCCAATTCCGTAGCCTGTTAATGGAGGAGATATTTAAGATCTTGAGGGCCAAACATATCCACACAAGTCCCTACCATCCGGCCGGAAATGGGCTCGTGGAACGTTTTAACGGCACCCTCACCACCATGTTACGTAAGCTGGGTCAGGAGAAACCGGAAGACTGGGACCTATATATATCGGCTGCCTTATTCGCCTACCGAGAGGTACCCCAAGCGTCTACGGGATTCGCGCCAGCTACACTTTTATTTGGCAGACCTATTAAGGGGCCACTAGAAGCCTTACTTCGGTCCCTGACAGACCAAAAGGCTGACGAGACAGTCGTCTCTGCAAGCAAGTATGTATCTGAGCTCAAGGAAAGGCTAAAGCTAGGATGGGATCTAGCTACTACCAACCTTAAGAAAGCCCGCGCTAAACATGCTAAAAGATACAATAAAGCTGCAAAAGAGAGAGAACTACAACCAGGGGAGAAAGTTTTGTTGCTACTTCCAACCGGAAGCAATAAACTTCGCATCGGATGGCAAGGGCCGTTTACCGTCCTTAAAAAGATCTCACGTACCAATTACAAGATCTCCATCAAAGGAAAGGAGAAGGTCTTCCACATAAATCTGCTAAAGAAATATTTGGAAAGACCGGTGCCATCCTCCGAGCATCTCCTGGCTGTCGCCATAGCAACGGAAGACGAGGAAGATGATGATGGTTGCATGGAGTATCCACTGCAACCCACAGAATCCTTTAAAGATGTCAAGTTCGGCGACAATCTCTCACCAGAACAACAAACAGAAACCAGGGCGCTACTAAAACAGTACAGTGCAGTCTTAACGGATGTACCTGGTCGAACAAATCTCATCGAATTTGACATGAAATTAACAAACGAGACCCCTGTTCGAACCAGAGTTTACCCCATCCCGTACGCTAAAGCTGATGCACTTCGCGGAGAAATAGACAAGCTGCGACAGGCAGGAATTATCAGTGAGTCTACATCTCCTTACAGTTCAAGTGTAGTGCTGTTGCAGAAGCCCAATAAGGAAGTTCGGCTGTGTATAGATTACCGGCTGCTAAACGCTGTTACGGAATTCCAGCCCGAACCTCTCCAAACTGTTTCTGAGTTGTTCACCAAGCTCAGCAAGGCAACGATTTTCTCCAAGATTGACCTCAGTAAAGGTTATTATCAAATACCAGTCAAGGAGGAAGTTAAACCTTTGCTAGCTTTCAGCACTAGTGAAGGACATTACACATTTAATGTGATGCCGTTCGGATTGCATAACGCACCAGGAGTGTTCACCAGAATGATGAGGAAGCTGTTAGAACCTTTGCAAAGTCCCCACATCCATAATTTCATGGATGACATATTAATTGCATCGGAAACCTACGACGAACATATTGCTACGGTTGCTATGCTCCTCAGGAGACTACAGGAAACTGGTCTCACAGCCAGACCTAGCAAATGTCTCATCGGGTTTGAAAAGCTAGACTTCTTGGGGCATACTATTTCCCACGGCTGTAGTTGGCCTGTTCAGAAGAACGTGGAGAAAATAGCTGCAGCCAAAAGGCCCAGAACGAAGAAAGACGTGCGTTCCTTCCTATCACTATGTGCATATTATCAGAAATACATCGAGAACTTCAACGGACTTACGGCACCTCTGACTGACCTCACCAAGAAAGGTTGTCCTGATAAGGTCATGTGGGATCAAAAGTGCGAACATGCATACAGCACTTTGAAAGGACAGTTGTCGGCATACCCCATCCTAAGGTTACCTGACCTTAAGAAGCCTTTCGTACTGAGAGTTGACGCGTCAGGTCAGGGCATCGGGTCAACATTGTTGCAAGCCGAGGACAGTGACCGAACATGCTATTCCCAGTAGCTTACGGCAGTCGGAAACTGAACAAGGCTGAACGCAACTACAGTGTCGTTGAAAGAGAATGTCTCGCTCTGATTCATGGCATCAGACGCCATCATGAGTTTCTGTATGGTACTTCTTTCACAGTACAAACCGACCACGCTCCATTAGCTTTCCTTGGTGCCAATAAGGAATTCAACGCAAGGATTATGCGCTGGGCATTATTATTGAGCGTCTATTCCTTCAAAGTGGAATATATTCCAGGAAAACAGAATGTCGGAGCTGACTTCTTGAGTAGAAACTGGTCTACAGAGGAAGAAGAGCAAACTGAAGATACCACTCATCCTAAAGTCACCAATCAGGTCACCTCCATTGTCAAGAAGGAAACATGAAAAATGGTTTCATGTCTAAAAGTGGGGACGATTGTGACGTACGTCTAGTTTGTCAAGTGAATTTTCCCTGATTTGATGGATGATTAAAGGGACTTTAGCTTTTCATAACATTAGAATCCCTGAACATCAGTATTGTTGTAACTTTTCATCAACGAAGAGTAGCGGCTATGATCAAAGCAGTCAAAGTAGATCCCCAGAACAGAGAAGCAGAAGTTTAGCATCTCCGTACGAACACTGAACCGTTCGCAAGACGGACACGAGCGGTCAGAAGAAAGCTTCTTGCAGACTTCGCACGTCTGTGGCCACCGGCAGACTTGCCCGAAAGACGGAACGCTCAGCGTAGCGGATACGATCTGAGGAATCAGGAAACTCACCGCAAACGAGGCTAGTCTCGGCGAAATTTCACATCCTCGTGTGAGCTGTCTGAGACGAACGTAGATCGGAAGCCAGTCGGGCCATCGTGGTTAGCATGGCGGCTAAATAACTTCGACTTCCCCTGGGAACTGAAGAGGCGCGAAATTTTCACACGTACCATTTATCTTGCCTTTCTAATAGATAAATACAGAATCTGAAAAGGGCAACGTTATCATTCGTTCTGACAGAATTCTAAGATTCACTAGCATATAGCTAAATTCCTGTTAGATTTCATCTAAATTGTTGGCTATTGGAGTGAAATTCTTTTTCTGTGCAGACGGTAATTAATACTTTAGCTTCGAGTGATCAGTGGTCTAGTTATTTCATATTTAGTTCACGGGATTGTGGTGTAAATTTAACCTTATTAAATAAGCCCATCTTCTCAGTTCTAGTGCCAACTAAATATTACATCTATAAGTTTATTTCCTAATACAATAGCCGCTTAAGGGAATTATAACTTTAATACAGTTTAGTTCTGTATAAATAGATGTGCTTTCAACTATTAACCTCACGGGGAGTTTTTTTCTTGCTTTATTAATTGAAGACGCGAGTGCAGAAAATAGTTAAACTGTAAATGTATCGCGCGTTAGATTTTAATATGATTTTATTGTATTTCATGTTTTTTCTATTGCATCCAGAATGATCTTTTGAACCTTGCATCCCAGCAATTTAGCAGCAATGAAACATCATTTAAGCAGCCATTACGCAGCAATAATATATATCTAGAGTCTTGCCGACTCAGTTCGATTACTCCAGTGACTTATGAACATATTTGAAATTTAATCTTTGTGGCGATCCTGTTGGGATTCAGCTATCTGAAGTATACAGAAACAAAGCAAACCCAAAGACTATTTTAAAATCCCAATTCATAAAGTCGTTTTATAGTTATCAAACTGGAAGAAGAACAGTCAACAGTAGCAATATTTTACTCACTGCTCTATTTGTGAAGAAGAACATAGATTTCCCTGACACTGTCTGTCAAGCATAATCATTGGATTTAACCACCCCCTGAAGAACTTACCTCAGTGTTTTGTAGTTTGTGACTTTACTGCAAAAGAAAGTTATCTCCACCAGCTGTGCCAATCTTAGACACCACACCATTCCTCACACCTAGCCAAGTGCCTGTGCCATTCTTTAGGAACTTTATCTAATAAACAAACAGTACCGTTAAACTTCAACGTCCAGCGATTTCGGGACACTTTGTTAACTTCAACAACCCGCTAATCTGGGGCTGTACACGGAAGAAAATACTTTTTTACCTAAGCCAAGGTTTAGTGCTGTTTTTTATGTATTTCCTATGAAGTGCCAGAATTCACCATTTGGTAAGTCTGTGTGTGTGTGACTGTGTGCTGGCCAGCCAAGCGTATTTTTTTTATGAAAAAGGAGATTTAATCTTTTTACCCTTATAATTAGTCCAACCTAGTATTAAGGTGTACTGTATTAAATGTACAGGATTTCTCCTAGCGGGATTATTTAACTGTGAGCATTCCCCCCTCCCGGGAAAATTGGTTGATTAAAGGAAAACATTTGATGACCCCTACCTTTTCCTTTACCCCTTATTACTGTAACCCACTTGACTCAGAGTAATAAATTTACCATTGGGTTAAATTGCCTATCTCTGATCATCACCCCCCCCCCCCCCTTTCTCGTCCTTGGGACCGGGTCTTTTCTGTTAGTAAATACAAGCGGGAAAAGGTGCATTGGATACTTCTCCTCAACCCCCCCCCCCCCCTCCTGTCATTTTGTATTTTGTAACCCATGATTACTTACTTACTTACTTAGTCGTTCCCCTTCTACCGTGAGGTGTAGAGGTTTGGAAGAGAGAGCGCCAGACTATCCTATCGGCTGTCTTCCTCCTGGCCTGGTTCCATTCTAGTCCTCGATCCTTCAAAGATTGTCTAATGTTGTCCTCCCAGCGGACTCTGGGTCGTCCTCGGGGTCTGGATCCTTGGCTCTTTGTTTCCCATGCTTGTCGTGGTATCCGATCTTCTCCCATTCTGCAGACATGGCCAAACCATTTTAATTGGGACTGTTCTACTTGGGTCTGCAGGGGGTAGGATTTAAGGCCTTGACGTATCGTCTGGTTGCGTACCATGTCTCTTCTTGTTACTTCAACCACCTTCCTCAGATACCTCATTTCTGAGGTTTGGATCTGGCTTTTATGGGTTGTAGTCATTGCCCATGACTCGCATCCGTATGTCAAGACTGGGACATAGGTGGAGCGGTATACAGCCATCTTCGTTTTCTTACCAACCTCTCTCTTGCTGAGGAATCCTCGATTTATGGCCTGAAAAAGTCTCCCAGCTGCTGCTTTTCGAGTGGCCAACTCTTCTTTGATGCCTCCCTTTCGGTCTATAATAACTCCGAGGTATTTAAAGTGGTCGACCTGCTCCAGGACCTGTTCTCCCAGCTTAATCTGATGTTTTCTTTCTTCTCGTGATATCACCATGGATTTTGTTTTAGAGCTGCTTATGACCATCCCTCTCTTCTCCAGCTCTTCCTTCCAGACTTGCAGGTTGGATTGACTTCTGACTGTAAATTGATATTACTTGTGACTTGATTTTATGATAATAAAAGTATTAAAAACTTTATTAGCATTTGGTGTCGGCTGGCCCAAAACCCAAACATTTCCCATATTTTGTTATCGTAGTGTATATTCATGTACGTTGTGCGTCAGAATCACCAAATCGGTGTGTGCGCATGAGCGACTGGAACTGACAAACAACTGTTTGTTCAGAAGAGTGGTAGGAATAGTTTTGAGAGACAAATATTGTCGTAATAAGAGACTGTCCTTACTCTTCCCCAGCCCATGTGAATCTACTACCTCACTTTCCTAAATCCTTATTCTCACAGAGCCATCACTATCATTCTACACTCTAAAAGGACCAATATCCATCAGAACTCTCTCAGATAAAAAAAATTACGACAACTAGCTTGATTTATGTGTTGAAGTTACTTATTTTTATGTTGGACTTGATTTATTTTGAATTTTACATGTTTCTCAAAGCAATGAAAGCTACATTTGACGTTTGTATAGTTATTTTGACAGTATTATCTGTCCCTCTAACTTTGTCTATACTGCTGCTAAAGTTTATATGAGAGTCCACATCTTGCAGGAAATTGTCTCAAGTGCATTCTGGTTATTATTAGCTGCATTTATTCTCGCAATCTGTGTATTTTCTCTGTTTATATTCAGACCAAATATTGTTCGTGACTTCCCTTTAAGTACTCTTACTTTGTCTTGCGTTTGGTTACTGTAATGGGACTGAAGAGCCAGGA
Organism: Oreohelix idahoensis; assembly: GCA_024509875.1. Taxonomy (NCBI): domain Eukaryota; kingdom Metazoa; phylum Mollusca; class Gastropoda; order Stylommatophora; family Oreohelicidae; genus Oreohelix; species Oreohelix idahoensis. Next base: position 362,849 of record JAMPIV010018554.1, on the reverse strand, counting down.
TGTTGTAAAATCACGATCGTCAAACTATTTTGTCAGAGTTCACCGAATTGAACTTCTGCTTGTTGTTTTGCAATACCGTCAATAGCCAGTAAGAAGAAATGTAGTGACAAGAGGCGTCCCTGCCGCACTCTAGTTCTTATCTCAAAGGGTTCTGTAAGTTTGATCTTCATAGAGGAACTTACATTTCACGCCTTCACATCTTTTCTGTGTTGTTACTAACTTATAATGCCTCATCAGTTTCCAGAGCGATTCGCTGTCTAAACAAGGGTTTCTCAACCGGGGTTCCACGGAACCCTAGGGTTCCGTGATAGGTCGATAGGAGTTTCACGGGATAGTGAAAGAAAAAATAAACGTCGTTTTTTTAGATTTTTGCCCGCCGGGTGATGTCAGCGCTCATAGAAGTGGGCAGTGGCCGAGCAGTATGGCAGTGCACAACAGAGTGTTCACTCTTGCATACACCATGTTTCATTAGCATTTGTAGAGTTCAAAATTTGTGATAAGACTTTCAGGCCTGCTTGGATACGGTAAAAAAAAAAAAATGTAAAGTAGGTAATTTAAAAAAAAGGAAAAACTAACGTTTCTTTTACCTACACCACTGGTTTGTATTAGAGCTGATATTCTTTGTGGGAGGGGGAAACCTCATAATAAACAGATCCACAGGGAAACAAAGATCATTCTCTACTCAAAGGAGCATTGACAATTTTTATTGGATTATTATATTTACAATTTACTGATCACGCTAAGGTACCATGAGCTGTAGATATAATACTGTTTATGCACCTGAGACCTGAAAATTATTTCAAGGGTTTCTCCAGGAAAAAAAAGATTGAGAAGGGCTGGTCTAAGCAGTGGAATTCTTTTTCATAATCCTGCTCATCCAGTATAAAGATATGAACTCTATTTTCAGCGCTGCTAGGCCATTATGTGCAGTGTAGCTGTCTGGTCTGCATGGGATTTGTTTTGTCGAAAATCTGCATGTTCTTCTTCTTCAATTTCAAGGGTCATGTGAGTATAAAAAAGATTCCTGATTACCAGCATGAAGTAATAGAGAGATAAAAATATGGCAAGATTTTTTTTAAATCACTAAAAGAAAGATTTAGAGGCATTAAATATCATCAGTATGAAGTAAAAGAGAGATTCAAGATCCACAGGGTGCATTTAAAGAGAGATTAACACAAATGGAACATGGTGCGTGGACACGATTCTGAGATGAATAGTTTATGTACCTGGAGGTGGGAGGGAGGAGTTATCAGTTAGCCCAGCGGTTTTCAACCTTTTTGAGTCCATGGCTCCCCTGACCAACTACATTCTTTCTGCGGCTCCCCTGTGAGATAATTGGTAAAAACTCTAGCGATGTTTCGACATTTAGCCTAACTTTTTTTGAGCAGGAGAGCTTTGCCGCGGATGAGGGCTTGTAAGCCACTGTAACAGCCCGTTATTGAACGAGCACCATCGGTACACACACCAACACAATGAGCCCAGTCTATTTTATTTTCCGCCATGAAGTTGTCCACAATTTCAAATAAATCTTTGCCTGTCGTACCTGCATTTATGTCCTTCCAAAAAAGAAGATCTTCCACCATTTCGTTTTTTTCATCAACAAACCGCACATAACAGATTAAATGAGCATCTCTATTGCTATCAGTGGCCTCATCAAGCTGCAAAGCAAAGTTCTTCCCCCTCATTTTTTATATAATCTGTTCATTAAGATCCTCTCCTAAATATTGAATTCGACGGCTGATTGTACTGTCCGACAAAGGAATGGGCAAAAGCTGTTTTCCCATGGACTCTCCAACCATAATGGACACCACATCAATAGCAAACGGTAAAACGAGTTCTTCTGCAATCGTATGGGGTTTCTTACATTTTGCTACCCGGTATGTTAACTTGTAGGGCGCTAGAAGAGCTTTACTCAAGATTGTCGCCTGCTTAGAAAATGCTGATTTTTATTCTTTCATTTGATTCAGCTTTCTAGAGAAATATTCTCTTGGTTTGCCCACGTCATTCTTATGAACACTTTCTAAATGGCGCTTCAATTTGCTAGGCAGCATACATTCGACAGAGAGTACTTTGAAACACAAAACACACTGTGGACGCTCTTCATTGTTCACAAGAGTGCACGTGAAACCAAAATCTAAGTAACCTTCATCGTATTTTCTATACTTACGTTTCCTTTCCTCATTACCACTTTCCTTGCATCCTCAACAAGTTCTCGCTTTTGACTAACACTTGCCAAATTAAAAAATCTTTCCATAGTTTATATCAAACTCACAACACAATCAAAAACGTTTGAAAACAGAAAATCACCGTGTTACCTACTATGGTCGCGCGAGGAGAATGCGCGGAAAGTTCAGCTGGACTTCAAAGGCTGGCTTAACATCAAAAGTGAAATTTCTCCAAGGTCACGCAGGTTGAAAAATACCAAAAATGAAATTTCCCACAGCTCTGTGTTTTCTTTACAGCTAAATACGACAAAAATCCACGCCCACCCACGGCTCCCCTGACCGTCAGTCATGGCGCCCCAGGGCGCCGCGGCGCAAAGGTTGAAAACCGCTGAGTTAGCCTTTCAAGGCAACCTTCTTATACTTCATGAAACCTGACCACCCACCATATCGCCTTAACGCCCAAGGTATAGAGAAAGTCAGACACGAAGGAGACTGGCAAATCGATGGATCAAGGGTGTGGCTGACGTTATCAAAGAACACAGTCACACTGTTCACGCAAAGTGCACATGACCACATCTGGAACTTCCAGCGCCGCTTACCAACATGAGTGAAAGAAAGACAGAAACAAAGAAATAAACAAAGCGAGACAAATTCAAGAAGGGCCTCAGAATCAGTCGTTTTGAATGTCACAATAACTATTACATCTACAACCGTCATAATGTTATGTTTGTACTTAATTTTGATAAATTGCATCGATTATCGTGGTAATACTTGATACATCAATTATCGTGGTAATACTTGATACATCAATTATCGTGGTAATACTTGATACATCAATTATCGTGGTAATACTTGATACATCAATTATCGTGGTAATACTTGATACATCAATTATCGTGGTAATACTTGATACATCAATTATCGTGGTAATACTTGATACATCAATTATCGTGGTAATACTTGATACATCAATCGAAAGAAAGGAGCCATCATTATCAGTACCTCTCAGCTCCCCGTGGAGCACAGGTACTCAACAAAAACCAGCTCCCCTGCCCTGTTCCACCAGTTCAACGTGTTTTCCGTGGTCTTATTAAGGAGGTGCGAGGGGGTGGTCCGCCCCGGGTGACAGTCAGGACGGGGCGTTGTATAGGACACGATTAAAACCGTACTGTAATTTTTTTTTAATCTACTTGCAAGGATAATAATTGTTTTCTGTGTTTGTTTATGCGGGGTGACAAAGGTAGCATCCGCCCTGGGTTCTAGATACTTTAAGTACACGCCCCTGGTGTTTTCAGGCGTTCTTTATCCCTTGAATGTCTTTTTTGTCATTTGTTATGTCTGTGTCTGGTTATCATCTCCTTGTGTGCGTGCGTGCGTGCGTGCGTGCGTGCGTGTGTGTGTGTGTGTGTGAGTGTTGTTTTTGTTTCTGTTTTTGTATTTTTGTATTTTTTTTTCTTTTACTTACTTACTTATTTAGTCGTTCCTTTTCTACCGTGAAGTGTAGAGGTTTTTTTGTGTTTTGTTTTTTTTGTATTTCTCTAAATTTCTTACGTTTGGGATTCAGGAAGAAAATTTTAAGTTTTTTTTTCGGCTATCATGTTTGCCATACTATTAGACTTTCGTTTGGTTTGATTTTAAGGACTATCTTCATTGCACGCGGACAACTCCAACAGTGCTCCGATCTCCTCCCTTAGATCCCACCAGGAGGATCTCAGCACAGTGCACGAACTTCATAGCACCGTTGAGAATCCCAATGTGTGTCTATAGGAATCGCACATTCTATAATTATTTTTGTGGTGGGTAGGGGTCTAAATTTTTGTTAAACTTTGCCAGGGCAGTGGCCTTATAGCCTGCTCTTTACGATTTCCATAAATTATAGCCTAGGGTGACCAGACGACCGAATTTATCCGGATTTGTCCGGCTTTTCGCGCCCAAACTGAGCGTTCGGCTAGATTTTTTTTATAATGTTGAAATATCCGGCTTTTATGGGACTGGCTAAATTACTCACGTGAAAGACACCATTTTTGAAAAATCTTCATTGGAATCCGATTTCCGAGTAAGAATTAAGAATTTTTATCTCCGCAAAATCGACGGATCGCGCAAATTGCCAACAACACTACCGTAAGTTGTCTTGTTGTTCAATAGTTTATATCAGATTACTATCATATTTTAACCCAGGTTAAACGCTGTTTAGGTTTATTGGTATTTATTAAGGGAAAATATAACACAAAACGGCGTGAATAAGAACTTGAGGCTGGATTTAGTCACTTATAACTTCGTTGTCTATTTCAAATTACAAATAATATTAACCTTAGTTCGTACTGCTTTTATATTTCTCTACTGAGAATTTTCTTCTTCTTCTTCTTCGTTCGCCTTCAGACTTCCACATTTATGACTCTAATAAAGGCAGTAGTCAACTCAAGGTTCCCGACATCACCAAACAGTTTTTCGTTGACAGAAGTGGGTTGTTGCCATATGCTACTTCGTTCATTTTTGTAGGTTGGTACTGGGAATGAAACCCGGTACCTCTAGAATTCAAGGCGGACACCAACCCTTTTAGCCACTACAACCCCAAATTATTATTAGACTTCTAAAAAGCCATAATCTATTCATTCTTTATTCTTGACAACGAGGTCTTTAATATTTGATCATGTGCCCTAATATAACCGCCAGATCCCAGTGTAAAGATTGATTTGTCGCGCTTCGCCAAATGGAGGCAAAATTTAATTTTGTTTTAAAAATTCATTTAACCAAACACACCATTTCAATTTATATGTTTTTTCTTTTAGAATTACAATGTTATACTTTTATTTTTTGCGCATCGATGTCTTGGAATATAACCCCTAGAGAACTTCCATCGAAAAGTGCATTGCCCTTGATTTTTGTAACTGTAGTTCTCTCAAAGACTGGCCCCAAAAAAAAAAGATTATTACATATAAGCTTCGGCAATACTCTTCCCTAGCAACTAGCTGCGCTCCGTTAATTTCCTGCAAATCATTCTCTGTGGGTTCAGCATGAGCCTGCTTTCGAAGTACCCCAAGTTCAAAAACCGAAAAAACTAAAAAAGTTTATTTCCAGTGAACCAAGTAAAACGTTGGTCACGACTTGCGAGAAAATGCGCTGGCGTGCCATTCAGAAACATGTCCTGTATAACGTTTCTCCTGAGAGATTTGCCCTGGCATGTTTTTGAACTGAGCTCATACACGCGGAGTTGTTATTTATTTTTGTTCGCCCCACTACTTGATCGTTGCCGCGTTAATATATTTATTTCTGTGTTTAAGAAAGCAAGATCCTGATTAAAAGTCCAAATAAACAAATAACAAATAGGTTGTGCGCAGTGGCGGTTCCAGGGGGTTGTCATTGGGGGTGCTGCACTGTTCATTCATTTCAAATACTATACATAATAGTCACAAATTGTGACCACCATGTGAAATATCAACCCAGACACAAATGATTAGTGTCTTATCTCATCTAAAATCTGTCAAGAAGTTCTGAAAAGTTATTTTAAAAGTTTACAGCAACTAGGAATAAATCATTGGCAGTCGTAGTAGCTTCCCGAGTCTCAAATCGGTTACACAGACTTGTGTGCACTATTTCTCGTGTTTAAAATTTTCATTGTAACTTCCCTTTAATTAGAGATAATTTACACGAGCTGCGATCCGTTGCAGCTCATGATAAAAAATTCAAACCAATCGTAATTCGTCTCTAGCTGTGTGTATGACAAGCATTCGCTTATAAGAGGTCAAGGTCACTTGAGCTGAAATCGTTCGCAGCACATACGGTGTTAGATAATTTTTTTTTTTTTTATTTAACCCCTCCGGTGTAACCTCAATTTTTTGGTCTGTCCGTATTATGTATTATAATGTAGTAGAGACAGCAGTATGCAGTCCTTTTCTTTGGGAGTGCTGCAGCTCTACAGCTCATTAAAGAAAGCCGCCACTGGTTGTGCGTAATTTGATTTGCCCGTTTGGTTTATAAAATTACTTCACGTGTGAAAATTTAGAATCGATTTCAGTTTGTATGTTCTGTTGTCAACATATTGCTTCCTCGGCCTTAAAAATCTTTTTAAGTTAATTGAGATTCATGTCATCGGTAAAACACGTTGTTTTCGTTTCTAACCATTCCCTTAACTTATTTACACGTTTTTCTGCCACATCTGGATTATGTTTTTTTCCTGTTCCCTTATTCCATCCCCATATTTTATGCCGATTCTTCTTCTTCTCTTCTTCCGTCCTTAGCCACCGACCGTCAAAGCAGTCAGTGGCCATTACGCCTAGTGGCGTCTTAGGGCAACAGCAGATAGGTTTTCTTTGCCATTGTTTCTCATCACGCCTATTGGCGTCTTTAGGGCAACGGCAAATCAATCCATTTGCTGTTGTTTCCGTAATCGAAGTGACTGGCAAACGGGTGATCAGCCCGTTGGTTTATGCCGATTACGATTACTCTATTCGCAATGAAATTTGTTTCACCTATCTTCGACTTTGTCAATATTCAGCACTTCATGATAACTAACAACAATTAAAAAAAAGTTAGTTGCTTATCCTTTACAGGACGTGGCAATCAACCCCAGCTTTTATTGGCTGTTTTTGATTTTTTTGGCAATTTTTTCATTCAGTAGATTGCCATTGTTTTCTGAACGGTACGGCGCTTATTCTTCTTCTTCTTTGATCCTTAGCTGCCGACCGTCAAAGCAGTCAGTGGCCATTACGCCTGGTGGCGTCTTGTAGGGCAACAACAAATTGATTCCACTTTGCTCGGTCGGCGGCCATCCTTCGTACAGTGCCCCAACTCTGGTTCAATCTTTGCATCTCAGCCTCCACAGTCCTCCGCCAAGTTGTTTTTGGTCGGCCTCTCTTTCGTTTTCCTTCAGGGGTCCATAGCATAGCTGTTCTTGTGATGGCATCGGGGTCTCTTCTGAGGACATGGCCAACCCAGCTCCAGCGTCTGCCAGCTATGATGGTGTGCGTGTCCTCTTGCTTGCTCCGAGTAAGCAGATCTTGGTTGGTGATGATATTCGGCCAAAAGATTCGGAGAATTTTTCTTAGGCATGTTGTGTGAAAAGAGGACAATTTCGACATTTCCTTCTCTGTAACTCTCCAGCTCTCCGCGCCACAGAGAAGCACAGAAAGCACACAGCTCTGATATAATCCTAATTTTGTACTTGTGCTGTACTGAGAGGACTTCCAGATATTGTTTAGACTAAAAAAGGCTGTTCTTGCTTTGTTCATTCTGTTGTTGATGTCTTTGCTTGCTCCACCATCTGGTGTTACTATGCATCCTAGGTGTATGAAGGCATCTGTCTGTTCCAGTTGCTGATTCCTTACTGATATGGGCTCAGGGTTGCTCACATTGAGCGTCATGACCTCTGTCTTCTTTAGGTTGATGTTCAAGCCCACCTGCTGGCTATATTTATTAAGTCTATCCGTTTTTTCCTGGATGTGTTGATGTGAATGTGCTAGCAGAGCAATGTCATCTGCATATTCCAGATCTTCCAATGTAGAAAATGTAGTCCATCGTATTCCTCTTGGATTGCCCTCTGTTGTCTATCGCATCACCCAGTCTATGACTATTAAAAATAGAGTGGTTGATAAGGGGCATCCCTGTCGTACTCCTGTCTTCACTTCAAAGGTTAGGTTGCTCTGCCCAATGCTGCACGTAAAGTTGGCATAAAGGCTTTTTATGATTGACACTATGCAGCTTGGAATTCCATAAGCCCTCAGTAATTTCCATAAGCTGTCCCTATGTATACTGTCAAAAGCCTTTTTCAAAATCAACGAAATTAATGTACAACTGTCTTTGCCATTCTGAGCACTGCTCTATAATGTTCATGAGGTTAAATATATGATCTACACATCTTCTGTTCTTTCTAAATCCTGCTTGTTCTTTCCTCAGTTTGTGGTCTACTGCTTTTGAAATTCTCTGTATAATTATCCTGCCTAGTATTTTGCTGGGAACTGAGAGAAGAGTTATTCCTCTCCAATTATTGCAGTCTGCAAGATCTCCCTTCTTGGGCAATTTGACAATTATTCCTTTTCTCCACTCTGTTGGTGTTGTCCCTGTTTTCCAGACTTGTGCAAATAGTGGTTCTAATAGTTCTGCTGCTAGCTCTGGGTCTGTCTTAAATAGCTCTGCATTTAAGTTATCATGACCACGAGCTTTTCCATTCTTTAACCCTTTGATTGCTATGATGATTTCTTCTTTTCGTGGGATGTCTGTATTAATATCTAGATCATTTTCAGCCTCAGGAACATTCAATTGTGTCTCTGGTGGTTCCTTATTCAGAGTTTCTCTGAAATGCTCTGCCCATCTTGTTTCCTGTCCGTCTACTGTTGTGATGAGATTTCCTTGCTTATCTCTTACTAATGTAATATTGTTTGCACCTCGTTTTCCACTGATGATTTTAGTTATTTTGTATACTGTGCTTTGTTCATTTCTCAGTGCTGCCTCTTCTGCCTGTCTTGCAAGGTCGTCCAGAAATGTCCTTTTGTTAGCACGAGTTTGACGTTTAACTTCCTTGTCCAGCTGACTGTACTGTTCACTATATATTGCCTTTAATCTGGGAGACTTAGCTTCTGTTTTCTTTCTTTTCATTTCCTTTCTCTTCGCTATGGTGTTTAGTGTATCTGGTGTTATCCAGTCTTGGCTCTTTCTTTCCTGAAATTCCAAGCATGACTTGCTGCTTTCCTTGAATATTGTTGAGATGGTGTTGAATCTCTGGTCAACATCATCGGTCTCCGTTCTTTCCTGGCTTTTGATAATCTTTTATCTTCTTTTACGTCGACCGCGAAAGCTTTTCTGGTGAGGGGATCCTTCAGTTTCGTGATGTTGTATCTTTTCTTTTTGACTGCAACTGGTCCAGCAGCTCTGAGTTTCACTTTCAGTCTTGCTACTACTAGGTGATGATCACTTCCCACATCTGCGCCTCTTCTTACTTTCACATCTTGTAGTGCATGTCTCCATCTGCCATTGATCATTATGTGATCTATCTGGTTTCTGTCTCGTCCGTTTGGTGATTCCCATGTTAACTTGTGCACTTCCTTGTGTGGAAAAAGTGTTCCTCCAATGACCAGGTTGTTAATACTGCAGAAGCTTATTAATTTGTCCCCATTCTCATTTGCTGTTCCACTGCAGCATTTCCCCATTACTCTTTCTTTATAATTATTGTGTGCTCCCACTTTCGCATTTAGGTCTCCCATTACTATAATGAGATCGTAAATGGGTGTAGTTTCCATTTTTTTTTTTGTACCTGTTGATAGAACTCGTCCTTGATCTCTTCATTGCTGTCGTTTGTTGGTGCATAGCATTGTATAACTGTGGTGTTGGTGAACCTCCCTCTTAGTCCTGCTCTTATCAGTCTGTTGTTGATGGGTTTCCATTCCAGTAAAGACCTTTCCATTCCTTTCTTCAGGATAATGGCTACACCTTCGTTGTGCTGACCATCCTCACTGCCAGAATAAAGTACTGTTTCCCCTGTAGCTGTTTTTATTCTCCCCTTACCTGTCCATCTGCTCTCGCTTATTCCCAGGATATGTATCTTGTAGTTCCTCATCTCTGCTGTGATTTGTCTCAGCTTTCCTGCCTCATTCATAGTTCTTACGTTCCAAAAACCAATTCTGGTTTCGTGTTTTGCGGTCGGGGCATCCGTTTTCATGCCAGTGGCTTCCTTTCGGCTTTCACCACTGTCAGTCATACGAGCCTGAGACTCCGGATGTCCGTCCCGCAGCAAAGTGTTTCCATTTATTGTTGTTTCCGTAACGTGCGATTTTTTTTTACATTGACAGGGGTGTCGGCCCTGTGCTAAAACACCCAACCTGGAGGACCAGAGTACCAGCTTTTGTCTGACCCCTACCCACGCAGACCTGTCCAGCTTGGTTGAACCTACCAGGATTAAGTCTCCCACTGGCATAGCTCTGGGGATTGTCAGGGTACACAAGCTGCCATACCGCTACAAGGTATAGGTACCATTGATGGCAGACGCCGCTTATAATAATAATAATAATAATAAATTCTTTAAGCACCAAACACGGCGCATAAGGCAGAAACCAGTGCTCTCCAGGTTGTTCGTTGTGACGCCACTCCTCTTAGCTCTTGCACATTATTTAGGCCCAACGTTCTTCCTTCTCTTATTATTGTTCTTCTGAGTGTTTCTTTTGGTCTTCCTTTTTTCCTCTTACCCTCAGGAACCCAAGTGAGCGCCTGTAGTGGTATTCTGTTGTTTTGCATTCGTAGGACATGACCGATATAAGACCATCGTCTTTTCCTTATATAGTCGGAGACATATTTCTGCCTAGAGTCTTCTCTTATTTGTCGATTAGTCTTGAATTCTTTCCAACTGATGTTCATGAGTTTTCTAAGACATTTGTTCTCGAATGTATTCAGCTTGTTCTCCAATGATTTTGTTATTTTCCAACTCTCACAGCCGTATGTTAACACTGAGATAACATTTGAATTAAACAGACGAAGCTTGGTATGTATATTCAATGATCGTAATTTCCAAATGTTAGATAATCTATTGAAGGCGCTAGCTGCCAAAGCAATTCTAGTATGGATTTCTCTTGTTGTGTCACCATCCTGAGTCATTTTACTGCCTAAATAATTGAAACTTTCAACTTTCTGTAGTTTTTCCCCGTTCAAGATGATATCAAAGGTCTCGTTAGAAAAGTTCATAGCTTTAGTTTTAGAGGCATTTATTTGGAGACCAATTTTAACCGAGAGATGACACAAATTATTTATTGCTTCTTGGGATTGTCTTGGTGTTGAACTTAAGAATGCTACATCATCAGCGAAATCCAGGTCCCCCAGGAATTTTCCATTTGTCCATTTTATACCCAATTGTTCATTGTGGGTATAGTTTCTCATAACCCAATCAATAGCTTATACCATTGTTAAAAATCCACACAAAGCGATCTGCTACCAAACCGCCTGCAGCAGGTTTCGATATCTGGATTATGAAACTGCGTTCATATCCATTAGGCCAACAACATTAACGTTAAAGCGTAATAAATAACAGCAGAGTATCAGACGTGTATATAGAAGTTAGCAATACTCATTTAATAGATTCTAATGCGATTTTACTTTGAGTCAAATTAACTTAGGCAGCTGAGGTTGACAGATTTAATGTTCATGAGCTCACAAAACGAGATGTGAAAAAATCAGGCAGGTGCTCGGAACAACAAATGCTATGGCTAAACAGAAAAACGGGGGGGGGGGGGGGGGAAGGGGGAAAATGGTTTGAGCACTTTCACAGAATGCAGCCAAGTTAGCTACCCTCACGAGCCTTCAAACAGATGATCTGGCTTTATGGCACCAGGTTGCACAAGAAGATGGATAGATGGAATTAATAAAATTCTGAGGACAAGATGAACTAAAACAAGCAAAGGCAACGGGTCTTACAAAATAAATGAACAGTACACGGTTTCACTATGCTCTACATTACAGGCGGGGGGAAAGCAATGTAATCGAACAGCAAGTGGGTCTGAGAATAAACACGGAAAATACAAAGATAATCAGAGTAAATGCAGGACACGATAACAATATTGCTCTTGAAGAAGCACCCCAATAAAATATTGAATCACCCATACATCTAGGAACAAATATAGACAACAATTAAGGGACATACACTGTGCTAAAGTGATCCTAGTCTTTATCGCCCTGCACCTTTTCCATCATCTTTCTTATTTTATTTCTTTATCATGTGTGCTCTTTCATCATTTTTAAAGTAAACTTTCTTAATCACGGCTTTTACCTAAGTGTAACTTAAATCACACCGTTGATATTGCCCAAACCTTAAGTTATCTTTTGGAACACATCTGGCCTGGCTAGACAAGTTGTTGTTTGGAGCGGGAGACGGCCTTCTTGGCAACAGAAAGAGTTCGTTTAATGGCGTAATCCCTTGTTTAAACAAAACGAGTGTCACCACATTTGGACAATAGCATGCTCGCCAGAGCGATCGGAATCAAAGGACTTACAGGAGCCCTGGTTACCAGATTGTGTACCATTTTAACGGCGGTAGCCACTTAGATTTCGTGTTCGTGGCAATACAATGAATGAATAGATTAAAGGAAAACCACTCGCGGGCCGTACGACAATGTAACAAAAGACGGCGACGATAAGTTCGGACAGAAGACTTGGTGACAAGGGCGGACAATTTCTGTAGAGAGGTCAATCCAAAATCACGGTTTGTCACGCAACCGAACACCCAGCATAGGAGACCCTGACGTAGGGGCGTGAAATGTAAGAGACTTCACTATACTTGATATCAGCTTTATGAAGTGGGTGACCAGTTCCCTTCTACGGTCTTTGCCTTCCCTAATTCAAGAGCAGTCAAGTACCCATTTATAACTGGAAATTCTGTGGCATGACGCGACCAGGTTTCGATTCCGGAACTTGATAACTAAGGCTCGAGACGAATGCGTTCTAACCACCTAGCCAGTCGGATGTTATCTCAGTAGTAGGAAATGATATATCGTGGAATGTGCGCCACGATGCACGCAGTGTTACACCTGTGTGTGAACAAATGATGTGTTCTGTGCTCCTTGAAGGTAAACTTATGGGGCGTGCTCTTTGATGGTAAACTCGTGGCACGTGCCTTTTGGTGATAAACTCGTGGCGTGTGTTCCTTGGCTGTAAACACGTGGCCAGTGGCATAACTGCCTCCCGGGTGAACCAGTAACGTCCTCTGGGTCCAAGCACCGAGTGAGCCCGTGAAAGAAGTGTTCGGATGAAACCTTCACCTTCGTGTAATCCTTTCATTTACTTTGTTCCTGTGTTAACCGTCATAGCATGTCCCGGATTCTGTAGACATAAACAACAGAAATAAAGAAGACATGAAAAAAATCGTGAGTAAATGGCACAAGACAAGAGGGCCTGGCACAAATTTGTTGGAAGCCTATGATCCTTGGGGAACTGAAGGTTTATGATGATGATCAAGTACGTAGTTATATTTTGTTATACAGATTTACCTTATATTGATTATCGTATATTTATTATAGGTGGTGATCAAGTATGCCGTATTTTGATTATAGTTGGTGCTCCCTTAATACATGGTGTGCCGCACTTTATTTGTGCATTTGAGCCCCTTACATTGTAATTACAGCTGCTGCTCGTGGCGTGTGATCCTTGAGGGCAAACTCGTGGAGCAAGTCTCTTGAGGGTAAAGCCGTGGAGCGTGCATCTTAAGTGTAAACTCATAGTGCGTGCTGTTAAGCATTGTAGGAGATGCTTATGATCTTCAATAACTTCGAGGGCGCTTGGTTACTTTAACAGTGGTGTTTGTACGAGTGTGAACCAGACAGGTGCCTGTAGAACAAGAAATGAGAAGAAGTCTCGGGATAGATAGAACACACATTGAGTAAACCTGCTGACAGTTTTACAAGGCAATCCTTTTTCGGGAATCCCCAAGGTATGACATGTAGAGGGGGGGGGGGGGGGGGGGAAAAATACATGGAGAAAAGAACTGGGGATGGACATGCAAGAGATAAAGAAGATATGGGCGGAGTTTGGGCCGGCGGAACAATACATGAGAACATGGCGTGAATTTATTGAAGGCCAAAGCTCTTCCACCCTGTTGTAAATTCTAACAATACATGAGAACATGGCGTGAATTTATTGAAGGTCAAAGCTCTTCCACCCTGTTGTAAATTCTAACAATACATGAGAACATGGCGTGAATTTATTGAAGGTCAAAGCTCTTCCACCCTGTTGTAAATTCTAACAATACATGAGAACATGGCGTGAATTTATTGAAGGTCAAAGCTCTTCCACCCTGTTGTAAATTCTAACAATACATGAGAACATGGCGTGAATTTATTGAAGGCCAAAGCTCTTCCACCCTGTTGTAAATTCTAATAATACATGAGAACATGGCGTGAATTTATTGAAGGTCAAAGCTCTTCCACCCTGTTGTAAATTCTAACAATACATGAGAACATGGCGTGAATTTATTAAAGGTCAAAGCTCTTCCACCCTGTTGTAAATTCTGGTAATACATGAGAACATGGCGTGAATTTATTGAAGGCCAATGCTCTTCCACCCTGTTGTAAATTCTAACAATACATGAGAACATGGCGTGAATTTATTGAAGGTCAAAGCTCTTCCACCCTGTTGTAAATTCTAATAATACATGAGAACATGGCGTGAGTTTATTGAAGGTCAATGCTCTTCCACCCTGTTGTAAATTCTAACAATACATGAGAACATGGCGTGAATTTATTGAAGGCCAAAGCTCTTCCACCCTGTTGTAAATTCTAACAATACATGAGAACATGGCATGAATTTATTGAAGGCCAAAGCTCTTCCACCCTGTTGTAAATTCTAACAATACATGAGAACATGGCGTGAATTTATTGAAGGCCAAAGCTCTTCCACCCTGTTGTAAATTCTAACAATACACGAGAACATAGCGTGAATTTATTGAAGGCCAATGCTCTTCCACCCTGTTGTAAATTCTAACAATACATGAGAACATGGCGTGAATTTATTGAAGGCCAAAGCTCTTCCACCCTGTTGTAAATACTAATAATACATGAGAACATGGCGTGAATTTATTGAAGGTCAAAGCTCTTCCACCCTGTTGTAAATTCTAACAATACATGAGAACATGGCGTGAATTTATTGAAGGTCAATGCTCTTCCACCCTGTTGTAAATTCTAACAATACATGAGAACATGGCGTGAATTTATTGAAGGCCAAAGCTCTTCCACCCTGTTGTAAATTCTAACAATACATTAGAACATGGCGTGAATTTATTGAAGGCCAAAGCTCTTCCACCCTGTTGTAAATTCTAACAATACACGAGAACATGGCGTGAATTTATTGAAGGCCAATGCTCTTCCACCCTGTTGTAAATTCTAACAGTACGTGAGAACATGGCGTGAATTTATTGAAGGTCAAAGCTCTTCCACCCTGTTGTAAATTCTAACAATACATGAGAACATGGCGTGAATTTATTGAAGGTCAAAGCTCTTCCACCCTGTTGTAAATTCTAACAATACATGAGAACATGGCGTGAATTTATTGAAGGTCAAAGCTCTTCCACCCTGTTGTAAATTCTAACAATACATGAGAACATGGCGTGAATTTATTGAAGGCCAAAGCTCTTCCACCCTGTTGTAAATTCTAACAATACATGAGAACATGGCGTGAATTTATTGAAGGCCAAAGTTCTTCCACCCTGTTGTAAATTCTAACAATACATGAGAACATTGCGTGAATTTATTTTAGGTCAAAGCTCTTCCACCCTGTTGTAAATTCTAACACTACATGAGAACATTGCGTGAATTTATTTTAGGCCAAAGCTCTTCCACCCTGTTGTAAATTCTAACAATACATGAGAACATGGCGTGAATTTATTGAAGGCCAAAGCTCTTCCACCCTGTTGTAAATTCTAATAATACATGAGAACATGGCGTGAATTTATTGAAGGCCAAAGCTCTTCCACCCTGTTGTAAATTCTAACAGTACATGAGAACATGGCGTGAATTTATTGAAGGCCAAAGCTCTTCCACCCTGTTGTAAATTCTAACAATACATGAGAACATGGCGTGAATTTATTGAAGGCCAAAGCTCTTCCACCCTGTTGTAAATTCTAACAATACATGAGAACATAGCGTGAATTTATTGAAGGCCAAAGCTCTTCCACCCTGTTGTAAATTCTAACAATACATGAGAACATGGCGTGAATTTATTGAAGGCCAAAGCTCTTCCACCCTGTTGTAAATTCTAATAATACATGAGAACATGGCGTGAATTTATTGAAGGTCAAAGCTCTTCCACCCTGTTGTAAATTCTAACAATACATGAGAATATGGCGTGAATTTATTGAAGGTCAATGCTCTTCCACCCTGTTGTAAATTCTAACAATACATGAGAACATGGCGTGAATTTATTGAAGGCCAAAGCTCTTCCACCCTGTTGTAAATTCTAACAATACATGAGAACATGGCGTGAATTTATTGAAGGCCAAAGCTCTTCCACCCTGTTGTAAATTCTAACAATACACGAGAACATGGCGTGAATTTATTGAAGGCCAATGCTCTTCCACCCTTTTGTAAATTCTAACAGTACGTGAGAACATGGCGTGAATTTATTGAAGGTCAAAGCTCTTCCACCCTGTTGTAAATTCTAACAATACATGAGAACATGGCGTGAATTTATTGAAGGTCAAAGCTCTTCCACCCTGTTGTAAATTCTAACAATACATGAGAACATGGCGTGAATTTATTGAAGGTCAAAGCTCTTCCACCCTGTTGTAAATTCTAACAATACATGAGAACATGGCGTGAATTTATTGAAGGCCAAAGCTCTTCCACCCTGTTGTAAATTCTAACAATACATGAGAACATGGCGTGAATTTATTGAAGGCCAAAGTTCTTCCACCCTGTTGTAAATTCTAACAATACATGAGAACATGGCGTGAATTTATTGAAGGCCAAAGCTCTTCCACCCTGTCGTAAATTCTAACAATACATGAGAACATGGCGTGAATTTATTGAAGGCCAAAGTTCTTCCACCCTGTTGTAAATTCTAACAATACATGAGAACATGGCGTGAATTTATTGAAGGCCAAAGTTCTTCCACCCTGTTGTAAATTCTAACAATACATGAGAACATGGCGTGAATTTATTGAAGGCCAAAGTTCTTCCACTCTGTTGTAAATTCTAACAATACATGAGAACATGGCGTGAATTTATTGAAGGCCAAAGCTCTTCCACCCTGTTGTAAATTCTAACAATACATGAGAACATGGCGTGAATTTATTGAAGGCCAAAACTCTTCCAACCTGTTGTAAATTCTAACAATACATGAGAACATGGCGTGAATTTATTGAAGGCCAATGCTCTTCCACCCTGTTGTAAATTCTAACAATACATGAGAACATGGCGTGAATTTATTGAAGGTCAAAGCTCTTCCACCCTGTTGTAAATTCTAACAATACATGAGAACATGGCGTGAATTTATTGAAGGCCAAAGCTCTTCCACCCTGTTGTAAATTCTAACAATACATGAGAACATGGCATGAATTTATTGAAGGCCAAAACTCTTCCACCCTGTTGTAAATTCTAACAATACATGAGAACATGGCGTGAATTTTTTGAAGGCCAATGCTCTTCCACCCTGTTGTAAATACTAACAATACACGAGAACATGGCGTGAATTTACTGAAGGTCAAAGCTCTTCGACCCTGTTGTAAATTCTAATAATACACGAGAACGTGGCGTGAATTTATTGAAGGTCAAAGCTCTTCCACCTTGTTGTAAATTCTAACAATACATGAGAACATGGCGTGAATTTATTGAAGGCCAAAGCTCTTCCACCCTGTTGTAAATTCTAACAATACATGAGAACATGGCGTGAATTTATTAAAGGCCAAAGCTCTTCCACCCTGTTGTAAATTCTAACAATACATGAGAACATGGCGTGAATTTATTGAAGGTCAAAGCTCTTCCACCCTGTTGTAAATTCTAATAATACATGAGAACATGGCGTGAATTTATTGAAGGTCAAAGCTCTTCCACCCTGTTGTAAATTCTAATAATACATGAGAACATGGCGTGAATTTATTGAAGGCCAAAGCTCTTCCACCCTGTTGTAAATTCTAACAATACACGAGAACATGGCGTGAATTTATTGAAGGTCAAAGCTCTTCCACCCTGTTGCAAATTCTAACAATACATGAGAACATGGCGTGAATTTATTGAAGGCCAAAGTTCTTCCACCCTGTTGTAAATTCTAACAATACATGAGAACATGGCGTGAATTTATTGAAGGCCAAAGCTCTTACACCCTGTTGTAAATTCTAATAATACACGAGAACATGGCGTGAATTTATTGAAGGCCAAAGCTCTTCCACCCTGTTGTAAATTCTAACAATACACGAGAACATGGCGTGAATTTATTGAAGGCCAAAGCTCTTACACCCTGTTGTAAATTCTAACAATACACGAGAACATGGCGTGAATTTATTGAAGGCCAAAGCTCTTCCACCCTGTTGTAAATTCTAACAATACATGAGAACATGGCGTGAATTTATTGAAGGTCAAAGCTCTTCCACCCTGTTGTAAATTCTAACAATACATGAGAACATGGCGTGAATTTATTGAAGGTCAAAGCTCTTCCACCCTGTTGTAAATTCTAACAATACATGAGAACATGGCGTGAATTTATTGAAGGCCAAAGCTCTTCCACCCTGTTGTAAATTCTAACAATACACGAGAACATGGCGTGAATTTATTGAAGGTCAAAGCTCTTCCACCCTGTTGCAAATTCTAACAATACATGAGAACATGGCGTGAATTTATTGAAGGCCAAAGCTCTTCCACCCTGTTGTAAATTCTAACAATACATGAGAACATGGCGTGAATTTATTGAAGGCCAAAGCTCTTACACCCTGTTGTAAATTCTAATAATACACGACAACATGGCGTGAATTTATTGAAGGCCAAAGCTCTTCCACCCTGTTGTAAATTCTAACAATACACGAGAACATGGCGTGAATTTATTGAAGGCCAAAGCTCTTCCACCCTGTTGTAAATTCTAACAATACACGAGAACATGGCGTGAATTTATTGAAGGTCAAAGCTCTTCCACCCTGTTGTAAATTCTAACAATACATGAGAACATGGCGTGAATTTATTGAAGGTCAAAGCTCTTCCACCCTGTTGTAAATTCTAACAATACACGAGAACATGGCGTGAATTTATTGAAGGTCAATGTTCTTCCACCCTGTTGTAAATTCTAACAATACACGAGAACATGGCGTGAATTTATTGAAGGTCAAAGTTCTTCCACCCTGTTGTAAATTCTAACAATACATGAGAACATGGCGTGAATTTATTGAAGGTCAAAGCTCTTCCACCCTGTTGTAAATTCTAACAATACACGAGAACATGGCGTGAATTTATTGAAGGTCAAAGCTCTTCCACCCTGTTGTAAATTCTAACAATACATGAGAACATGGCGTGAATTTATTGAAGTTCAAAGCTCTTCCACCCTGTTGTAAATTCTAACAATACATGAGAACATGGCGTGAATTTATTGAAGTTCAAAGCTCTTCGACCCTGTTGTAAATTCTAACAATACAAGAGAACATGTCGTGAATTTATTGAAGGTCAATGCTCTTCCACCCTGTTGTAAATTCTAATAATTTAACTATATATAATATATTGCACTTAGTTATATTATATCATCTCTAAAGGTATCTTCTACGGACAACTGGGACAACTGGGACAACTGGCAGATGGCACAAGAACAGCCAGGTGACCACAGCTGAGGTTCAGAGATGTGTGCATGAGGTGACATGAAGGCACTGGACATAAATCCAGCAACATGGATGAATGAAGCTGCTTATAGCACTAAGTGGCGATGCGCCCTAATGCGCTACCTCAGATTTGCTGAAAAGAAGCTCTCACAAAGAGAAGAGAAAAGAAGACTCCGAAAGGAACATCAGGTAAAAAAAGCAGATGGGTGCTATCACCTCAGGTGCGCATTTCTAACGTCAGTCATGACTGAAGTGGCTACTACCACAACTACTAATAATACTACTACTACTGTTACAACTACTACTATATCATATCAGTACATGTCAATATATGTACGGAAAATAAAGATTGTGATATGTACACTTCGGCAACAGTAGTAATTCATTCAAAACACATGCAGTAAAATCACATGCAGTAAAGTCAACAGACATACCACTGTTTTAGTGCAAGTAACAGTACCATTTGAGGCTCGTTTAGATATATGATATACATGTAATAAGTATTCTCCACTGTGTGCGGAAATCAACGAACTAAAAGCTATCGTACATGTTATCGTACTGAAAACTGATTAGTATGGGATATGTACACGCAAAATGTGTGAGTCGATCGAGGAACTTTTGGGCTGAGGATATATGAAGCTAAAGTTTTAAGTAAATACCAGTGCAATTATATGATCATATAGGATATGGAAACTTAATTTTTTTTTTAAATCCATATTGAAATACTTGAGATATGATCCACACTTTTGTTTATTCTTAAAATTGTCCTTAATGGTATGTTGTACTTATTATATCACATCACTACGTGTCAATGTGTTTTATGGAGAATAAAAATTCGGATATATAATACCAAAACAGATCTCGATATTCTACTACCAACCTGTCCCAGATATTCCACTTATTGACCCCATGTCACATCGTGTATCCAGTACCACATTTATTTTTCTCCAATCCTCTCTCTTTCGCAAACACCAAAAATAAATTACTCTTCGGGGACAATCTGGGATCCATACGATGTAATTTATTTGGCTATCGCTCCAGAAGCAGTGAAATTTTACTCATCTCATGAGAGTTAAACCCCAGAGCTATGCAAGAACTTTTATGTGTCCGATTCTCAAGTTTACAGAACTGAATGACACGACCTTTCATGCTCCTCTAGTCAAATGGAGTCATGTATTCAACAATCGTCAATTCCCAATGGTGCAAGGACCTTCAGCAAAAATCCGACATGCCATCATTTTCAGTGAAATTAAACGCTCTGTGTAAATTATGGGAGCAATCGACAAATAATCTACTACATTAGTCCCTAGCATCTGAACACTGAAAAGTAGAATGTCCCAGATGCCGTTCTGTACCTGTACTCCTGATCACACCAAATTATAATTATGTACTATTTTAATTCATATTAGACCAGCGGCTTCCTTTCAAAATGGCCGAGTATAATGACCTGATTGTGTTCCTTGTCATACATAGCAAGAATAGGCACTGTTCTCTCAGGCATGTCGTAGAAGGCGACTAATATGAGGCTGTGCATGAATCCTTAAAGTAAGGGAAAAGGAGAACTATCTTAACACACATTATGAAGGGAATAGGGAATAAAGAAGAAAGGAAAAACATTAACTGGATGGTACAGGATGGGAAGGGGTGACATGAACTTGCTGAAGGCCTATGCTCCACGGGGAGTTAACATTAACGAATGAATGAACACCAGCCCCACCCACCGACAATGCTACAGAAATTTGAGTTTTTGTAAAACGATAATGCTACAGAAATTTGAGTTTTTGTAAAACGATAATGCTACAGAAATTTGAGTTTTTGTAAAACGACAATGCTACAGAAATTTGAGCTTTTGTAAAACAATAATGCTACAGAAATTTGAGTTTTTGTAAAACGATATTGCTACAGAAATTTGAGTTTTTGTAAAACGATAATGCTACAGAAATTTGAGTTTTTGTAAAACGATAATGCTACAGAAATTTTAGTTTTTGTAAAACGATAATGCTACAGAAATTTGAGTTTTTGTAAAACGATAATGCTCCAGAAATTTGAGTTTTTGTAAAACGATAATGCTACAGAAATTTGAGTTTTTGTAAAACGATAATGCTACAGAAATTTGAGTTTTTGTAAAACGATAATGCTACAGAAATTTGAGTTTTTGTAAAACAACAATGCTACAGAAATTTAAGTTTTTGTAAAACGACAATGCTACAGAAATTTGAGTTTTTGTAAAACGACAATGCTACAAAAATTTGAGTTTTTGTAAAACGACAATGCTACACCCGTGTGTTAGCGAGTCCTGGAAGGAGAGCAAAGAATAGTAACTCTGTACATGACATAAAAACGACTAAGGAGGGTTGGGCATGACGCCGGGTTGCCTCATCCTTTTAAAAAATCTTTACCATAAATAATTCAACAACAAAAATGGACAGGTCAAATACAGAATATAAGAGCCGTCCAAGACAGAAGGTCATATGGAAAAGTGGCTCATAAAGCAACCCAGAGAAAGCCGAACAACCAAAAAGCTAAATACTTTCATAAATGGGGGCTTGCGTAGAATAGAAGGATTGAAATGGTATGACATGGCCAGCAATGTGGAGCTGATGACAAGAACCAGATAAATGGCAGTGGAACAAGAGATGAGAATAAAACGCTGGCGATGGATAGGACACACACTGCGGAAACCTGCTGATAGCATTATAAGATAGTTTTTATTCTGGAACCCCCAGGTTAAGAGAAATAAAGGGAGACGAAAATACACATGGAGAAGAGAACTGGAGACAGAGGTGAAAATAACGAGGAAGGTATGGAAATAACTTGAGCTGATAGCACGTGACAGGTGGGTCTTATTGTGTGTTTGTTGGAACCCTGTGCTCCTTGGTGAGATAAAGGCTATTGATTGATTGATTGATTTGCTGAGAATGCTAAAACGACAATACTACATAAATTTGAATTTGTGCAAAACGATAATGGTACAGAAATCTTTAATGTGGATATTCATTCTGACATTATGGTAAACACACACACACACAGACACACACACACACACACACACACACACACACACACAATCACGCACACATGCACACACACACATACACACACACACTCTCGCTCTGACTCCGTCTGTCTTTCTACATCTCTCGATATATATACAAGGGATATATATACAGACAATTAATGGGTGTGTGCACGAAAAGACAAGCTTTAGTTTTTAGCTTGGAAACCGCTAGAAGCTAAACTATTGTTTGTTTAAGCGTGCATCTGCCGAGTCTTGGGAACACACTAGTTTCACGAACAATAACTCTTGTAGAACCACCGGATCTTAAGGCTAGGATTTCTTGCGCATTATTTATTTGTTGTTCTCAAGACCCTGTTGATGTGCATGCTTATTTATAGAATGCGTCAGAGATGTGATGAACCAACGTCATATCCGGTATAGTCCTCTAGCACAGGGGTTCTTATCCTTTTTACGATTACAGACCCCCCAATGGATTGCCAAATATATCCCTATACCTAGGCTTACCATACGTCCCGGTTTGATCGGGACTGTCCCGGTTTGAACGTATGGTCCCGGCGTCCCGGCCAGTTTGTCAGTTTGTCCCGGTTATTTGGAAAAAATTTAAAAGTGCCGAATATACACGAAGTCAAAAAGTGCAGCCTCGAAAAATGGCAATTAGGCAACACGAAAACCCGAATTTAACGCTGGCCTAGTACGCAGCGTCGCAAGTAAGTTGCGCAGCCGCCGCGCATGCGCAATCTTAGTTGAGTTCTGTCAGATTGCGTAGGTAATTTACTCGAGTCGGTGTTTGTTTTCGGCGTGTTGTTTGCGATTATATTGTACTGTACATTAAATTAATTTAACCCCCAAAATGCCAAAAAGAAACTGTGTATTTACGGATGAATTAAGAAAGGATTATCAGTTTTTGAAAAAATGTTTGTGGTTATATTGACAAAGTAAAATGCGAACAGTGTTCTTCAGAATTTTCGGTGGCTCATGGTGGGCGTTCGGATATCAAAAATCACTTGAAATGTGCGAGACATAAGGCTAGTCTAGCAGCGGCAGGAACTTCCTCAAAAATATTGTCATATTTTAAAAGTGCCGATCCATGTGACAAAGAATTTTTAACAGCTGCTAAAGAAGCAACTTTTGCATTTCATGTTGCTATTCACAATCCCAGCTTCAAGTCTGCCGACTGTTCATCTAAATTGATTTCAAAGTTTTTTTAAACAAAGTTTAGACTAGCCAGAACAAAATGTGAAGCTGTCATTGTTAATGTGATTGAGCCACTGTTGTTTCAGCAACTTTGTGAAGATTTAAACAAAACAAATTTTGTGACAATATCAATTGATGCTTCCAACTGTGCCATGTGTTGTGCGGTATTTTGTACCAGATTGTGGAGTAAAAGTTAAACTTTTAGACTTTCAATCAGTTCCCGGTGAAACTGCAGAAATATTGACAAACTATTTAATGTCAGTTACCAAAAACCATAATATAACAAAAACAATTATTGGATTTTGTGGAGATAACTGCAATACCAATTTTGGAAGTGTAAAACGGAGAGGAGAAAACAATATTTACAGTCGAGTGAAGAAGGAACTAGGAAGAAATAATGTGGGCATTGGTTGCGGTGCTCACATCG
This sequence comes from Oreohelix idahoensis, assembly GCA_024509875.1. Taxonomy (NCBI): domain Eukaryota; kingdom Metazoa; phylum Mollusca; class Gastropoda; order Stylommatophora; family Oreohelicidae; genus Oreohelix; species Oreohelix idahoensis. The sequence continues at coordinate 338,787 of JAMPIV010018554.1, read as the reverse complement.
TTCACAACTGTCTTCAAACTGCAGTTGATGTTCTACCTATTGAAATAGAACCTTTAGTGGTCAACATGTATAAATATTTCCACATTTATACGGTTCGAGTAACTCAGCTAAAAGAGTTCTGTGAATTTGTAGATGTCGAGTATAAAAAGGTTCTTCAACATGGCAACACCCGTTTTCTTTCACTACTTCCAGCTATCGACAGAATACTTGAAATCTATGAGGGACTGAAATCATATTTTATTTCACAAGAACACTGTCCAGTGTTGATAAAACAGTTCTTTGATAATAATTGTGGTGAAATGTATTTGTGGTTGGTGCAAGGGCAACTCACATTGTTTAACAAATCTACCTTGATTATGGAAAGTACAAAAGCAAGTGCAACTGATATTGTTAGTGAACTTAGAAAATTGAAAAAAAATCTTGAGGAAAGGCGTGATAATAAATTTATACCTCAAGAAGCAAAAAAGCTTTTTAGAATACTGGAAAATAATGGAAGTATTAATATTAATACAATCCTACAAGAGTTTACAAAATTTTATGACCGATGTCTTTCTTACATTGAGCTATGGGAAAACAGTTTTGGTGGAGCAGAATCTTTTATTTGGATAAACAACAATGAATTAACATGGTCTGAAATTGAATCAGGTGAAAAAATTAATGAAACTCTTGCAAATAGTGCAATAAACTTGGATGAACTGTTTGATGAAGTGGTGATTGCAAAAGGTTTTTGGTCTGCAAACTATGACATTTGGAAAAATACAAGTTGTGAAGAAAGATGGACACAACTATTCAGTCATTTCAAAGAAAAGAACATTTCATTGCCCAATCTTGTCCAAATTATAGAATACATTTTCAGCCTGCCAGGCACATCTGCACCTGTTGAAAGGATATTCTCAATAATGAATAACATATGGTCTGAAGAAAGAGGTAGAATGGCTAAATCAACTGTAAAAGCTTTATTGCGCTGAAAAGTTAATTGTGAACTAAATTGTAGTGAATTTTTCGACGCGATTAAAAATAACAAAGAATTTTTAAAGAAAGTTCACGCTAGTGATAAATATTAATAACTTTTTAATAATAAGTTATGTTCAGTTAAAAGTAATTAAAAATTATTACTACATAATTGTTGTTTTTTGTTAACCACTCCATTACTTGGCCTTTTTGAATCATAAGTACTTGGCTGAATATACTTCTCACTTTCTAAAATCGCATAGAAGGCGCTCACTTTCTGTTTCGAGCAAACTCTCGAAATTGTCCCGGTTTGAGAAAAAAATATCATGGTAAGTCTACCTATACCTCCTACGCCAGATTTATTTATCTAAAAGCAGCAAATCACAAATACTTAAGCTGTTCGGAGATCGAGTCCCATACCCCTATCATTTGGTTCTCATACCCCCAGGGGTATGGATACCCCCGTTTAAGAACCCCTGCTCTAGCACATCAAGGCTGTGTCTGCGTTTTAAAATTGTAACAAAAGAGAAATAAATGAAGATTTAACAATACAAGACAAAAATGTACAACTGCCGTGTTTTTTGTTGTTTTATCGTATATATATAAAAATGTGTGTTGAACATGAAAGAAATAAAGGCAAGAAGTTTAAAGCCCCATCAAATTCCAGGGAGTCTCTGATGAGACAAAACTTCCATTTACTGTCGCCTTAAGTGAGCAGTATCAATCTGTCTGTCAAAGATGTAAATATAAACGGAAGAACTGAACATTTAGGGCATTTCAAAAGATCAAGGAAAATAAAAACTTCGGATTTTTAGCTGCAAATGGTACGGCCTTTTTTATCCTTGAATCAGAACTTTGGTAACTACATTTGAGACATTCTTATTGTTAAACCCAGAACATGACCGGCAAAAATTGTCATGAAACCATGTTATCTCCATTGTCCAATCTGGATATCAGTCGGAAATTTAAATAAGATGCTAATCGTGCAGACATGACCAACTGGGAAGGCTTGGAGAAAATGGGATCTCTAAAGATGATAATATTATTAAAGTCTGAGGCACGAGAAATGATATAACACTTCCGGCAGATTGACTTTGTTGTAATAATCAACTACGAGAAAGCAACATCTAGGAGGAGATTATCAGTTGTAGGTCTGTGACATGGTGAATTTGGTATGGATGACAGACGACACGACAGTGCCAAGACCTTGTATGGTCATTGTGATAAACGAGCGCAAAGGCCTTATTCCTCTATCTTTTCCTACATCTTTCGTATTGTATTTTCTCCGACATTTGCTCTTTCATGCAACATTTGCGATCCATATTTGCTATTTCATCGTTGTGATTACTCGCAACCGGTATCTAGAGAACCACATTTGCTCTTTCATCGGGGGAAATAAAATCCTTTGATTGAGTCCACATGCCCGACATTATCGTTTGAAGCCCACATTGCATCGTGATAAATCAGGTAAAAACACATATGGTCATCCGAATCAAACATGGGCATGCGGTAATTTCTGTGACACCACATTGGACGCCCAGATTGGCCAGGGGAAAACGTCTCACCGCGGTTCAGACAAGCGTTGGTTTACCACATTGGATGCCCAGCTTGGCCAGGTGACTTCCAGAAATATATAATACCGCATAATCTACTAGAGTGTAGAAGTCCAGTTTTTTACCTTGTGAGGAAGAGATTAAACCCAAAAACGCATAGCCTAATACACGTGTTTATTCAGAGTGGATGATAATTCAGTTCTGTGATTAATTGTGTTCTTAAAGGATTTTGCGAAGGGAAAAGAAGGTTAGTAGATCTTATACTTATTAATACATTTTCTTATTTTTGTTTATTTTAACCTCACAGCTAAAATGTGCGAAAGATAAAGTTTCAAATAATTCTTGGCATAACTGATTAATAAAATCAGAAGATTTTCCTAGAAGATGATAGGATGATAGGAGGTAATTAATAGTTCATATTTCACCTTTATCATCATCACAGTCTCCCATGCGCACACACTCTCATGCACAAGATATTTAACATCATTAGAATTGAACTCAGAGAGAGAGAGATGAATAATGAGCAGTAGTTTAAATGCAAGTCAACCAGTGATGTTAAATGTGAAAACTTACGAAGACTTTTGTGTGTCTTCAGTTCATCAGAAGTCTGAGTCTACACGCAACGTGTCTGACGTCTAACCAGAAATAAGTTATTAAAAACGGACATTTGGCTAGCAGAATTCGCCATAGGACATCTTTCATTCCTCAATTAAAAGGAATATTGTCTCACCCACAAGTCATAAGGTGGACGCAGCATTTTTCGTCACCATATACTGCTTGCTCACAAGTTCAATACATCGTTATCACAAGTTCAATACAGAGTCATCATAAATTCAAATCACTCGAAAGATCATTATTATCTGAAGTCAAGCAAAAGAGCTCAAAAGAGGAATCGCATATTTATACCACGTGCAACACACTCTTAAGCGCATTTTATGAAGCAGACTCGAAAGTATATGAATCACGACTACATACGCAAGATTATGAGTCTACATATCACTAACATTTCGTGAAGATATCCAGTCTGACCAGTACCCTCGGGAGATTAGACAACAGACCTTTTGTTCATATGACAGCTATTAACTGTTGATCAACACTACAGAGATATACTCAAACAGTGAAGGAATATACATAGATATCTCGTCAGCGTTCTCCGTACGACAACAGTATTCATCAGAACGTCCTCAGCTTAGAGATACCCCACTCGACATAACGTATAACAACTTGGGACATTTTATGCATACATGTGAATCCTCATATCTAGGAGAAGCATTTAGAGACACATGGACTGTGTAGAGTACTCACCATTTTGGTAACACGTATCATATCACATCATCATTTCACTTTACACCAGTTCATTCTTAATTAACTATTACTTAATTAACTGTAATTTTATTATCTCATCTGTGTGTTTTGTGTGAATCGTCTTTCACCATCATCACGTTCTAACCATTACTAACCCTATATGTGTGGATATTTCATTAATAAACCCAACGATCGGTTGATCATTATCAAGAGTTTGTTAATGTATCACTCGTGCTGTCGGTGTTACATATTCACCTATAGGAACCTTTCTCTACTCAGATGAGGTTGGGGGCTTTTTCTTTACGGGATCTAAGGGCAGAAGCTAAGGTCGTGGGGAAACAGAACTCTTTCCATAATTAATTAGAAAACACTGTCTAGTGGAAAGCATTCGCATTCCTGTCTTCTTGTCCCTATCTCGAATAGGTCTTTATTCTTTCTTAACGAGCCAATTTCTAGAGACCTTATATATATATATATCTCATAGACTATTCCTGGCAAAAACTACTGTAGTAGTTGCCCCAGTGACTCACCACACGACAATTGTGGACTCGTCTTGGGATTAGTGAACCCGGACTTAGAAGTGTGATAAATCACATTTTCATCCCTGCCATACAATTGCGATAATTGCAAAATTTGTTGGCATTTTGAGGGATTACCTTCTAGACTGACTCTTACTATAATTTGTCTATTTCATAGGGGGGATAATTTATATCTCTAAAGCACGAGTGATACTTTTTAAATTGAGTATCAAACGGACAGAGTAAGCACTTTTTGAGAACAGAAGATACTGTAAGGAACTGATTTAAAAAAAAAATCTTTTTCTGTAACTGCTGGGAAAATTTTTATCATAAATGTTTAGCAAATTTTTCATAGAAAACTTCGAGATAATCTGTTATATAATTTTCAGAATACGCTAAGTGAGTGATTCTTTTTAAAGAACTATTTGAACTTGATTACTAATTTAAACCTAGCTGGTTTTAAAGAGATAATTACTTGTGCGAGTCTAAACAATTTGCTTGGAGGTCACTGCCAATTTTTCCCTTCGTGAACCCATACTGCATATCATGGCAGATGCCGCAAAAATTAGAACTAGTTTAATGGAGGCAGGGCGTGAATACGGGTTAAGTGGAAAAGATCTGATGAAATTTGTGAGTGAGGAGACTGATAAACTCCATGCAAGAGAGATGGAAGTGCAGAAACTTGCAATGGAGAAGGAGAAAGCCGCAGCAGAAGCAGCGGAGCGGAAGGGGAAAGCCGCAGCAGAAGCAGCGGAGCGGAAAGAAGCAGCAGAAGCAGCGGAGCGTAAAGAGAAAGCAGCAGCAGAGCATGCACTTAAGATGAAGCAACTGGAAATCCAGGGACAGACCAATCAGATAGAGCTGGCAAAAAGTGCAGCGGCTTCCAACTTGGATGGAGGGTACTCACCCCGCTCAGATGGTGTGCCTACTTCGCAACCTGCACCACCCAATGCCATGAACTTTCCGCTGGAACCTTTTTCAGAAAGGAACGATACCATGGACGCCTTTTTAGACCGCTTTGAACGCTTTGCAACAGGGTTTGGACTTGAAGAACGGAAGTGGAACTTGAAACTTTCCCAGGGCCTAAGAGGAGCCGCCTACGAAGTTTTTAATAAACTTCCGGCCGGAGAGCAAGATGACTATCAGGCATTGAAAAAAGCTCTCTTGGTGAGGTACGAGCTTCATTCAGAGGCTTACCGAAAAAAATTTCGAGGTTCTAGGAAGGATGCAGGAGAGACTTTCTCACAGTTCGCAGCCCGTATTGAAGACTACCTAGTGAAGTGGTGTACACTGGGAAACTTTACCGAGAACTATGACGGGTTGAAAGAGCTGATTGTGATAGAGCAACTAAAAGAGTCTATGTCGGTGGAAATGCGTAGATTTCTCACTGAAAACGGCGCTGACCGGTTAGAAAATATTCTTACACTGGCAGAGCGATTCCAAAATGCTCTCATGGAGTCTCAAGGAGCCAGAAAGAAGTTTTCGGATCAGGCGCCAAAGCAACCTGCTCGCTCCCAACCAGACCAACAAAGCAAAGGACCACACATCTCGCATAAACAGCACGCAAAACAAGATAACTACAAAGAGCAAAACAAGAAAAATGCTGCGCCACACCAGAGACAGGGAGATAAATGGTGCAAGTACTGTCGCTTGAACAATCACAACACTAATGAGTGCAAGCGCAGACCTCCTCCCCAACATGCTGCCTGTCTGCAGACAAAATCGTCACCCCGGAAGGAGCAGAGGACCGGAAACGTTTCTCATCCTCCCGTCATCGAATCAGTCCTCGTAAACGGACAATCTGTGGAGTGCCTTTATGACACAGGACTTGCTTTCGATGCGGTGGTCAGGGCATCTCTTGTCACCCCTGACCAAATAACAGAAGAGAGTGTCGACATCCAAGGTCCGACGAAGGATGTTGCACCCATGACACTGCCAATTGCACTTATCAGAGTGGAATCTCGTTATGTGACAGGAGAGATTCGTGCAGCTATCATGGAAGAACCAATCTACTCTTTAATCTTGGGATGTAGATATGTGTTCCTTGGAGAACCTACTCAACCACTAGTCATGGCGGCCGTACAGACTAGAGGACAGTCAAGAAAAGACGCAGAGCAGGAACCTCCTACCAATATCCTCCCCGAGGAATTGAAGAGGGCCCAAATGGAAGATTCCTCACTGGCGCCCTGTTTTAAAAAATTACCTAGGACACACAACCCACCTACCAAGGGAGACTTCTTTATGAAAAATGGATTGATGTATCGCCGAGCTGGAAATGAAGGACAGGAACACAACCAATTAGTAGTTCCTGCAACCTATAGGAACCAGGTGCTTGAGATGGGCCACTCTATCCCATTTAGTGGACACATGGGAATGAGCGCCACGACTCAAAGGATCGCCTGCCACTATTATTGGCCAGGGATCACCGGCGACATTGAACGTTTCGTCAAGTCTTGTCCTCAGTGCCAGAAAGTTGCACCAAAACACTGGACGGCACCCGCGACCCTTGGGGAGATGCCAATCTTGGGCACCCCATTTGAAAGAGTGGCCGTGGATATAATTGGACCTCTGCTGAGAACTAAGAAGAGGAACTCCCATATCCTTACCTTAGTGGACACCTGTTCCATGTGGGGCGAAGCCATAGCCATGCCAGCATGCGACTCAGTGCATGTAGCTGACGCTTTACTGAATATCTTTACTAGATTGGGCTTCCCGCATGAAATTCTCACAGACAACGGGTCACAATTTAGAGGCAAGTTGACAGAGGAGGTGCTTAGAATATTCAAGACTAGGCATATCCATACTTCGCCCTATCACCCCCAAAGTAACGGGCAAGTAGAGCGGTTTAACGGGACGCTCACCTCTATTCTTCGGAAGTTGGCACAGGAGAAGCCAGAAACTTGGGATCAGTATCTTCCTGCCGCATTATTTGCTTATAGGGAAGTACCGCATGCGTCAACTGGAGTTCCTCCGGCCACATTACTCTTCGGAAGACCTATTAAAGGTCCATTAGAAGCATTACTAAGAACATGGACAGATGCCAAGGCAGACGACACTGTCACATCAGCCTTCCAGTACGTCACAGACTTGAAACAACGCCTGAAGACTGGCTGGGAATTAGCCACAGCGAAAGTACGGGAGGCTAGGCGGAAACATGCCAAATATTACAATCGCAATGCGAAGGACCGAGAACTAGCAGTAGGAGAGAAGGTGCTACTTCTTCTGCCAAGTAGCAGTAATAAATTGCAGATTTGCTGGAGGGGACCCTACAAAGTGGCGGAAAAGATTTCTCGCACCAACTATAAAATCGCCGTGAACGGAAAGCAGAAAATTTATCACTTAAATCTGCTTAAGAAGTTTTACGAGCGAGCCCCTGCCGAACCAGCGCACCTCATGACTATGGCCATTGCTATGCAAATGGAAGAAGAGCCATTATCATCCGTAGAGTACCCGGTGATACAGGAGGAATCACATTTAGATGTGAAAATAAGCTCCACCTTAACGGAAGCCCAGCAAGAAAAAGTAAGGAGATTGATGGAAAACCACGCCGACTCTCTGACAGACAAACCGGGCCGGACAAACCTGATGGAGTTTGACATGGAAGTCACGGATCCTACGCCCGTCCGAATGAGAACCTATCCGATTCCGTATGCCAAGGCGACGGCATTAAAGCAAGAAATTGATTACTTACTTAAGGAAGGCATAATTTCGAAGTCGGAGTCCCCTTACAGTGCGGGAGTGGTGCTGTTACGCAAACCCAGTGGAGAACACCGCCTGTGCATCGACTACCGACAGCTGAATGCGTTAACACAGTTCCAGCCAGAACCGTTACCGGACCAGAACCAGCTATTTACTAAGCTGAGCAGGGCTCGCTATTTTTCAAAGATCGACCTCAGTAAAGGGTACTATCAAATACCGGTAAAAGCTGAGGTGAGGAACCTGTTAGCCTTCAGTACTCCAGATGGACACTTCGAGTTTAATGTGATGCCATTTGGACTGAACAATGCTCCTAGTGTCTTCACAAGGATGATGCGAAAGTTATTGGATCCTTTGAATCATTCCGCCATCAGCAATTTTATGGATGATATCCTAGTAGCTACTGAATCGTTTGAAGAACATATATCAGCGCTATCCTTGCTGTTTAACAGACTCAGAGAAGCGGGACTAACCGCCCGCCCAACCAAATGTCAAATTGGGTGTGAACAGCTAGAGTTCCTAGGACATACTATATCCCATGGGACCATGTTCCCCGAGACTCAAAACGTTGAGAAGCTGAGAAATGCACCGAGACCGTCCACTAAAAGGGATGTCCGGTCATTTGTATCTCTCTGTGGATTCTACCAGAGATATATAAAGGATTTTAATAGCCTCTGTGCGCCGCTTACATCGCTAACCAAGAAAGGAAACCCAGATAAAGTGACATGGTCAGCAGAATGTGAACATGCATATGCACTCTTAAAAGAGAAACTCACCACAAAACCTATTTTACGGCTTCCGGATTTAACTAGAAAATTCATCTTGCGCACAGATGCCAGTAACATTGGAATCGGGGCTACATTACTACAGCCAGATGACAGAAGCCCACCAAATCTATTTCCGGTCGCATATGCGAGTCGGAAGTTAAACCGAGCAGAACAAAACTATTCCACAATCGAAAAGGAATGTTTGTCCCTCGTCTGGGGAATACAAAAATTTCAAGCATACCTGTACGGAAGGAAATTTACAATCCAGAGTGATCACCAACCTCTGACCTTCCTCGCCAATTCAAAGAATTTGAATGCTAGACTGATGAGGTGGTCGCTTGTTCTACAACCTTACACGTTCCAAGTGGACTATATCCAAGGAAAACATAACGTAGGAGCGGATTTTTTAAGCCGTCATCCTATGAGGCAGGACGGAGAGCACAAACAAGTAGAGGAAAGGGTGGAAACCGAAGAGAAAAACGAAGATGAGGAAAAGGATTAAGGAATCCCGAGCAAGAAGGCTTAGCTCTCCTGAGTACGATTGACATCACACTTGAGGAGGGGCTATTGTGATAAACGAGCGCAAAGGCCTTATTGCTCTATCTTTTCTACATCTTTCGTATTGTATTTTCTCTCTCCATTTGCTCTTTCATGCAACATTTGCGATCCACATTTGCTCTTTCATCGTTGTGAGTACTCGCAACCGGTATCTAGAGAACCACATTTGCTCTTTCATCGGGGGAAATAAAATCCTTTGATTGAGTCCACATGCCCGACATTATCGTTTGAAGCCCACATTGCATCGTGATAAATCAGGTAAAAACACATATGGTCATCCGAATCAAACATGGGCATGCGGTAATTTCTGTGACACCACATTGGACGCCCAGATTGGCCAGGGGAAAACGTCTCACCGCGGTTCAGACAAGCGTTGGTTTACCACATTGGATGCCCAGCTTGGCCAGGTGACTTCCAGAAATATATAATACCGCATAATCTACTAGAGTGTAGAAGTCCAGTTTTTTACCTTGTGAGGAAGAGATTAAACCCAAAAACGCATAGCCTAATACACGTGTTTATTCAGAGTGGATGATAATTCAGTTCTGTGATTAATTGTGTTCTTAAAGGATTTTGCGAAGGGAAAAGAAGGTTAGTAGATCTTATACTTATTAATACATTTTCTTATTTTTGTTTATTTTAACCTCACAGCTAAAATGTGCGAAAGATAAAGTTTCAAATAATTCTTGGCATAACTGATTAATAAAATCAGAAGATTTTCCTAGAAGATGATAGGATGATAGGAGGTAATTAATAGTTCATATTTCACCTTTATCATCATCACAGTCTCCCATGCGCACACACTCTCATGCACAAGATATTTAACATCATTAGAATTGAACTCAGAGAGAGAGAGAGATGAATAATGAGCAGTAGTTTAAATGCAAGTCAACCAGTGATGTTAAATGTGAAAAACTTACGAAGACTTTTGTGTGTCTTCAGTTCATCAGAAGTCTGAGTCTACACGCAACGTGTCTGACGTCTAACCAGAAATAAGTTATTAAAAACGGACATTTGGCTAGCAGAATTCGCCATAGGACATCTTTCATTCCTCAATTAAAAAGGAATATTGTCTCACCCACAAGTCATAAGGTGGACGCAGCATTTTTCGTCACCATATACTGCTTGCTCACAAGTTCAATACATCGTTATCACAAGTTCAATACAGTCATCATAAATTCAACTCACTCGAAAGATCATTATTATCTGAAGTCAAGCAAAAGAGCTCAAAAGAGGAATCGCATATTTATACCACGTGCAACACACTCTTAAGCGCATTTTATGAAGCAGACTCGAAAGTATATGAATCACGACTACATACGCAAGATTATGAGTCTACATATCACTAACATTTCGTGAAGATATCCAGTCTGACCAGTACACTCGGGAGATTAGACAACAGACCTTTTGTTCATATGACAGCTATTAACTGTTGATCAACACTACAGAGATATACTCAAACAGTGAAGGAATATACATAGATATCTCGTCAGCGTTCTCCGTACGACAACAGTATTCATCAGAACGTCCTCAGCTTAGAGATACCCCACTCGACATAACGTATAACAACTTGGGACATTTTATGCATACATGTGAATCCTCATATCTAGGAGAAGCATTTAGAGACACATGGACTGTGTAGAGTACTCACCATTTTGGTAACACGTATCATATCACATCATCATTTCACTTTACACCAGTTCATTCTTAATTAACTATTACTTAATTAACTGTAATTTTATTATCTCATCTGTGTGTTTTGTGTGAATCGTCTTTCACCATCATCACGTTCTAACCATTACTAACCCTATATGTGTGGATATTTCATTAATAAACCCAACGATCGGTTGATCATTATCAAGAGTTTGTTAATGTATCACTCGTGCTGTCGGTGTTACATATTCCCCTATAGGAACCTTTCTCTACTCAGATGAGGTTGGGGGCTTTTTCTTTACGGGATCTAAGGGCAGAAGCTAAGGTCGTGGGGAAACAGAACTCTTTCCATAATTAATTAGAAAACACTGTCTAGTGGAAAGCATTCGCATTCCTGTCTTCTTGTCCCTATCTCGAATAGGTCTTTATTCTTTCTTAACGAGCCAATTTCTAGAGACCTTATATCTATATCTCATAGACTATTCCTGGCAAAAACTACTGTAGTAGTTGCCCCAGTGACTCACCACACGACAGTCATGACGGATGGACAGATGAGTTTGAAAATGGCCTGTAAGGGGAATATCTTATGTGTCATGCAGTAATGTTCTACATGAGGGTGTGGAAACCCCTACCAAGACGGTTATTTGCAGAATAATAAATTATTAGCATTTAATGCTAAAAAAAAACTACTTCTGATTGGAGCTTTCTTCAACAGAGAAATATGTGCGTAGGAGCGAAATTTCGCTTAAAACTGAAAGCATTATAAGACTACTTCATTAACTTCCAATTTCGTCAAGGAGAAATCTCAGACAGCCAGGATAAATGAATAGAATCAGGATTCCAGTTCAGAACCGGACAGTACACCAGAAGATCTTCTGAAGTTAGAAATTAAAAAAAAAAACCTCAACTATAGTAGTTGATGCGTGATGCCATATGATGATGGATGGCATCCGCATGTCTGGTTTTGTGTAGTGTGTAGATGTGTTCAGTCAAAACAATGTTCATGCAACAATAACAGGGCAATCCACATAGGACGTCAGTAAACTCACGACGTATAAAGTCAATGAGTCTTGAAACAGCCGTTGACGTTTTTCTTCATTATTTATTGTGGACGCCACAGTGACAAAATGGTTACGCAAATGTGTAGGCACATCAAACAGTCATTATCACAGCAACATTCAATACAGCAATAAACGGTAGACAGCATTACAATGATGAGTCAGATGCATGTTATATTTCATAGTGCTGTAAATGTAGTCAGGTGGAAAACTCCATCCTTTTCTATAACAGCCAGGAGATAACCAGATGTATGAGATCAGTTCACTCTCCTTAGTTTGACTTCAGCAAGACAGACACGTCTGCCGAAGTATAAATAATGTCCTCAAAAATATCCTCTAGATAATAAAGGTTTTCTAAACCTAGTTCATTTAACAAAGTAGCAAGTAATGGTCCTTGGTACCTGCATCAACCGATGCAGTACAATGCAGCGACATGTGAGCTGGGAAAAAACATCTCGTGACGACGACTTTCGCAGACAGGCTATGAATCGAAATCGCTCACGACCCAAAATCGATAGAGTTAATGAAAAAGTCAATTTACCTTGCTTTCATGAAATACACAGAAATATCACGCCTCCCGGCATGTGCAAATACACTAGAGGTATTACCCCGAATAAACGAAATATCCATAAGAGGACTACACATCCCTGACAGAACAAAAAAAAGCGGAGATCCCCTCTTCAACGAGGCATCTCTTTCGCCATTCCAAATCGCTCACTCCCACTAGTGGTGGGCGGAAACCGATCGACCAAACAACAAGACAAGTCATGCGCAGTCCAGCGCAAAAATGACCACAGCTCAAACTTAACTGCATTCGATACCAACGCGAGAAGACAAATGCTTACCGAGAAAAGTCATTATAAATTTCAAGCAGTTGTTGCCCTTGCGTTATAAAACAGATATTGAAATAAAACGATGTTGCGAGAATTTATCACGCAACATATCACCACCTCCTCCCGATAAAAAAAAAATGTGGAACATATTTTTTTTTTAATATCAAAGAGCAAGCGATAAGCGGCTCAAAACGCACGAATTATGCGCTGATAATTAATTAAATTGCCAAACAATAGGCTAATTATAGAGTGTCTGGTGAGGATATACCTCAACAGAAAAATAAATATGTCTCAAAAAATATTCACATCGGGGAGGTGTCACCAACACACATCACGTTAGCATGTAAACACAATATACGTATGCAAGTTACTATAATCATCATTAAACAGCATACTCTAATATTGTCTTTAAAAATGGATGTACAAATCTGATAGGAAAATTTAAATAGTACATTCTTTGACATGTAATGACATAAGTACATAGTAAAGTTAAACTACATGACGATCCAGGACATATGCTCTGGTATTCCGAGGGTAAGTACACAATCTAGAACTCGTAAGGTAAGTCCTCAGCTCAACAATGACATTCTGAGAAAGTACAAGCAATATAATGCTAATTAATAACTAATATGCTTCATAAGGTACAATACATTATTAATAATTGTGGCTGTTTAGTAAACTAACGGCCCTTATATTAACTACTCAGTCCTCCTCTATCATCTTAAAAAACGAACAGAAGAAGATGACAACAAAGCACGATAGTGTGTACATATAAAGTAAGTACAGATGTGCTAATCTATTGTAGAAATATAGGTGTGTTATGACTCTGTAATATATAGAAATATAGGACAGAAGTATTAGTTGGAGTCATGTGGGCATCTAGACAAAATGTCAGCCATCACATTATCCGCACCACGGATAGCTCGTACCGTGAAGTGAAAAGGTTGAAGAGCTATAGCATATCGAGTGGATCTCGAACTCTTCAAATTCTTAGTCTGAATAGCTGTAAGAGCTTTCTGATCAGTCTCTAGAATGAAATGTGCGCCCAGGAGGAATCTTTGTAGCTTTAGAATTGACCAAACCATCGCTAACAACTCACGGTCTAAAACCGAGTAGTTCCTCTCTGCCGCATTTAGTTTTCTAGAAATGTACATAACAGGATGCAGAGTATTTGCATATTCTTGCATCAGTGCTGCTCCAATCCCAGTGGATGAAGCATCACTCCGAAGAACAAAAGTCCTATCAAGAGTAGGTAATCTTAAGATGGGAGGAGAAGAAAATATATTCTTGATTTGGTCTAGTGAAGATTGGCATTCTTCAGACCAACGGACCAGATTAGGCGAACCTTTCTTCAACAATGTTGAGAGAGGTGCCATGATCGAAGATAAATTTGGAATAAATCTCCCATAAAATTGAATTAAACCTAAGAGACTCCTAACTTGTTTCTTCGTTTTAGGAACAGAGATGTTCAGTATTTTGGAAGTATTGTGGTCTTCTGTCTTCAAGAGACCATGACCAACACGATGACCCAGGAAAGAGATTTCACCAAAACCAACAAAAGCTTTAGAAGGTTTTGCTGTCAAATTATTCTCACGTAGAGTGGACAGTAAGTCATATAACCCTAAATAGTGATCTTCCCAGGTATCACTGAAGAGACAGATGTCATCTAAGTATGCGATGACATCCGAACGATGTGACAGAATTCGACGCATCATGCGAACGAAAGTGGCAGGGGCGTTCATGAGACCAAAAGGCATAACATTCCATTGAAATAGACCCCTAGGTGTAGAAAAAGCAGTAAGAGGTTTGGCATGCTCTGCTAAAGGCACTTGCCAATAACCTTTAGACAAGTCAAGTTTAGTGAAGAATCTAGAATTAGAAAGTCTAATCAGTAGATCTTCTAACAAAGGCATCGGTTCAGCGTCGAACTTTGTGACCTGATTCAATTTGCGATAATCAACGCAAATTCGTATGTTCTTATCCTTCTTCCGGACAATAACCATGGAAGAAGAATATGGTGAAGTCGATGGTTCAATTATATTTAATTGAATCATTTCATCCAATTCCTTTTCCACTTGCGACTGAAAGTGTATAGGAATAGGATACGGCCTAACCCTAATTGGATTATTGTCGGTAAGAATTATGTCATGTTCTATGACATCTGTGTGTCCAGGAATGTCAGTGAGAACATCCTGAAATGTTTGTAACATCGACGAGACTTGTCGATGTTCGTCACCAGAAAGATTAGGAGAAACAGAAACGTTTTTCCAAGATTCCGTGGAATGTAATGGAACCACTGGAAGGGGAAGGTTGACATCAGAGAAGGTAGCTTCCTCATCCTGAATGACAGACAGGGATGAATAATGACCGTGAGGTGCAGGAGCATCATCCGTTGCCTGGAAAATAGGCAGCAAATAGTCCGGACGTTCGTGAAATTCCGAAAGCATGTTTATGTGGAAAGTTTTATGCTTTCCATCAATATCGACCACATAGTCAACATCGGAAATCCGAGAGACTATTGCATACGGACCTTTCCATGCAATAAGAAGTCTATTTTCCCTACTGGGGAGTAGGACGAATGCTTTGTCACCTGGACAAAGTTGTCGTAGACATCTATTCTTGTTAGCAAACTGCCTTGCCTTCTCTTTAGCAATTTCTGATGAAGCAGTTGCTAGCTTACATGCCTCAATGATCTTTTGTCTAAGAGCAATGACATACTCATATGAGGATTGAGTTTCATCGCTAATATCATCGGCAGTGATGAGATCGTGTAATAAAGACATAGGGCCGCGTGGACGCGCGCCAAAGACAAGTTCGAAGGGAGAAAATCCTGTGTGTTCATTAGGGACTTCTCTATAGGCAAAGAGAGCCGCGGGTAAAACCCTGTCCCAATCTTGAGGATGATCTTCAGTTATCTTACCAAGCAAAGTCTTGAGCGTTCTATTCAGACGCTCAACTAACCCATTAGACATAGGATGGTAGATACTACTGAGAGATCGTTCAATATGTAAGGTAGACATTACCTGTGACATAGTGTCAGATATGAGTTGAGTGCCATGGTCTGACAATATTTCTCTGGGGAACCCCAAGCGAGAAAATATCAACCAAAGAGCATCTGCGATATCTGTAGTAGATATGCTCTTAAGAGGAATAGCCTCTGGCCAACGTGTGCACATATCGACACATGTAAGGATAAACTGATGTCCTCTGGCCGACTTGACCTTAAAAGGGCCAATAATATCTATGGCCATTTTCTGAAACGGCCGAATAGGAATGTCAGCAGCCTGGATAGGCGCAGCATGTCGTGGTCCTCTAGATTTGACCTCCTGACATACCTTGCATGATCGGCAGTAAATACGAATGTCCTTATTGACAAAAGGCCAAAAGAAAGCCGCAAGGACTCTCGACTTCGTACGGGCAAAACCCATATGTCCAGCACATTGCGAGTCATGAGCATGTTGTAATATTTGGACTCTCATGCTCTTGGGAACAAGAATTTGCGAATGTGCCGACGTAGTCGAATCTTGTACCATACGTACAAGTACGCCGTTTCTCATTGCAATCCAAGATTTTCTATTTGTATCCTGATTCGGATCACCTTTCTTCGCAAGAACGAAGAATTTTTTTAAAGAAGGATCTTCTTCTTGCAATTTTATGAAAGAGTCACGAGTGATTACTAAGTGACTATCTTGGCTATCAACTTCATTATCACTATTCAGTGAAGTTTCGGGTGTTTGTAGAGCTTGTGCTCTTGTAACTACTGCATTTGTAGCTTGCATGTTATTATCTTCCCAAGCAGCAATCTGCTGTGGGGTACACTCCCTAACTCCGTGAATACGACCAATAATAAGGTCCGCAATAGGATTAGGTAAGAGACAAGCATGCACATCTCCAGTAAAGAAAGGAGTGGCAATGCGAATTACAGCAGTAGGATATTTTTCTAGAGTGCCGCCAAATGTGACACATTTAATAACCCTTCCTGTAGCACAAGATGGATCTACAAGCGATTGTCTAACACCAATAGTGGTGCATCCGGAATCGAAAAGTAGTGAGACCGGAGTATCATTAACAAGACCCTTATGTAGAATTAAAGAACCCCTCCCGTCATGCGCAACAGCAGCAGGAAGAGCGGGAAGTGGGTGACCACAACTCAAAGTAGTTATGGTACCCGGTTCGAATAAAGTACTGCATTGGGGGCATTTGTTTGCTCTCTCAAAGTCAAAAGCAGAACTAGTGACAGCGTCAAAGTTTTTACTATCAACAACATGATTACAGGCTCCCTCAGTTTCCTGTTGTACAGCATTAGCCTGCTGATATCTCTTTTTTTTGTGTTGAGATCTACCCCGACTATTATTACCTCTGAAGTTATCAGAGTTATTATTATCTCTGCAGTTATTATTGTCTCTATTGTAATTGTTATCCTGGTTCGAATTCCAGTTTCCACGATTACTATCATGTTCACATTGATGCGAACATCTATTTGTTTGGTTCTGAGGTCTTCGGCAGGAATAACCTCTATTACCATATCCTCTTTTGAAATGCTTATAATTATTAGGGTGATAGTAACGACCACTATCAGGTTGTCTCCAATTCTTCGAAGAAGAATCACCATGAAATTGATTTCCATGATTTTGACAGAAATTACCACTACTCTTTCTATCAAAATTTTGTTGGGATCTACGAGCAAAGTTTTGACCATACGGAGCTGCCGAAGCAACTGGTAAACCTTCTTTCACCTTAGAGTTACCCATGGTTATGTGTGGGTGCGCAGTTACGTATTGGCAACAGAAATCTTCCATTTCTTTTATTGTTTTAGGTTTACGTTCATGAAGGAAAGCAAGGAAAGACTCATTGACAGACGACATGACTTTGTCTCTAAGTATTAAGTCCATAAGTCCTTCATAAGTTTTTTCCGTCTTAGATAGTTCAACCCATCGTGAGAAAGTAATGCGTATTCTTGCAATAAACTCGGAGAATTCAACTCCATTTTCAGGTAACATGTTTTTAAATTGTAGACGATAGCCGTCTTCGTTAAGCTGATATTTCTTTAACAAAGCGGCCCTGACAACCTCATAATTGTTCTTGTCAGGTTCATCCACCATATTTAATATACTTAGAGCTTTACCTGTCAGTATCCCTGATAACTGATAAACATATTTTGCTTTGTCTATGTTATGAGCTGTACATGCTTGTTCAAATCTGTCCAGATAGAACATTATGTCATCACTGGAAGGACTAAATGTTGGTAACTTAATCTTAAAAGTATCATTATTAGCCTTACCAGAAGATGAACCCTTGTTTGAATCATTACCATTACTCATGCTCGTCAATTTCAATTTTTCCAACTCTAAAGCTAAGAGTTTTTCTTCATGTTCCATTTTTGCTTTCCTCTCATCAGACTCTCTTTGTAACTTCTTTCTTCAGCTTGAGCCTCATTTGAAGTCTTTCATTTTCAGCTTCTTTTTCAAGTCTTTTATTTTCAGCTTCTTTTTCAAGTCTTTTATTTTCAGCCTCTTTTTCAAGTCTTTTATTCTCAGCCTCTTTTTCAAGTCTTTTATTCTCAGCCTCTTTTTGAAGTCTTTCAGCTTCTAGCTGTAGCTGGAGTTTTCTTCCTCAGCTTCTGATTCCCTTTTTTGTTTTTCCATTTCCATTTGGAATCTCTTTTCATCCACCTGCATCTGCAGTTTCTTTTGTTCAGCTTCCATATGCAGTTTCTTTTGTTCAGCTTCCATTGCTTTATCATATCGAGCAGTTGCAAATTCTTCTAACTTATCACCAGTCTTCCCAAGCAATTTACCCTGCTCAATAAAGTGCTCAAATGTAGACATGTTGTCTAACATATGAGTCCAAAACCTGAAATAATTAACTAATTTATTTCAAACCTAAGTGTAACAAGTCTTAATTAAGCACTTGTATATTCACATCACATTATATTATCCCAGTCTCTGTGGGAAACAAGTCTCCAATCAAAGAACTTGTATATGAAATATCAGCACTCAATTCTTGATCATAAGTGCACTTCTCATTCAATAGTGCACGACACTATTCATCATTCATTTATCATCAGTGTAGTAGTAACAGTGCATTAGCATAGCCCATTAACTAATTACTATAACTGTAAACAATGACTATGTAAACACATGCAGAATGTAAACATTGAAAATGTAAACAATACAAACAATGTAAACAATAACAATGTAAACAATAACAAAGATCAGCAACAATACAAAAACGTTCGCAGAAATCAACTAAAAATAAAGCAGAAATTAATGAAATATCACAAAAAATGTGACGATATCTGCGATAGAATTAAACAAAATACATGACACCACAGTGTATAAACAAAAATGTTGTATGAAACTAAATTATAGACAAGAGTAGGCTAACAAATACAAACAAATCAAAACAAAACTAAAGAATGCGAAATAATAACGAAAACAATATTAAAACATGTCATCACAGCTAACATAAATAGCAACAGAAGTCGCTTAGCAAATTCCAGTATCGGAAATTTGCAAACCCTACAGAAAACGCTCACAATAGACGACCTCTATGACGTGGCATAATCTAACGGAGACACCACCCAACCGAGAACCCGCTGAAATATAAACATATAAATATACAAATAACATATAGACATATAACATATAGAATGAGATGATACACAGAAGACTCAGCAGAAGTATAAGGGCACAGTTTACATACAAACAGGCCACTTAACTTAAAGGCTTCCAATCGTAGAACAGCAGAAAAACGGATGTCAATCAACGTCCTAAAGAGCGAAGCTCCAACGATGATGGCACATCTGAACTGCTTCCACTGCTAACACGATGGTACAAGAGCTTCTGAAATACTGTGTGTTGAGTTGTTTCGGCACTTGACCTTCTAATCCAAAAGTAAGTTGATGGAAATCGGTACTTGGCCTTCTTCAGAAAACAACCCGTTTCAACCGGCACTTGACCTTCTCAAAAAAACGACAGCACTGGAACCTTGACAGCAGCAACTTGCTTGACTTGCGTAAAAGATAACAGCAGTCCGAGTTATCCGGCAACATGTAACAACGCCGGGTACTGTCAAATTCTTGTTTCCGTCAAAAAGTTGAAATTTTGACTTTTACCGGGCAACGCCGAGTACTTTGAAAATTTTGAAGATGTTGACTGTATTGAAGAATGTTAATTTCTTGAAGGATGCTGATGAATTCTTGTTGAAAATGAAGTGGGTAAGGGACCCCGTGTTTGCTAGTACCAGAATCAAACCAGCTTATGGCCACCAAATGATGCGTGATGCCATATGATGATGGATGGCATCCGCATGTCTGGTTTTGTGTAGTGTGTAGATGTGTTCAGTCAAAACAATGTTCATGCAACAATAACAGGGCAATCCACATAGGACGTCAGTAAACTCACGACGTATAAAGTCAATGAGTCTTGAAACAGCCGTTGACGTTTTTCTTCATTATTTATTGTGGACGCCACAGTGACAAAATGGTTACGCAAATGTGTAGGCACATCAAACAGTCATTATCACAGCAACATTCAATACAGCAATAAACGGTAGACAGCATTACAATGATGAGTCAGATGCATGTTATATTTCATAGTGCTGTAAATGTAGTCAGGTGGAAAACTCCATCCTTTTCTATAACAGCCAGGAGATAACCAGATGTATGAGATCAGTTCACTCTCCTTAGTTTGACTTCAGCAAGACAGACACGTCTGCCGAAGTATAAATAATGTCCTCAAAAATATCCTCTAGATAATAAAGGTTTTCTAAACCTAGTTCATTTAACAAAGTAGCAAGTAATGGTCCTTGGTACCTGCATCAACCGATGCAGTACAATGCAGCGACATGTGAGCTGGGAAAAAACATCTCGTGACGACGACTTTCGCAGACAGGCTATGAATCGAAATCGCTCACGACCCAAAATCGATAGAGTTAATGAAAATGTTAATTTACCTTGCTTTCAAGAAATACAGAAATATCACGCCTCCCGGCATGTGCAAATACACTAGAGGTATTATCCCGAATAAACGAAATATCCATAAGAGGACTACACATCCCTGACAGAACAAAAAAAAGCGGAGATCCCCTCTTCAACGAGGCATCTCTTTCGCCATTCCAAATCGCTCACTCCCACTAGTGGTGGGCGGAAACCGATCGACCAAACAACAAGACAAGTCATGCGCAGTCCAGCGCAAAAATGACCACAGCTCAAAAGTTAACTGCATTCGATACTAACGCGAGAAGACAAATGCTTACCGAGAAAAGTGACTATAGATTTCAAGCAGTTGTTGCCCTTGCGTTATAAAACAGATATTGAAATAAAACGATGTTGCGAGAATTTATCACGCAACAGTAGTGGAAGTCACGAGTCCTCGGAGCCTGCCTACAGCGTGAAAAGTTGTATACTCAGTAACCCTAACCACTGTCACAGATGGAAATAGTGCAGCAGTGATCATCCACTTTTGCCCCTCCCCATCTAGTTTATTTTTTGCTACAGGAACGCCGGATTCACAAGTGCAATTAACACGTGAGCCGTTTGGAAATTAAACACGGTGGAACATAGAGAGCGCGGAGCATGGCGTAATAGATTCTTTGATCAGGGGCGATGTTAAGTCTGAGACGGACCTTGAATTGTAAAACTTTCAGGGGAATTAATTGCGTAGCTGATATTCGGCAAGGCGGAGATGATGAAAGTCAAGCCAGAGAGGTTGTCGGCGGCAGAGGTGGTAAAATTACCTTTGATTCAAGAATCGAACGGCAAATGGGCTCGGGTCTGGCAGTAGGTGTGACTTTCGCATTAAAGAGCGATAGAACGGAATTTACGGATATATACCATGTCTCTCCGACAGCCATGATCAGTTGTTCAGAAATCTATCTGAAATTTACTAGCTCGATATCTTAGATTTCTCGTACAGAGTGAAAATTAGTAGATTTTTGTGGAGTGTTTCATTTTTCTGATTGCGGTAATTTATATACTAGCCTTTAAGTGATTTAGTGTGTTTAAAGTTTCATTATATTTCACTGAGATTTTCTGTGCTAATTAAATAACTTATAGCTAATTCTTTTTCAGCCGTAAAGTGAATTTAATTACTCGCTATTTCCCAGTAAGAGATATTTTTAATTGACTAGTACATACATTAAATAACTGTCTACTGACCGTATATATTATTTACTTCTATCCATTTTATGTAATTTTTTAAATGACTAGTGTTCATATCACGCGTTAAAAACGATAGGATAAGCTAGACACGTGTGTTTTTAATCTAATTTATAACGGAGTGGTGAAGAGGTCCTATTTTAACACGTGTTAGATATGATATTGATAATTTGGTTAAATGTTTATATTTTCTTTCCTAAAATCTAGGCTGATCAACCTGAGTACTAGCGGCTTTTTATGGTCATATGAACTTATGATCATACGAACTTATAATATTATAAGCATCCAGGGATATGTAATATTGATGAGCTTCTTGCTGTGACCTGTGTGGTCCAATTTTCCCCATTTTCATGAGAGAAACCAGAATAGAACCATTAAATTATAATATTAACTGGGCCAGAACTATTACCAGATTTACTTATATCAATCTCATCAGCCAGCTGTGGCGAAACACATTGTCAGCGACATTTGTGTAACTTAACCTAGCGTCTCAGCCACCTGAGGCTAAACAACATAGGAACTATATATATGTTCTATTCATCCTACGTCGGCGATCACCACGCATGAACCTTACTCCAACCAACTGAAGGCATTGATAACTTATTGTATCCAGGACAAATTAAATCACCGACTCTAGTCACTCCCGTGAAATTTGCAGTCAGCAACTACGGCGAGTCTGGGGTGGATTTGGCAAAACTTAAATTTGACACTAAATAGTCTTATTCCATATTAGCGTATTTCCTTGGAATGCCTGCGACAACTACTGGGGTAAGCAAAAGTCTGAAAGTGGCCACTGAATCGGTGTGAATTGAATGAACGGAGAAAGAAACTTATGTCTTTTGTTAACATCATATACTTATGTGGTTTCTTCTTTCTTTTTTTATCTCACTAATCTGAGTATTCACGGGATAGATTACATTAGGAACCTATTCTTTTCCCATACTGACTATTTCATAACCTATTGTTAACTTTTGATCTTTTGGGTTAATTAACCTCTGTTGGGATCGTCTTTCTTTTTCCTTTACCAGAGGGGGAGAACCTATTTGATTAATTTCTTCTTTTGCAATTTTGTCTGTAAACCATGATCTAGTGATGTATATGCTTATTGTTGTGATCTTCTATTGATAATAAACTTTATTAAACCTTTAGTTATCGTGTCGGTCAACCCCTATCCATTATATGTTCTTCATAGTTTGTTTTCACGTTCGTGCGAATTTGTCACAGAATTGTGTGCATTTGAGTGTAGTGTAACTTGTATTTCGTACAAGGAGAGAAAGTGCGTCTGATTTAAATATCGTCGTCCAGATAGGCTAGATTAGATAAATTATTCTATCCAGAGACTGTCCTTTCTCTTACACGATCACCTCGTGATAAAACTATTTCGTACCCCTTACTTTCACATTGTCATCACTATCACCTCTGCTCAGACAGGACTATCAACATCTATTACCTATTTGATAAAATCTACGACAACCACCTGAAATACGGCATCTTAAAACAGTTGCCCGACAATATTCGGACTTTACGTGTGCAAAATGTCTGTAATTCGCCCGATATCGGTGTAAGTTGTAATATGTACATTTTATATTTGCATTTTGACATGTATAACTTGTTTGTGGCTGCACACTTGCATATGAAGCTGGCAACCTCATCACTTCAAATAACTTGACTCGTGACCAACCAATGAAAGAGCTGGTGACTGCTTCGTGTGGGTTTCCTCACAAGTAACCAATAG